>CM035813.1:45511409-46064832 GCA_020458035.1 Magallana ariakensis
GAGTTCTCACAATAATCGCATTTTGTTTTTTATGGTGTAAATAATTGTCAAAAATACACGTTAAAACAGGTACGTTTCCCAATACATTTTTCAGCACAATGCTTCATCGATATTTTTAATCCTTTTTTAACGCATCAATTTAAGTTGAGGCAGTATTTATTTTGTTGTACCTTATTCCAAAGAATTCATAACAGATACTGACAATAAATGTTACATAAATATTGCATTTCATTGAACTTCAACCGTTCAATGACACACTTCTACAAGTGTGCATGTGTTTTCAAACATGTAAACAAAACTTGAAATTTACAGAACAATCGTCTTCAATTTTGGACTGATCTGTGATTAACCTTATTTTGTAACTTACTTAGTCTTTAGAAACATTAATATATTACATGTACCTCAATATTCATCAGAAATATTTACTACTGATGTTGACGCTTTACTTGCCGCTGACTTTCTCTCAAACTCTGATTGTAAAACTCATGTGCAGATCGAGTCGCCATTTTACAGTTTTATATTTATAAACAAATCACACTTCTTCATTTTACGGAGCTGGTGACGATGTTTCAAAGATTTTCAGTACAGATTTACTATAAGTGAATAAGTGAAGACATATGCTGTAAAACGTCTAATGGATTTCATGGCGTGTCAACCCGAATTTTCCCGTGGATCTACATTTTGCAGCAAGCTTTTTGTGAGGAAAAACAGTCTGTTCAACTCATGCGATTTTCCGCAAATGGTACATTATGAATGGTAACGTAAAATATATTTGTTTACCAAACAGTTTCTGGCGATTCTATTCACAATAAACTTAATAACGTATATATATGTTATTTAATGAGCGAAGTCCAATCTGTGACTTTAATCTATAATGGGTACATGTATGAGCCCATCCTAGAACCTTTTCTTTGTTTTTTTTCACTTACATTATTTAAACATGTACGTAAACATCGCCCCGTTCGTTCTCAAGTATCTCAGTATGTAATTTTTAACTTGCAAGTACAACTTTTCTTTCTCTGACATTTGTTTCCACATGTTAGCATCATGTTCTCTACATGCATTTGATAAATGGGCGGGTCTATATATAAATGCGCCAATCAGAATCTTTGTTCCGAATCACAATTGAAATTCAGACCGATTAGAAAGAGTCATCACTCAATGCAATCCAATATCGGCCGTAGCGTGTTACATCCATGTGGGATTTGTGATAAAGGACTATAGAAGCATGGGCTAATAGTAATATTAGATACTTTTTAAAAAGATGTGGGTGACCCTTTAACCTTTTTAGTACCCTTAGATGTTGAAAAATAGCCATGTCAAAATTTCCATCTTAAAAACAGCTAGGCACTTAAACTTGTGTACATAGTACATGTACCATTCAATAGAATGATGTCAATAAGCCAATGACTATGCTACTAAAGTAAACTGTGATATATTTTCCTAGGATACAATTTCCATGCCAACATTTCCAGCTGGAGTTTTAACAGGAAAGGAAACTTTGTTCCCTGGGATTGTATAGTCACTTTCACATAGCCTGACCTGATCTTTTATGTCAAGGTCAAATAAATGAGTTTTGCTGTATGTGTCTCTGATCTGTCCTAGATTGTCGATAATAACATGTGTGTTTAAGACTCTCTGTTTATCATCACTCTGAAATTAAGAATAATGAAAAGTAACACATTAACATGTATGTTAATTGAAAAACAATTATGTCTATTCATGTCCTGCAGCCACAACCCTTGATGAACGTCCTTGACCTTTTATGCCAATCCTCATCTTCACCTAGATTAACAAGTACAGTTGAACTTTGATATCTCAAACACTGATATCTCAAATACAATGAATATGTCTAAGTGATTTCTAAGTCCCAACTGCTTATCTTTTAAGTATTTTACCCTATATCTCGAATGCTTGGATATCTCGAAGTTTTTAAGCAGTCCCATCTAGTTCAAGATAACGAAGTTTGACTGTAGACTACACAGAAAAAAACATCACCATCCATCCATCCAAATCTGTTGAAAACCCCCTAGTGTACAAGAACCAGCACCATCAAACCTCTTATCTTGCACAGAAAGTCCACTTCCTATTGAAATATTGCGACATGTCAACAATCCTTCCACAGGCATTGAAATCATAGTTCTAGTTTCTATTGAAATCCTCAAAATATTAAGGTCAACACAAACTTTTTATCTACAAAATTCCACCTGTAGTCACAGGAATCATACCTCAGTCTCCTGAGCATTACATATATCCAATAAATATGGAATCTGAAACCACTCTTGATTCTCCATCAAACAAGATTTATGATTCATAAATCTATTTTGAACAGAAATCTGTTTGAAGGAAAGATAAGACATCCTACCTTCTGATGAAATCCTCCCAAAGACAGCCAAATACTCTCCTTCCTAGCTAGATCTTGGTATCCAGAAATTGTCTCCCCTTCCAAGCTTTCTGCTAACTCAACACTTTGAGATTTTGTTTCACCAATGTAGTCCATTGCTTCAGGAAGAAAAACCATCTGTTCAAAATTAATCTCAGTTTTATAACAAATGCTTTGATATGCATATATTCAACAACAAAATTTAGTTTTAAAATATTTAGCTGCAGGTCTGTACATGTAGCTCCTGGTCTGAAAAAATTCAGATGGACGACCTGAGAGCTACTGTAACAGTTCTATACGTGTTAAAAAGTAGCAAATTACAGTGCACAAAAATTGTGCTAGTTTTACGCTGATAAATCTATCAATGCATGGGAGCATGCAATATCAAGATTTTTCATTTTAGCATTGACTGCTTAATTTTGGATGTCGTCGGTCCTATAACATACCAACTCGGTGCAGACAAATTGAATACCACGTGTTAGCATTAAAGGCCCATTTATAGTCTGTCCCAAGATATTTATGCAGCACATTTGGCCGATTTTTACTGAAAATACACATACCTGTGTAAGAAGTGCAATTGAAATCGATGAAAGGGGAAATTTCCAAGATATCTTCATTGACACATTATCATTTTTCACTAGAAAAAAATTCCCAGGAACGAAAACATATTTCTTACGGAGATTTATAATGGGGAATGTTTACACCTTTTCTCCATTCGGAAGTACTCGGAATACCTCGCGCAATTTTTCAACGTCATCATCCGGGCTTACTGCAATACAAAATCCCCGTAGACATCACATTTTTTAGCCGTGTATTGAAACCTGATAAGCTAACGGGGGCGTTTTAACTGAGAAATCTTGGAAATTTTTCATACTTTTTAATTGAACATCGTTTGAACCCTGAGGTATTTATAAATATTAATTAATTGAGCAAAATGTGAATCCAGGATATCTTGGGACAGAGTATAATCTCACCATTCCTTTTGTGTTTGCTTACTGTTCACTTAACAAATATTCGCGGTTGATCCACTGTTTCCTAATTGTTCAAGTTGGAAAGAAAAACGTTTCAAGACATAGGCGCTCCCCAGCTAAATTTTGTAAATGACGAACGATATCTATTTATATATGACTACCCTCTATACTATAAAATCAACTTTTATAGTATAGAGGGTAGTTATACATTTAAATAGATATTATTTGTCATTTACAAAATTAGCTAAGGAGCGCCTATGTTTCAAGAGCTGTAATTTGCATAAACTGTCACTGTTCTACTTACCTTTGCGCCTCTGAAAACTGCCTTTTCAACAAGTGATTTAGCCATTTGAAAATTCTGTTTCTTGTCCGCTGTGCACGAGAGTTGACAAACGCCTACCAGAGGGTTCCTTGCTGTATCTGGTTTGCATGACCCTGTCGACATTGTGCACAGCAGTGAGGGCGGTCTATTTTTGAAAATATTTTGTCGAAGAGAGTATTTTAAAAGTTTGGATAACATTTATTTACTTGTAAACAGATTTAACATCAGTTCAGCACAGGATTTTGTAACCGCTCAGTAAATGATAAAAAAAATAGGTAAAATGTATATTCCCGAGTTACTACAGTCACATTTCTTTATTGTATCAAGAAGCCTTATTAAAAAAAAGTTGCATGTATCAGTTAGACTATCTTATGAAAAATGATTTTTTGAAATTTTTTTGCTGCTGATCATAACACAGGGGCTTGTGTAGAAAGAAAAAACATCGTTAAACAAGAGGCCCAGGGCCACATTGCTCACCTGATCAACAATAGCTTTAACTCTGATCAAATTAGCATTACAGTATCAAAATCAAAAATATCTTGACAACTAAGTACAGTAGATCTTGCTCAAAAAATTTTAAAAATCTGCCAATTTTTATCCACATTCTTATATGGTAAATACCAATTTAAGCCCCTTTTGTTGTTACATCTGTAAGAAGATTTTTCTCTATTCCTATACCCCCCCCCCCCCCCCGCTTTGTGGCCCCACTTTTCTCTAGGGAATCATGGTTTGATCAAACTTTAATCTGCACAACCCGTGCTTTTACACAAGTTACTGCTTTTTGGACTGAAAACTTTCCAAGAATATTTTTCTCTATATATTCCTATGTTAAAATTCACCCCCCCCCCCACCATTGTGGCCCCACCCTACCCCTAAGGACCATGATTTAAATAAACTTGAATCTATACTATCTGAGGATGCTTCCACTCCAAGTTGAGCTTTTCTGGCCTAATAGTTTTTGAGAAGAATATTTTTCAAGTTTTTCTCTATATATTCCTATGTAAAAAATCACCCCACCCCACCCCACCCCACCCCATTGTGGCCCCACCCTACACCTGGGGACCATGGTTGAAACAAACTTGAATCTACACTATCTGAGGATGCTTCCACTCCAAGTTGAGCTTTTCTGGCCTTATAGTTTTTGAAAAGAAGATTTTAATTTTCTCTAAACATTCTTATGTAATAATCCATCCCCCCATTGTGGCCCCACCCTACTACCGGGGACCATGATTTAAACAAACTTGAATCTTCACTCCCTGGTGATGCCTCCACACAAGTTTAAGTTTTCCTGGCCTAATAGTTTTTTAGAAGAAGATTTTTAAAGATTTTCTCTATATATTACTATGTAAAAATTCATCCTCCTATTGTGGCCCCACCCTACCCCCGGGGACCATGATTTGAACAAACTTGAATCTACACTACCTGAGGATGCTTCCATACAAGTAACAGAATTTCTGGCCTAATAGTTTTTGAAAAGAAGAATTTTGAAGATTAAAAATAAATAGCTCAAAAACCAAAGTGGTTTGGATAGGCTCGAGAAAGTTCTCAGATCAGGTTTTTCATCATACTCGATAGAAGCTTGACTGGGGTAGTACAACTTTTAATCTGTTAGGAATAGAATTATATGTGTGGAATTAGATAAAATTACTGAACTAAATTACAACATGTAACTGCCAAAAATTCTTTCACTGATTCAACAATGGAACAGAAGGATTCACCCCCGGTAGAATAACCGTGGCCAAGACTTTAATTTTGCCGAAACTTAATCATCTATTTATTTCGCTTTCAACACCCAATGAAGCATTTTTATCCTCATTGAATCAATATTTAATTTTTTTTATGGAAATCTAAAGTTGATAAAGTAAAAAGGCAGATAGTTACTTAAGATTACACAAAAGGTGGTTTAAGAATGCTAGATGTCTATAATTTTGTTTCTTCTCTCAAATGTTCATGGATAAAGAGGTTAACTCTCAAACCTAAACCATGGATGGATATTTTTTTGGAAATTAATGGCAAAGATGTTGCTATGAAAATGTTAGAGTTTGGGGATGATTATATCAGAAAGATGATAAAACACAATAATGTTTTTTGGAAAGATGTTTTTCAATCATGGCTCCAGGCAGTGAACATGTTCAACAAACAGCCTGGTTATATTAAGAAAAATATTATCAATGTTCCTATATGGCACAACTCCTGTATTACATGTAAACAGATAGCCATGCTATGACCTTGAATTAATATCATTACATATTGGTCACTATGATACTTATGTATACTTTTATATATGACACTCTAATATTGCATGCGTCATATTACGGCGGGATACCTAAAGACTGCATCCCAATACTCTTTGTCATAAATGAGGTTAATTAATTCTGGCACAGTAAAATACAAACTGAAAATATATAAACAAGTTGTCAACAAATTGTCATATTTGGCGATCCTGTGTCTGTAATGAAGGCCCTCATACTGCAAGTTAGTCTTGTAATGCTTGTGTCATCTATTTAACCTTTGTAACCTTAAAGCCATGTATGAATATATGTATTATGAGTAAGCGATGCATCATACCCAGGTGGGGGACTCAGAGACTACGATTCTGAGACTCAAAACCCGCATCACAATATTCTTTCTGACAGTTTTGTTACTTTATTTAGAAATAAAATTTAACTCTGGAATTTTGACACTAAATGTTCACTCATGATCATTATAGATGGGCTGGACTGGTCAGAACTGTCAATTATAAGTAAAATGTTATATATACCCATGTAAAATGATGTTAAGCAGATTTTATATTTTTTTGGCTGTAGAATTTTATTTTGGGTTTTAATTAAGCTTATAGTATTCTTTGATTTGGGCTGCTTTCAATTGACTATACGACCACGCTGGTTAATAAACTACTTGGTAACCAACAATTGGACTTGGTAATTACTCAGGAGAAAGGCTTACATACAGTTGCCAATAAATCTGTCTTTATTAATGTATGGTACCAACATGGCAAAAGTAGTTGGAGATTTTTTATCTGAAAATGGAGCTTTTTTGACATGTGATTATTGTATAACTAAACCATACAGAAGTGGAATTTGATATCAATACTATTACTGCATATTTTTTTCTCTTTCTATCAATTTTAAATATACAACCTCAGGTCCTTTTACTTTTGTTTTTTAATGAGTGTGTGAATGAAAATGGTATGAAAAGAAGGTGATTTAAAATATTTAAAAAATTGACATTATGTTCATAAAAAAATTTGTATGTTTGAATTTTGAAAAATGTAAATAAAAAAAAAAAGAAAAAGATTTTTAAAGATTTTCTCTATTCATTCTTATGTAAGAATCCATCCCCCCCCCATTGTGGCCCCACCCTACCCCCGGGGACCATGATTTAAACAAACTTGAATCTACACTACCTGAGGATGCTTCCATACAAGTTACATCTTTTATGGCCTATTAGTTTTTGAGAAGAAGATTTTTGAAAAATACCAACAAATTTTCAATAATTCTAAATTATCTCCCCTTTAAAGAGGGTGTGGCCCTTCATTTGAACAAACTTGAATTCTCTTTACCCAGTGATGCTTTGTGCCAAGTTTGGTTGAAATCTGCTAAATGGTTCTGGAGAAGAAGATGAAAATTTATGTGAAAAGTTTACAACGCCAACGCCAACGACAACGACAACGCCAACGACAGACAACGGACAAATTTTAATCACAAAAGCTCACTTGAGCTTTCAGCTCAGGTGAGCTAAAAAGTGGGTACCTTGGAGGACAAATTATTAATCTGGTTTTTTTTTCTACACAAGGCCTAGCTGTGATCATACGTGCAGTTTTAAGAAGCAATTTCAATCTTTTTCTACGATTTATATATATAGTGCATGTCACACGTTTATTACTTGAAATAAAATTATTTCATTATTTCAAATTATTTTTTTTAGGAATTAACATGTATCAAACAATTGCATGTAAGCTTCAAAGCGGAACTTCAAGACAAAACAGTCAAATTTTAAATTGTACATGTATTTGGTATATTAAAGTAGTCCGAGTATCGCAATACGTCATAATACATATTTTACAATATTTGTTCGACTTTTACATAACGTTTTAGATATCCGGTGTTGATTTTGCTCTACATCGCTGTTGCAAACTACATGTATGGCAATAATAAGCAATTAGAACGGTAATGTATGTATTCTATGAGAGATAGAAATGATTAATTGATTGAGAAACTCGACTTTGTTAAAGTAAAATGAAAAACGAAATTTCTGTTTAACCAGTATCTCAGGTATGCTTATATCTTCTTTGTTTTGACACCCCGCCCCCCCCCCCCGAATTTTTATTTTTCTTTTACTAGCACCGGTTTAAATTTAGAGACAGAAGGTATTTCGAATTTAATCAATCGTCAATTAATATATGTTTAAATGATATCTAACAATCTTGACAGATCTAAGCAGAAAAACTAGCAAAATTTTTACGGAAATTTTCTTGAGGGTCTACTTGGTTTAGAGCTTATAGCGTGAAAAGTAATCCGTCAACATATCATTTATTTTACCAAATATTTGTTCTAAGATGTCATTCTATGAATAAACACCAAGAATTTAATAGTGAGTCTATGAAATAGTAAAAAATGGCCAAATACGATACATGCATCGCATTTTTTGTATTCTATTTTGATACATCAGGCCCATAAAGCGTTCTTACTTACAACAATTTTCGAAAAATATTTATGAGATATGGTTTTAATAAATGTTATTACTCTATTTTGTATGTCCAGTCCTGATTTCCCCAAATTTGATAATTATTTTTAGGAAAAACGGACGTTTGGCAAATTACATCATTGTCAATAATTTTCGTAAGAGGGTACTCCCGTCTGAAAAGTGATAACAAAAAAAAACTAGCATGTAAACATATATATTTTCTTTTGTTTATGTATTGCTAGAACCAGGCTTGGGGCGAATTATATTGTAAAGTAATGCATTACATTACCATTACTTTGTGAAAAGTCAATAAGTTTTTAAAAAGTAATTTAAAAGCTAAATAATGCTGAGTTTTTCATGTTTCATATATAAAACACGTTTAAATATATTTACAAGTTCATGTTCACTATCAGGTTCAAATTATTTAAAGACTTATAGAAGATTGCTGTTGCACTTTATGATCACCAGTTTCAAAGGATTCATCTTTTAATTAACTGCATCGTGTAAGGTTTGAAAATCTTAGATATAAGTGTTCAGGCATTAATAGAAAAAATACATGAATCTTGTATTTTCTATCGGTCCAAACTATTGTATTTAATATACAACAGAGATCTCTCTCTCTCTCTCTCTCCTCTCTCTCTCTCTCTCTCTGCTTCATTCTTGACTACTAATTATTTTAATTTAAAAATGGAAAGAAAAATAGCTATTGATACCTTTTTCTTAAATTCGCATATTTTGAAATAAGTATTTTGAAATAATATATGTTCGAGCATATTTGCAGCTGGCAGCTGATTTACAGTATATATATATAATACGTCACTAGAGAAGGGAGCCTTATATAACAATTGTCGAACTATGTAAATTATATGAAGAAAAAAATAATCCTACACATTATATATATAATTATATACCTTTAATAATTTCAAAAATATTCTGATAGTTTCGTTTCGGTTAGTTTCGTTTTGTTTTGATTTCGTTTCATTTTGTTTCGTTTCGGTATACGTTATATCAATATTTTTTCGTAAACTAGTAATACCATATTTTTATGACCATATATTATTTTATAACACCACTTCTTGACTGTGTGTGTTTGAAAGGATTTACATGGACTATGTCTGTTATCTACGAAAGCCGAATAGGGCCACATAAAAAATTACAGAAATATTTTTATCTCGTAATTACGAGAAAATATCTTGTTATTACGAGATAATTATCTCGTTTTTACGAGAAAAAATATCTTAATTACGAGAAAACATCTCGTAATTACGAGAAAAGATATCGTTATTACGAGAAAATATCTCGTAATTACGAGTTAATTATCCCGTTATTACGAGTAAATTATCTCGTTATTACAAGAAAAAAATCTCGTAATAACAAGAAAAGATCTCGTAATTACGAGTTAATTATCTCATAATTACGAGAAAATATCTTGTTATAATAACATACAGATTCCATGAAGCAGAATTGTTTATGTTTAGAAAATGTAGCGATTTTATTATATTTAGTTACACCCAAAATTATTCTAACGGCACAATTACATGTAAAACACTTAAACATATCGGCTTTCAAGATATATAGTTACTACAGCATTGTTCTTCATGAAAGAGTACCTGTTAGCGTATCATCATTTTGTAAACTGTTATTGGCTGGATGGGTGTGAATTCAAAATTCAAAAATTCACAGTTTTAACAAACTGAGTGGGTGCAAACACAAATATCACAATATGACATAATGTAAATTTTGTAAAAATTTACAGCCACCCGGAAAATTTACAATAAACAATATCAAAGTTTCAATTTACTGGGTGAATGTAAAACCAAAATTAAATAATATGACGAATAGTATTTTTTAAAATTATTTATATTTGTACACTTATCCAGCGAATTTAAAAAAAAGGAGTTTTACTGAATTGAATAGTTTAACGTGTAAAATAACTTAGTATATTTTTAGGTCACTAGAGTCACTCGGGTAACCTATTGTCGTTACCGTTTGTTGTCCGACAATTTTACATTTTTACATGTAACTTTGAAATATTGAAAACCACAAGTTAAATTGTCACTTGGCCATATTAAATTAAATATGTATTCTATTATAGGAAATCTAAGTACTTCTATTTCCTATGCTTATAGAAATGAGCTGTGTGCAAGGTATGTGCTCTATTAATGAAAATATTATATAAAATTGACCATTAAAGAATACAGGTCTTTTTTCCCAAAATTTTACAATGTCTGGAGCTAGGTTTAGATATTGCGAGATTTCTTCAACTCTTCTACCTTCCCCCATGTATAAATGTTTCTCAGACATCGACTAATAGAAGGCAGGGGTAACAGTTAGAAGATAGAAGGCAGGGGTAACAGTTAGAAGATAGAAGGCAGGGGTAACAGTTAGAAGATTATCGGTGTAGGGATGAAGCTAAACATGCGGTCTGAGGATTATGGTACTCAGGTGACCGTTAAGGCCTGTACGTCTCGTTAAACAATCTGAAACCCGATTCACTAGATATGCACTATGCAGTGGTATTAATTAACTGATCACTCTATCGTTATTTCCTAAACAAATGTTTTGTCCAGATTTTATTCCAAAATTAACTACTACAATACTAGTTCTCTATCTAGCTTAATTAACAAAAGAAAAGTTATATGGCTGTTCCCCCCCCCCCTTTTTTTTTTACAGTCATCTTAATAATAATGAACATCTATGCGATGAGAACAATGGGATTTATTTCTCCAGGTCTGTATGACTTGCAACATGGTATCTTGTTTATTTCTGTTTTATAATACTGTTGAAAATGTCACTAAACTTGGTACTTGTAACCAGCCGGTTTCAGGGTACATAAAAGGTCGTGTCGGATCCGTGGTCAAGCCGCGGCAGACACTCCGCAGTCCTCTAACATCTGGAGTCTATCAACTCTTATGTTTCTGAATAAACTGGAGGAGGTGATGAGGGCAGCGTCTGTTGTCGGGTGGTAAGCTGGGGAGGCGACCCGGGATACAGAGACTGGTACGGGGGCGGGCCTTGGGCATGCATTGAGAAACTAGGCCGGCCTGGTGAACCTGTAAGTATTGGTGAATTGTCATAAGAACTACTATATAAGCAATACGTTGTACATATCTTTTGGTTTCATCAAATCAAATCATGTAAATATGTATAACAGATGTAGATCAATCAATTAGATCAAAGGGAGAAAATTTAACAATTTGTTAAGTCACATCCGTCGAGATGTCAAAAACTAATACAGTTTGGAATTTGTCACTGGTTGGATGGATGTCTTTTAAATTCAGTCGGTAAGTAACAGTTAACAAATTATAAATTTTTTTGAATAAACTCAAGACATTTAAATTCTTTTTATGAATAGGTGTTATGAATAAAGAACATTGTTTACGATTGTATGTCAGAAAAACCATCGTTTACTGTTACTTGCTCATTAGTCAAAAGCATTATCTTTTTTAAAGGGACCTGGACACGATTTCAGATGAAAATTTTATTTTTGATTTTTAGGTATTAAATAGTTTACTTGTGTATTTTGAATGATTTACCAAAATTTGAATGTTAGAAGTCGTGTTACAAGCAAGATAAAGAGGAAAGAAGTCGTTGTTATGTAAACAAAGCTCGAGTCTTATATTTGTTTACAAATAACGTAAAGTAAAGAAATTACCATTTTTTTGACAAAATAACTTGTGGAAACAAGATAAACTTATTAAATATGTTCATAAATAAGTTTATAAACAACAAAATGCAACATCAGATTGAAACTTTTACCAACTCAAGACATTTGTAAACAATAACAGGACTCGAGCTTTGTTTACAAAACAAAGAATTTTAACCTCTGTAACTCGCTTGTAACTTGATATTTGACTTTAAAATTTTGACAGAGCATTAAAAACATCCATATTGACCATTCTAGACATTAAAAAGGAAAAAATAAATTTTGAAAAAATTGAGCTCAAATCGTGTCCAAGTCCCTTTAAGACTGTAGGGATATACATGTAATACAAACTTACTGATATTTTATCAAGCTATTTTTCGCTATTTAGCTATTTGTTAGAAATACGCGGAAGTTACCAACAATATTTTTGAAGTGTTAATGTTGTTAGAACTTTTTAACTAATAAACAACGTTATTTAGTGAACATGGCGTTATGAATATCAATCACTTAGATTTGTCTACCAAAGGGCACCTGCTCTAAAAACTTTAACCTTCTCAAAAACCTTAACCTCATCCAGCATCCGAAACCTATGGTTCAGATTTAGCATTCATGCATGTCATGTGCATCCGAAATTCAGTTTTAAAACCCAAAGGCCATGCAAGTTTGGTGAAGTAAGGATTTGTAATAAATAAGATTTACATATTCTACTGTCTTTGTCCGTTATAACATTACGAATCAATTTTGAAGCCTAAAACCCAATAATTTCATAAAGGATGACAGACACAAAATGGGCGTGTCTTATAGCATAACCGAAAAACGATATTGGCTGCGCCGCGTAGTAATACATAGCATGTGCTACATGAAAAAATAGTGGGTTTAATGTTTTGTTTTTTTTTAAGGGTAGAAATTGGAAATAATATAAATATAAGTAATAAGGAATCATTCTTTGAGTATTATGAGGTGATAATTTCGGTCGGAGCGTGGTCCCTTCGGGCTTTAAAGGATTTGACCATGCCCCGACCAAAATTATCACCTCATAATACTCAAAGAATGATTCCTTAAAGGTATACTGTAGATTTCTCATTTTACGCGAGTAGTTAATTTCGCGATGTAATGTAAAAATGTAACTATGCGTCCGAAAAATAAAAGCGAGATTTTAAAATCCGCGATATGTGGTTCTCGCAATTTGACGCGGATATTGATTCCTCGCTTTTAATAAGGAATTAACAGTAGTCATCAGAGTAAACCTGCTCCAAAAGCGTTAAGCTGCTCCAAAAACATTAACCTCATCCAGCATCCGAAACCGATGGCTCAGGTTCAGTATATTCAAGCTTGTCATGTCCATATATAGGTATCATCAGACCAACCATGCATGCAAGTTTGGTGAAGATAGGACCAGTAGTAACTTAGATATTAACAATGTATGTGAGCATACGTGCATGCGCGTGCTGCGTTTGTGTGCGCGCGTGTTACGAGCAGCAGAGAATTTGGATTGCAATTATTATTAATTCATGAGTATTATAAAACAGTTGGATGCATGTTAATCGCAGTAAATACACAAGTGGACGGTATGTGATTGTGTAATTCAGGTAGAGTTATCAAAAATGTGATTGTCATCAGAAAACTTCATTAATCTTGCTTTCTTTTCACCTGACCTGTTTATATCTTTATATCAGTTGTCTTGTATGAGCTCTATAGCTGTTGACTACTAAACAATACAATATATACATGTACTACAAGTTTTACTTACTCCCATTGTCGACAAAAGTGATGGTGGTGCTGGAGGGAGGGGCTCTGTCGCCATGGCTAACCAGCTGGGAACCAGCCGCCTTAGATTTACAACAGAAAATGGCAATGCATATTCCTCCAGCTGTAAGGATTCCTATAGCGAACAGGACGCCTAGTATTATTCCTGCCACGGTCGCCTCTTTACTGAAAATACATATACCAATATCAGAAAACCAACCATACTTCAATCGGTATCGGGGGACGGAGAGCGAGGGGTAAAAATGTCAGCAAAACTAACATTAGAATCGGCTTTGGACAATGTTGATTTTACTTACTCCGAGGCTGTGATGTTGGAATTGGAATAATATAAATAATAGCTGCACTCTGAAGATTTAACTAAAATGAAAATAAACAGATGAAAACTAGTACAAAAATAAAACGCAAGCGGTGCGTAAATGTTTTTGCTCTGATGGTGTTTGCTAAAACGCGGAACGGAAAGGGGAGCGAAACTGAACCGACTGAAATACGGAAAATATATTACCAAAGTAATCACTTGAAAAGAGTGTAAAATGGACTAGAAATGGTCTTCTTAAAATAAGTTGCTCATTATACGTCATGGTAAATGGTTCGTTATCAATACGAAGTATGATTTAATTTCTAATGAATCTCACACAAGCCGCATAGATTTGCTTGAGTGCAGAACAAAAAAAAATTATTAAAATGTACATTCATTTTACATTTTTGTTTGAATTGCGATGAAATGTAGAAAATAAGAATAACTGACTTTATATTACATTTCTTCATATTACATTTCTTCTACAATATTAAATGCACTAATAGCGTATCGCATTTAATTGTCGGATGAAAGTCAAAAATTGAAAACCTATTGTGGATTCTACGACTATCAGCTTCGTAACTAATTTCTAGCATTTCTTATTTACCCTCATCAACATGGAAATCTCTTTGTCAAAGTGATCCATCAAAAATTAATCTAATGTTTTTTGTTTGTTTTGGGGCCTTTTTTCTTGAAAGAGCACGTGTACCTGACTAGTTAAACAAACCTACATATTGTATAAATTATTCGATAGATTTCCTGAAAAATTTTGCTGCATAATCTGTTTTATTCATCTTTAAGTTTTATTATCTTAATCGAAAGCAACATTTTTTGATTGGATCAACAACGTTGGAGTTGTCTAGTACATGAATATGTAGTTTTTCTTTCCTGTCATGCAATGGGAGTTATATATATCAATAGTCATCAGAAAAAATGAACTTACAGCGTTAATCTTTTAAAGTTAAAAACAATTAAAATAATCTACATTAACACTGGCTACCTTTATATACAGTAATCTTGTATGTTTTCCGTTCCGTTCCACTTTCCGTTCAAAGTTTTAGTAAATCTCTCCTCTTAAGTAAATAAGATGAAATCATCAATGATTTACGTGAATATAAACTTGTTTGTGTTTGTTTTGTTTATGAACACTTGTTCGATTGCGGTACACTTGTTGCACGGTACACTTGTTGCAATGCAGTGATTGACTCCTGCGACCAGTAAACTATGAATGCATATTCAGAGGAGGAGTAAAGTAATTGGAAGCAAAATCAGAAACTTACCGTTTGTAATCACTAAGTAAACAAACAAAATGACGGCATCATCCGCCATAGTTCAACTGACATGTGTAGACACAAGCTGCGTTCTTTGTGAGAAGTGTTACGTGGTCACTTTAATGATATTATGAGCAAATTTCGCCGTAACGAAAAAAAAGTGGGATTAAAGGTCCGTGTCGCCGGATTAATTAATCTCACTCCGCCCAACATTGATCCACCGACAATTAACAACTCAACGTTGTAAACTATATCTGGTACAGAGGACTGTATATAAACCAATCAAATGTCCATGTACACTTAGGACTTCACTTTCAGGCCAATATAACAAATATACACGTAAAAAAAAATTGACGTAAGCGTCAAAGAATGGCTAAACTGAACGGTTGTTTAAAAGAAATGAGAAGATCGTGTCTTTACATTACATGAAAAATTCATTCACAGACAGGTAGACAAAAATGTATTCAAATACACATTTAATTTTCTAAAACAGTGCATGCAATGGGAGCTATAGCAATAACGATATTTTTCATATAATTTGTTTGCCCCGGAGGTGTGGGTGGGGTTAGATCAACGATGTGTGGCACAATGTAATCTTCAGTTTTGGTTAAGTAAAGATACATTTATATTCACATAGTCTGGAAAGTGGAATATTTCCTGGAGGAAATAAATAACCGAAATGGGGCGTTTTGTTTCACATTATTCGATCAGTTGAGTGATATACTGTTCATCTTGAAAATGGTTTATCTAATTGCGTGTCTTACTAAATGCATGTACATAAAACAATTAGTGTGGATATTTATTCGATATATCCTTTCTAAAACATTCGATCTAAAGTATGATTAATATTGGGATATATTGTTGTTAGCATGTTAGCAAACAAACTATCAACATGTATGTTGCCGGTTTCTGTATGTGCTCATTAATTATTTTATAAAGTACCTTGACGTTAGTGTTTGCATTTCAATTTTATAAAGATAAGGGTGCCTCGACCCCTGATAATTCATCATTTTTGTTTTTTTGCTCAATTATATATAGACCGAGAAAATAAACAGAAAAAAATAGAGCGGGGGGGGGGGGGGGGGGGGGGCAACAGCATGTTAGTAAACAAACTTTCCGGCTCTCCTCGTATTTTTTACTAGACGTCACAATGAATCTAGAAGAATACCGAATATTCTATGCCATTTTTAGAAACATGTTTGTTTATATTTTTCTTTGCTTTCCTTCAGCAGATATGACTTGATAAGATTTTATATCATATTTCGCAACATATTAAATATATTTTTTAATGAAAATTTGTAACAATTCACAGAAAAGAGCTGTAGCGCTAGAGTTTGGCTGGAAACTTCTCGCAAGGTCGAGGTCATTCGGTGGTTGTATATATAACGAGTTGTGATGGCTGTCAAGATCTAATGGAGAAGAGAACACGCATGCTTTATCGGTGAGTTGTATAATGTAAATGTTTGAAAATAGTAGTAGGAATGGAAGGAAAAGTTCCTGCCGTTGGCATTGATTTAGGGACATCATTTTCGTGTGTAGGGGTTTTCCGGAATGGAAAAGTGGCTAATGACCAAGGCAACAGAACCACTCCAAGTTATGTCGCTTTTACACATACCGGCCGTCTTATTGGCGATGGAGCCAAAAGCCAAGAAACTATGAACGCCGGGAATACGGTATTTGATGTCAAAAGACTTATCGGACGCAGGTTTACTGACGAAAGCGTGCTTACAAACATGAAACATTGGCCGTTTAAAGTCGTCGATGATGAAGGTAAACCGAAAGTAGAAGTTGAATACAAAGGGGAAGTTACAAGATTCACACCAGAAGAGATCAGTTCAATGGTGCTTGTAAAAATGAAGAAAACAGCTGAAACATTTCTAGGAGAACGTGTCAAAGAAGCCGTCATAACTGTGCCAGCCTATTTCAATAATGCTCAAAGGGAAGCCACCAAAGATGCTGGAACTATTGCTGGTCTGCATGTGCTCCGAATCATGAATGAGCCAACAGCTGCAGCTTTAGCCTTTGGCCTAGAGAAGAATATAACTGGAGAGAAGAATGTTATGGTTTATGACTTAGGTGGGGGAACGTTTGATGTCTCAATTTTAACAATAGATGAGGGTTCTGTTTTTGATGTGCTATCAACTGCTGGTGACACACAATTAGGTGGTGAAGATTTTGACAACTTAATGGTAACTCATTTTGTTGAAGAATTTAAACGAAAATACAGAAAGAATATTTCTGGAAACAGTCGGTCGCTCAGACGTCTGAAGACTGCATGTGAGAGAGCAAAACGAATTCTTTCAAGTAGTTCAGAAACCAGTATTGAATTAGATGCACTGTACGAGGGTATTGACTTTTATAGTAAACTTTCTCGTGTAACCTTTGAGGAAATCTGTAGCAAATTATTTTTCAAGACCCTGGAACCTGTGAAGAAAGCATTATTTGATGCTAAATTGGAGCCATCTCAAATTCAGGAAGTGGTTTTGGTCGGAGGATCAACCAGAATTCCTAAAATTCAGACAATTTTACAGACCTTCATGAAAGTTAAAGTATTGAACAGGTCAGTGAACATTGATGAAGCTGTGGCTTATGGAGCTGCTGTTCAAGCTGCTGTTCTGAAAGGAGAACGAAGTGGAATAGTAAAAGACGTATTGTTGGTGGACGTCACCCCTTATTCCTTGGGCATTGAAACAGCAGGAGGATTCATGGACAAAGTCATAAACTGCAATACCAAGATTCCAGCAGCAGCTTCCCAGGTATTCACAACATTCTATAACAACCAGCCAAGTGTCACTATTCAAGTACATGTATTTGCAGGTGAGTTTGCCATGACCAGAGACAATAATATTGTTGGCACTTTTGAGCTGAATGGGATTCCTCCAGCTTTCTGTGGAGTTCCACAAATTGAGGTCAATTTCGATGTTGATGCCAATGGTATTGTGAATGTGACTGCACGGGACAGAAAAACAGGAAAATCCAACCAGATTACTGTTTCTAAGGACAAACTTAGTCCTGATGAATTAGATAGGATGAAAAATAAAGCCATGAAGTATCAAGAAGAGGATGAACTGGAAAGTCAGAGGGTAGAACATAAGAACCACTTGGAGTCTTATTTGATCTTTGTTCAGAAATGTGCACAGTTTGCAGAAGAGGCATTAGATGAAAGAGAGAGGAAAACTCTATCTTTATTATGCAATGAAACATTTTCATGGCTAGATCATAACAGTGGAACTGCACTTGTTGAACTTGAACTTAAACTGAAGGAGGTCCAGGTGTTTTGTTCACCAATAATTGAAAAAATCCAGAATGCAGGCAAACAATCATAAAAGTTGAGATGAATGTAAATAGTAAAGTTATTAAGTTATGTAGTTTTTAAGGCACTATCTGATAGTCTTTTACACCACTATTCCAATTCATATATAAATTCATAAATAGTTTAAATGTTATTCATTGATTCTTGTAATCCTAATCTGATTCAGATTGTACTTGCAGCTACAGCTGCAACAAATCTTGCAAGTATACAGTCATGAATATGAATATCGGGGTACTGACATTTTGCCTCATCTATTTATAGTTTGTTTTGTATCTTATAAAATGGTAATCTAGTTGAAAAACATTTGTAATTTCATTAATATCTTATTTAAAACAAAATAAAAAATTAAAGAACCCATATCACATATATATTGTCTTTTTCAATTCATTGTAAATTATGTTTGTCAAGAAGGTACTCTATATTTTAAAAAGGATATCATATCTTTGATATTATACATTTAAGTTTCTGATTTACAATGTTGACAAATGTTAAATGACGAGGATACAATGTTAATGATGTTTTCTTCTGTTGAATTTTACAATGAATTGAGTGATGATACAGGCAATACGAGATATACTTCCTTGGATTTAGATGTCACATGGAGAATATATAGTTCTGCGTCCCTTGTTTTGATAGATATAGCCATTTTGGAAGCCATTGTGGTCCAAAAATCTTGTCAGGTTTGAATTTAGCGTATGACTTTAAATTGGAGGTATACACTTTTTTAGCTTACCTGAGCAGAAAGCTCAAGTGAGCTTTTCTGATCACTTTTTGTCCAGCATCGGTCTGTCGATCCAGAAACTTTTTACATTTTCGACGTTCAGATGGGTGAGTCAATCAGCGAAAATCTTGCACCAACATCCAGCTTGCCAACGTTACCTAGTACCAAGAGGCATGCAAATTCATTATCTTCATCAACGGTTGGTGAAACTCAAATAATGGAATGCGATCTTACTGGATGGCAAATTGATTAACTTTTCGCAGATTTTGAAACACAGAGTCTAGTAGAAGAGAAACGACAATTCAGACCAATATGCTTTAGTAACTGCACCGTAAATATTGGCCATATCAACATGGAGGGGTTCAATGTTAAACATGAAATCTTCTCGAGAACTACAATGCTCCAATTTGTGAGATTAAATTCTTCTTCTCAAGAACTCCAATTTGTGAAATTACAATGCAAGCATTCTAAGATGATGTACATTATTAAAATCGTGACCCCTGGACCAATACTTGGGCCCATGGAGGGGTTCAAAGTTAAACATAAAATCTTCTCAAGAACTACAATGCTCCAATTTGTGAGATAACTATGCAGGCATCCTCAAATGATGTAGATTCTAAATTGTTTAGATTGTGACTTAGGCCCCAAGAGGGTTAAAAGTTTAACATAAAGATAAATTAATAGGTGAAATAATTAAAAATCTTCTTAAGAACTACCATGCTATAATTTATGATATTACAATGCAAGCATCCTAAGATGATGTAGATTCTAAATTGTTAAAATTGTGACCCCCGGACTAATACTGGTGCCCCAAGTAGTGTTTAAAATTTAACAGAAATATATTGGTTAAATGTTTTAAAAAACTAATATAAATGGTACAAGGAACTGTTGTTCAGGTTAGTGAAGTGGCCCATGGGCCTCTTGTTGACAGAGTTATGCCTCTTGAACTTGGGGAAAAAAATGAAAATTCTTAGTCTCTGCATGCTCTCTAATTTTTGAAGGGATGCATATATAAAGCTGAAATTTCATATGTAGGTTATTTACAAGAAAATACAGTTCAGGTTTGAATTAGGTTTTGGCTCAATGATTTTTGACAGAGTGATACCTCTTGACTTAAAAAAAGAAGGAAATTCTCAGTCTCTGCTCTCTAACTTTTGAAGTGATGCATATATAAAGTTGATATTTCATATGAGATTAATTTTTTAGAAAATACAGGTCAATTTCAAATTTTGTTCCAATCCGATGATTTTTGACAGAGTTATGCCACTTAAACTTAAAAGAAAATGAGTGATTTTTAGGGATATATAACTATTTCTTCTGTAGTCAAACGAATGTTATACTGAGTTTGGCATTTGAATGGACTATGTGCGGTATTGTGCATTTTTCACCCCTAAAATTAAAGTTTTATGAGGAGCTTTAAAAAAAAAGTAGAAGGTAGTTTAAATTATATTAAAAATAAGTGTAGAAATGACGTCATGAAGATTGTCTTATTTTGATTAATTGATGTTTTGTAGCAAAATATGGGGTTTTTTCCGATGGTTTTCGTCTAGTAAACATCGAG
Source organism: Magallana ariakensis (assembly GCA_020458035.1). NCBI lineage: Eukaryota > Metazoa > Mollusca > Bivalvia > Ostreida > Ostreidae > Magallana > Magallana ariakensis. The sequence continues at coordinate 45,532,346 of CM035813.1, forward strand.
GACAGGCTTCCTCAAGTACAATTTTTTAGTATGATGCATATATAATTATATGAATAAAAACATATGTTAAAATTCACTTGAGCAGACCTGTGCTCTATACTTCAGATTGCAAAATATGAGAAAAAATGACAATATTTTTATATGTTTTTCCAGGTGAAGGTCAGCCATCTGTGCCATCAAACTGCCCACCTCATCCTGAGACACATGAATTCAAAGTTAACCAGGTTGATTCATGAAAGTAAATGTTCATTGAAGTAAAAAATTTAATAAGTTATTGTATTTATAGAGTTGACCTGGAACGCAGGAATGCATTCTTGAAATTGTCAAACAACAAATCAACAAAATTGATGAGATATTATTAATAAAAACACAGTTTGTTGCAGAAAAACAATTCATACATATTTTGAATAACTATGCCCAAATTCATTTTCAATTTGCCTTGGACTTTGCAGTTGTTGTGGTATTTGCAGACTTCTTCTTGATGCTTTTTGTGAAGTTTGTACAGTTTTTTATGCTTATTTATTTTTGTTGTTAAGTACTAGCAAAGTTGTCATTTGATATTTTTTACAAGAGTCATGATTTTTATGAATTTCTTGTAGAGACTTATCTACTAAGCCACATTTGGGGGTGGCAGCAATGACACACCTGCACATAAGCTGTGGATGGAGTCACCAGTGGACCATTATTGGAAGAGTGAGCAGCACCATGAGCCCTACTTGAGAGGTAAATGTGTCGTTTTGAGGCAAAGATCACTGAAGATTACGGTAGATTAAAGGGACCTAGACACGATTTGAGATCAAATTTTTGATTTTTTTTTTTTATATATAAAATGGTTTACTAGTGCATTTTGAATTGTTGATCAAAGTTTGAATGTTAGAGGTCAAGTAATAAGAGAGATACAGAGGTTAGAATTCATTGTTATGTAAACAAAGCTTGAGATTTATATTTGTTTACAAATAATGTAAAGTAAGGAATTACCATTTCTTGGACAAATTGACTTGTGGTAAACAAGATAAACTGATTCAATCTGTTCATAAATAATATTATCAACAGAAAAAGCAACATTTTAATTGAAACGTATACCAATAAAACACATGTGTAAACAATAACAAGACTCGAGCTTTGTTTACAAAAGAGAAAATTTCAAACTCTGTATCTTGCATGTAACTCAATATTTGACTTTCAAATTTTGAGGAGGCATTAAAAATACCCATATTAACCATTCTAAACATTAAAAACGGAAAAATAAAATTTAAAAGTTTGAGCTCAAATCGTGTCCAAGTCACTTTAAACCTTTAAACCTTCTAAAAGTTGCTGTTTTTAAGGTGGTATGGGACATGTGTCAATATTGATGCGGATAAAAGTACATTATATTATTATCAATTTGAAAATACTTTCACCAGTTTAGAATTCAAATTTTATAATATTTGACCAGAATATAGATTTTAAAATTTTTTGAAAGATAAAAAACTATAAAAGCCCCAGCAGGATTTAAATTAGTGACGTAAAGATTTGTAGTTAACACTTTAAACCATTATGCTATGCTGTTAGGTATCAAAATTGGGAAAGAAAATAATTATAAAATTATGCTTGATTTTATTGTTCACCCGTATTTTGATAGGAAGTACATCACAACAAGGAGATGTCCCATACCACCTTAATGGTTTTGTTAGCTCACCTGAACCGAAGGTTCAAGTGAGCTTTTCTGATCACCCGTTGTCCGTCGTCCGTCCGTCCGTCCGTCCGTCTGTCCGTCTGTAAACTTTTCACATTTTCGACTTCTTCTCTAAAACCACTGGGCCAAATTTAACCAAATTTGGTACAAAGCATCCTTATGGAAAGGGGATTATAAATTGTTAAAATAAAGGGCACAGCCCTTTTTAAAAGGGAGATAATTGCGAAACAGTGAGTATAGGGTGTGTGTCTTTAAAAATCTTCTTCTCAAGAACCACTTCACCAGAAATGCCAATATTTACACAAAAGCTAGTGTATATAGTGAAGATTCTAAATTGTAAAAATCGTGACCCTCGGACCAAAACTGGGGCCCTAGGCGGGGTTCAAAGTTTAGCATAGAAATATACATAGAAACATGTTTACAAGATTTACAAGATATTTGTTCCATTAATTCAACTAAATTGTGCACCAAAAACCCCAACTGTGTCTCCCTGATTATTGACAACTCATGGCATAAGTATATAAGTTTGTTTAATCAAGAAATGACGGATGAATACGATAAGGTGTAAAAATTCACTAAACATTATTTTAGTTTATCGCTTACAGTTTATTTGGAGACCGTGCCCGATAAAAATAAAAATTAATATGTAAATTTATTTGTTGTCGGGCACGGTCTCCAAAATGAATGGAAGCGATAAATGTATCTTGTGATTTTGTTGTATATTGGTTTAGCATTATAGATACGGCATAGACTGGTTCGCCAGCTTTTAGGAAATAGCAGTGACGAGAAAAATTTATTTTTAGGCCCACAAGTTATCTTCACACGCTTGCGATGGAATGCCGAAAAAATCTTTCGGAGAGTCAATAGATTTATTTTAAAAGTAAAACGGCTTTAATAGTTATAAACAAAGAAAGAGAAACATCTTTCGATTAAGTAAAACCGCTACAAAGTGTTAGCCTGAAAAAATCTCTGGAAGCCAGGCAACTGTATATTTATTTTACCTACTGGTTATGGAAAGTCCTTAGCTTTACAAAAAACCTATTTCTACACTGACACGATCCCACTCTCTAAGTTAATAGCTCCATATTTTATAAACACATAAGATATAATATGTACAGACCATGTGCTAATTGTGTGTAGCCTGTGTGCATTCAATTTATATGTGCTTACTTATTCTTATCGGACCTTTACGAGAAAACGGAGCTAAATCAGATTGTTACTATCCTCAGCAGCCCCATAAATCAAGTTATAATGGGCATGGATTGGAATGCTACGAGTAGTCTAGTGCCAATTATAACTTACTCAACAATGAAAATATTTAACGTTATACATTTCCGATGTAAATTAATATTTACAATACCCACATAACCAATAAACAATGTATTGTCAACGGTGTCAATTAATTTGTTCTTGTTAATTTGATATTTATTGTCAAATTCATGTTTAGTTCTTCTTAAACCTTCTTTCTTTGATCCGCCTCAATCTTCTAAGTGTGCGCATTTGCTGTGCGCGAAGCTGCAGTAAGTTTTCCCACTGTTTACCTGTCCTTGAATTTCCTAGCGGCAGCGTTTGGAATCAAGGGCAGGCTATCCAGTCTAAGATACGGCAGATCTACGCACGTGGTGTAGATTTATTTGTAAACAACACTACCATAGGTAATCTTGTTTCACACGGAAATTGAAATAAATAAAAGTATGTTTTATTATAATTAGGAAAACACTGTTAATGTGTTACACTCGTATACTAATGATGAACCCGTGAAATTTGTTCAAAGACTGTTTAAAGCAGAAAGAAGTTAATTTATTTTTAAAATTTGAAATTTCTTCGATTTTTGTAACCATGATGAGTTATGATTCATTGTATTACAAATGCATCACTACGTATTTTATAAGGAAATATACTGAGTATACAATCACATGGTGATATGTTAAAATTGCAAATAAAAATATAGTTCCATATACACAAACCATTTTTATATACTGATAATATTTGATATACGACTATTGGTACGGAAAATTAAATTAATGATATCTATATTAAAGAAAATGTCAGCTCGACGCCTTTGTGGCCGTTCCGGCCTTTGATATGTATAGGGAAGATTCTAAATTGTAAAAATCGTGACCCTCGGACCAAAACTGGGGCCCCAGGCGGGGTTCAAAGTTTAATTAACATAGAAATACATAGGAAAAATGTATAAAAATCTTCTTCTCAAGAACCATTGCACCAGAAATGCCAATATTTACAAAAAAGCTTGTATATATAATGAAGATTCTAAATTGTAAAAATTGTGATCCCCGGACAAAAAGTGGGGCCCTAGGCGGGGTTCAAATTTTAACATACATGTATATAGGAAAATGTTTAAAAATCTTCTTCTCAAGACCTATAATGCAACAGTTTGGAATATTACTATGCATACATCCTAAAATAATGTAGATTCTAATTTGTAAAAATCGTGACTCCCGGACTAATACTGGGGCACCAAGAGGGGTTCAAAATTTAACATTTTAAAAAATATATAGAAAACGTTTAAAAATGTTCTTCTTGAGAACTACAATGTTACAGTTTGTGGAATTACTATACATGCATCCCTGGCTTATGTAGATTCTTAATTGGTAAAATCGTGACCCCCGGACTAATACTGGGGCCCCAAGAGGGGTCAAAGTTTAATATAGAAATATATAGGTAACATGTTAAAAAATCTTCTTCTTGAGAACTACAATGCTACAAGTTGTGAGATTACTATGCATGCAACCTTGGATAATGTAGATTCGATAGTTTTAAATTAGTGACCCCTGGACTAATACTGGGGACCCAAGATGGGTTAAAATTTTCATGTAGAAGTGTATATGGAAAATGTTTAAAAATCTTCTTCTTGAAAACTTCAATGCTTCATTTGTCAGATTACTACGTAAGCATCCTTGAATAGTGTAGAAGCTGTGACCCTCGATCTAATACTGGGGCCCCAAGAGGGGTTCAAAGTTTAACATAGAAATATAGAGGGAAAATGTTAAAAAATCTTTTTCTAGAGAACTACAATGCTTCAACTTGTGAGATTACTATGCAAGCATCCTTGAATAATGTAGATGCTAAATTAATTAAGCTGTGACTACTGGACTAATACTGGGGCCACAAGAGGGGTTCAAAGTTTAACATAGAAATATATATGGGAAATGTTTTCAAAACGTTTTTCTCGAGAGCTATTTTGTTACAGTTTGTGAGATTACTATGCAAGGATCCTCAAATAGTGTAAATTCTAAATTGTTAAAGCCAACCATAAACCTCGGACCAATACTGGGGCCCCAGAAGGGGGGTTCAAAGTTAGAAATAGCATATGCTACGAAATAGAATGTTACAAGAAACTGTTGTTCAGGTGAGCGATGTGGCCCATGGGCCTCTTGTTCAGTAAAGCTGGAGACAACCTCACTGAGATGCAAGCATGCAGGAAGTTCTCGTTCTCTGAGGAGTGAAGTACATATATTCCAAAATTCATGACCGATATGTACCTTTGCAAACCCAATGTCTCTCTCCTATTACATTCTAAAAATTGTTTCTTGTTTTTATTTAGCTCACTTGAGTTGAAAGCTCAAGTGAGCTTTTCTGATCACATTTTGTCTGTCTGTCTGTCTGTGTGTAAACTTTTTACATTTTCGAAATCTTCTCAAGAAGAATTGGGCCAATTTCAACTAAACTTGGCACAAATCACCCTTAGGCTCAGGGGATTCAAAGTTGTGAAAATTAAGGACCACGCCCTTTTTAAAGGGGAGTAAATTAGGAATTATTGAAAATTTTTCAGAAATTTTCAAAATTCTTCTCAAGAAACCAGGAAAACTGAAACTTTTGTTGAAGCATACTCAGGTAATACAGTAAAACACGCTTTTAATGAAGTGCCAGGGACGGGCGATTTCACTTCATTATAGGGTGATTTCACCATGCATCGGACACCCCTGGATATTTCTCTTTGATCACGCATCAATTATAGTTCAAATATAAATAAAACTTGTTTTAAAAGCTACAGGTTTTCCCCTTGCCTAATAATTGGAGTAAAAAATAGTGAAATTGTTAAAAACGTAGAAAATAAAGCAAATTAATGAAGTGTTGAACTATTTCACCATGGATCGGACAATATTTACCAAGCTTCAGACACCTATACAGTAGAGATTAAAAATAACAAAATTTTCTGGTTTTAATGCGAAAATACAGAGGTTCAGAAAAATAAATTTATTTAATTGCTATTCAGTTTTCTTTTAATGTAAATCCTCAAATCTACAGTCAGGAATTTAGACTAGTGATTCTGTTCAAAGTAGTATTTATCTTGAAGGGTTCTTTATTGTGCCAGCTCCTACAGGAACTTTGGATTAAAAAGGCAGTATCCATAAAACTCAAATTTTAAGTGGTCTGAGGAAAATGTTCGTATCAAATTTTTTTTTATTTTTTATTTTACTATACATTTATAGTATATCACAAGGAATTGGCACCTAACATGTTAATTATTAGAAAAAATCATGCATTGAAAACTGTCCGATGCATGGTTAATTTGTGTCCGATTCATGGTGAAATGAATATATGGAGCAAAAATGACCTTCACATTAATTGTTAAAATTTCGAAGACTTATTTTAATCAAATTTTGTTTCAAAACTCACTTCTTTCCAATTATTTTAGGTCAAGGGTGCATTTCTACTAATTCACAATCAAATGCACAACGTTCAAATAATGCTTTTGTGTAAATTCTTCGTAACCAAATTTTCAATGATGGCGTATTTGACGTAATTTTACGCTGTTCATATTGCTATTTCTTTGACAATGTGACTATCAAATTCTTTAAAATGATAAAGTTCATTAGTTCTAATTCAGGGATAAACGAAACAAAACATGAGCGCATGAACATTTATTTGTATATTTTTAATCAGAGTTGTCCGATCCAAGGTATGTGTCCGATGCATGGTTAATTCACCCTAAGCGTAATTCGTTATATCCGTCAAGTTTACAACATGTAATAAAGTCTCGGGAAATGAAAATCATTTCGCTTTAAGTGTCAATTCATTAAAAACATGTTCGCTATAACTGTGTTTTACTGTATAGATTCAAAGTTGTGAAACTCATGACCACCGGGGGTAGGGTGGGGCCACAATTGGGGGGGGGGGTCAAATTTTTACATAGGAATATATATAGTATATCTTTAAAAATCTTCTTCTCAGAAACTAATTAGCAAGGAAAGCTGAAACTTGTCTGGAAGCATCCTCAGGTAGTGAAGATTCAAATTGTGAAAATCATGATCCCCGGGGGTAGGTTGGGGCCACAGTTGGGGGTTGAATTTCCACATAGGAATACATGTATGTAGAGTAAATTTTAAAAAATCTCTTTCTCAGAAATTAATTAGCCAGGAAAGTTTAAACTTGTGTGGAAGCATCCTCAGGTAGTGAAGATTCAATGTTGTGAAAATCATGACCCCCAGGGGTAGAGTAGGGCCACAATGGGGGGTCTAATTTTTACATAGGAATATATAGAGTAAATCTTTGAAAATATTTTTCTCGAATCTAATCAACCAGGAAAGCTGAAACTTGTGTGGAAGCATCCTCAGGTGATGTTGATTCAAAGTTGTGAAAATCATGAACCTGGGGGTAGGGTGGGGTCATAATGGGGTTTGAGTTTTTAAATAGGATTATATAGAGTAAATCTTTAAAAACTTTTTCTCAGAAACTCCTTAGCCAGGAAAGTTAAAACTTGTGTGGAAGCATCCTCTGGTAGTGTAGATTCAAAGTTGTGAAAATTATGACCCCCAGGGATAGGGTGGGGCCACAATTGGGGCGGTGGTGAATTTTTACATACTAGGAATATATAGAGTAAATCTATAAAAAATCTTCTCAGAAACTAATCAGCCAGGTGATTCTTTAAAATTGTTAAGACTTTGGCTCCTGGATGATTCTTTGGCCTCACAAGGGGTTCAGAGTTTGATGTAGGTTTATATCCCATACATAAACAATTGTTTTTTGAGAACTGCAATGCTCAACATGTGATATGAGTATTAAATCATCCGGTTAGAAAAGGGACTACATGTAATGATATTAATGAATATCCAGGAGGTAAAATGGATTTTTATTTATACAGGATCAAAATGTATTATACTACATTGTCCAGATAGTTTGTATTATGACTCCATTAAGCTCTGAAACAGCATGAACAACAACCTCTAGAGCCCTGGGGTGACAGCCTAAAACATTGACTGTGGAAGTCAATGTTTTAGGCTGTCACCCCAGGGTTCTAGAGGTTGTTGTTCATGCTGTTTCAGTGCATGTCTATACTCTATGGTGACTCATTGTCCAGCCTACAACACCTGCAACTCATGTGTGCTGAATTCAGGTCACAAGTTTTAGCCAAAATTTTGTTACTTGTCTTTTGATAGGGACATAAGGGAAAAAGCAGTAGTGTTCTCATTCCGACATTACCAAGAGGTGTTTGACTCAACCTGACCAATGGACATACGACACATTTAAAGTCCTCTTATGTGGCTCCTGCCTTCCCTTGTTGACCAAATTCCTGGTCAGGGATCCAGTGCAGCATGGATTATGTTCCTGATGACTCTGAAAGATTTTGTTCCAGATTTCTAGCCCAAGTGAACTAGTTTGCTCTCCATTTGTAAGCATTGTCCACTAATCATAGGAATGATTTTTAGCTCACCTGATACAGGGGCTAATATTGAATTATAATCATGTATAAGTTTTCTATTCACATGTGTGGGTGTAGAGAAAAAGATTTTTGAAAATTTAGCTCTTTTTAGCATATTTGGCCCCACCAATGAGGCCTCAGGGGTGGAAAGGCTGTAAATTTTACAATCCTTTTTTTTCGAAAGAGGTGCTTCAAATCAAAAATAAAACATTTAATAATCACATGAACAAAATACTACAAGAATTGAGCAATTCGTTTTCAAGAAGTTAAAAATGTAAGATTGTTAATGGATGACATAATTATTATGACAGATGACGAACAAAAGGGATGATTATGTTTTTGGTTTTTTAAACCCTTTGGAACTTAGAATTTTGGCCTCATGTTGAATAAAGCAATGTTAAATTATTGTCAACACGACTCTTCTTAAACCAGTTAAAGTTTGTAACACTAGGACACAATATGTAGATACATTATTAATATCAAATTTCAGACTTCATTATTTTTGGGGGAATATCCGCATTTTTAAACATAGAATTTTGCTGTGAAACTGCATATTTTAAATAAAATTTGATGTGAATATTGTTTTTAAGTTAAATGCCCCTTTTTGTGTATATAATGTGTACAGACTACCATTCATCATGTGTATCATTGTCAAGTAATGGGGGAGCCTGGGGTATGATCATGAGAGCTTGCTCAATTTTTCTTTCATTAAACTCTATTATAACTTTCTTGCTAAAATATTACAAAAAATATACCCAGTATATGTGTGAAAAGAATGAAAATGGTTCTATATTCTTTAAAAGATTGTGGAGCTTTGCTCTCCTTGAATAGTCTTCTGCATTTTCTACACTTGTTCATTTATGAATACAGTCGTCCTCTGTACATGTTTTTACACTTTTATAACTCTGACATGGAGAATACACTACACATATATTTTTTATTAAATGTATTATACCAGTATTATGAATACTTATATATAACTTCAAATTGCAATGGGACTCTAAGTATGATGGTCACGCTAAACTCTGATGGTTTGCTCCAAACCCCAATGGTGTGCCAGCCAAAGTCTGATAGTTGTAATTAGACTCACAAAAAAAGAAATATATATACATTTATCTATATATTGTTTCTGTTATGCATATGGCCTATCTGTATGCATTATGATATAGTTGGCCTCTTAGAATAAAATACATTGACATGGACCTGAGAATAAGGAAAAATTCAGCTTATAGTGATATCATCATTAACTAATTTAAAGCACAGTTTATAAATGCTACGGGTGTTTGTAATACAATATTAAGGTATTTGTAACACGTTACACACTTTTTTCATTTGCGCAGTCATATATCGTAAACATTTTCCCACTTCAATTATGACAAATGTTACAATTTTTTGCACCTTACTTCAAACAGGTAAAAAAAACAGCTCCAAACTGGGACAATTTGTCTTCCTTTGGTGCTGACCATCGCCCTTTAGCATGACCATCTGGTTATGGTGTTACCATCAGACTTTGGAGTCTCACATATTTAATGTCTTTTCAATATGTTATGTAAGTAAAATTGTAAGTTAAATGACACCAGGGTTCCCCAAACCTGGCACTAAACTTAGAATAATATTGATGGGGCATTAAAAAAGTTTTAAAAAAATTTATTTCTGATTTTTGCAGGTTTAACAAGAATCACAGGACTTAAGGATTGGACAGGAATTACTGAATAAAAATCAAAATGTTCAAAAGGTCCTTCTTCACATCTCACAGCCAGTGTGACAAAAGACAATACAAAGATAAACTCTCTGACATCCCCAACCCTTCAGGATCCTTATTATCTCTAACAGGACAGTCATGTTATTTTTATCATAAATATTTTTTTTAAATTTGAAACAAGAGAAAAGCTGTCAATGTGACAGAAAACCAGGTTTTCTTTTGTGTGAACAGTATTCATATTCTATTTGTCAACTCTGAATTGATAAACACTACCCATCCAGAGAAATAGCTATAGGGTACCTTATATTCAATATTATGCCAAAAAATGATGCAAGTTCAACAGCTGGTATTTTTTACAAAAAAAAATAAAAAAATCGATATTTAAATAATTTGCACATCTCTGATATATGTAAAATTGATCTGCAGAACAAAAACTTTCTATCCTAAAAACTGTAGGAGGAGTTATCTTATTAATAGGGGAACCCTACATGCAATATTATGCCGAAAACTGACTAAACTCAACAGCTGGTATTTTCGTAAAAATGTTAAAAAAAAAATCTAAGCAATATTTTTAAAATGTGAGCATAGAAATGAAAGATCAGACATAATTTTCCATATTTATTCCATAAATTCTGAAAAATAATTGAAAATGAGTTTCCAAAAGACAATTCAAAATAGTATATATTTTCAATACGTATTGTATACAATAAAACTCGTAGTAGCCCACAATGCATTGCAACTCATTCAATGATTGGTCTGCCGAAAAAAGTAAACAGATAGCTAACTTAGTATGCAAATGTATGCCGACGTCACAAAATCTAGTGGTCTCGACCTGTTTAAATAATCTTTCAATGGAATAAATATCTAATAAAATTAAGATTCTGAATTCGAAAATAATTTGATAAAATCGACGCAAACTTTGGACTTTTGAATGTAGATTGTATACGTATTTACTAAAAATATTATTAAGAAATAAAGATATTCTTAAATTCATAAAAACAATAAAAGATTTGTAAGATACAAGGGTTGATCCAAAAGTAATGTCACACTATGCACCGTGCTTCTTACTGGTGCTGTATTGTATAAAATGATACATCAAAATTTTCCTTATCCAAATTCTAATTTGAATTAAATTTTGATTAAATTTCGTTGAACACTTAACAATATATTGATGTTTTTAGCATGATATATACGTGACATCGCCGCGTCATGAATTTACGTCTTTTTTAAGGTTTGTATTTTTTAATAAATTACAAGCTTCAAAATTTGAAAAACCTGCAAACAACAAAATGTTTTAAAACAGATATAGTATAGACTTTTTTAAAACTGTTTAAACAAATTAGGGAACGCTACCCGTGCATTTCAGATATCTACGCAATGCCTTTTTCTCTAGATCAAGGAATAAAAAGGCTGGACATGCGAATAGTGATACGATGCATTTTTTGCTTCGATGGATAGAAATCACAAGAAAATGTACTGGAATTGATACTTTTGATAGTATATCGACCTAAAATTGAGAGCTAGTGAACAGGGTACCCACAACGTGGTTCCAATATCTAATAAAAGCATATGTCATATTAATAAATAAATTGGATAGAAAGAAGACATACGCTCTGAAGGAAAGTTAACTTTAAGGCTAGATTCTGCATAATGAGCTATATTATAAAGCTACATTCATGACTTCTTGAAGGGACTTCGACAAACTGATCGCATATTAAATAATCCAATAGACCATACCATCGATTACAAAAAGAGTTATTAGTTACATTATGAAAATAAAAATGATTTTAAAAAATGTAAACAGAGCATCGTGGCCAATTTGTAAAGAGTACTAAATAATGAAATTCTACCATGCAGAACGCCAATGATCTAGAATTGACGTCGCTAGCGTGCGGCGACTATCCTTACCGCACGCTGTACAAAATATAATTATTATCTTCAGAAATAATTATCACAATGCATTAAGGAGGTTGGATTCCGCGATCATAAGTCTCTAAGTTTTTTTTTCTTAAGTATTTTTTAAAAAATTACATACATAGCTAAACCTAAATTCAAAACAAAATTTTGGGGTCTATATGCTCCTTTCGGTGCTACAGTGTACTTGATATGACCTTTCTGCACTGAAAGTGCAAATGGCACATAAATCGCTTTTTCCTCAATAGTTTTTAATAGGAATAAACCATGGCATCAAATACAAATTTAAATTATTTAAAATTAATTGAATTAAAATAATCATAAAGAAAAAGTTTGCAATTTCTTCACCTAGTTGATATTTTGACCTTTTTGCACTGATAAAGCGCTGTTTGTATCCATTAACGATTCAACATGCAATAAAATTATTTGAAAGTCTCAAGTCTTTTCTCAAATTTTAATAGACTTGTCAAAAAAATCTTACAAATTCAGAAAAAAACCCCAAAAGTATGGGTCTATGATGTAAATTTTGAGATATAGCATGAAATAAGCTAATTTTAGGCAAACATTGGAGTTAATTTTTTCTTGACTTTTTTGAAATATTAGTTAAATGTGCCAATATACGTCGATAGAAATATTGAAATATTGTTAAAATATGTTTTTCGAAACAACACGAAGATAACTCATTGCATAAACTAGCTAGAAATTTGGTCTGCACTGAAAATAAGGAAGCTAAAATTACAGTACTCTAAAACAACTGATTTATGAAAAATGTTCATTTTCTTCTTAAACACCTTCCGCCACAAAATATAGTCCCTTACTTAACTCTGTAAATATGTAATTTTCCCTTATAAATTTTATTTAATATAGTTTATTTGGCATTGTAAAATAGGAGTTTACAAGTAGAATTAATATATGACTCAGAATTTCCAGACTAGAGGTTACCCAAAATGGCTTCCCAAAATCAGAGGAACGAACCTCTTTAAAATTTTCAGATTTGAATTGAAATAGGTAGATACATGTATCTTAAAGCATGGCGATTTTTCACGATTTTTATCGCATTTGTGACATTACTTTTGGATCAATTAGTCTTTAGTAATGTAAATCGTTTTAAAAAAAGACCCCTCTTTCTCTCAATGTATTTCTAAATCAATATAATTTGCACTTGATCATTTGTAACACGGCATGTAACTGTTCTGGGGAAGAATACCAAGAGGTGTCTTTCTTTCGGTGTTGCCTACAAATCATGTCGAAAATGTCAGAATCGCAGTTCTACAAACGTCAAAAATACGTCCAAAGCAGTCCATTATTGTAGAAAAAAAGGAGCGGGTCTGCGAATGGCATGGAACCCTTTCTGACTGTGAAATGCCTAAATTCTCTGAAAGACAAGGGCTTAGATGTAAAAACTCTGATTATGAACGACGATATGACTGCTTTGTTAGAGCTAAAACAGCTGTATCAGACCAGCTAAAAAAGTGCAGCGACAAAAGTACCTGTCCATTGCTTATAACATCAGTTACTTCAAGAAATGTTTCAGTTTCGCCATCAAAACAGTAAAGGTAATGAGGAGGGAATTCGCCAAAATCTATATATTAGCTACTGCCCCCATGCTTCTCGTAACCACAGCAGATGTAATGAGGTATGGTGTGGCTACATTAAAAGTCCGGACACATATCGACACAAGAGTTTTAACTTTGGCCGAAATTTACAGGGATAAATGCTTAAATATGTAATATTAATATATATTAATTTTATAATATTATAATATTAATATTAATTTATATGAAGTATTCAGCAAACATGCAGAAAATGCGGGAGAACTCTTAAACTTCAGCTCTTCCAACGGAAATGACAACTTAAATCAGATTATTGCCAAGAAAGCACCAAAATCTGAAAATCATTCTGGATCGGATAGCCTTTCATTTAGAGTCGCTGCAGCCATTGCCCAGACGAATGATGGACACGGCTTTATTGTAGAGGCAATACCAAAAATGTTTGCAATAAACACAAGTATATGAAAGACTGTCTTCGTATTTTCATTCCGTTTTAGATAATGCTAATATTTATATCATTAAAATGTTTTAAAGTTAACAAGGCCATCTGCCTGTCACCTGGGAAACGGACAACCAAAAAAGCTGGATACCTTGACAGAAAAGAGCTCGGCAACAAACACACTTAATTTCATCTCCGCATCACTAGAGTTACTGTTTTTAGGAGAAAAATAAAATTAAAATATCATTCTAAGTCCAGTGAAATCCATTAGTTTTACTCTTTATGTGGTCATGTAATGGCAGCTTTAAAATATAAATAAAACGAAGAAATTAGAATTTGCTAATTGCATGCTTTAATTGATTTCTTTTTTAACAATGCACGTCCATTTTGTCGGCACACAGATGCACGAAACTGGTGACGTCGCGCTAACATAGATTTTTAGTAGGGACCATTTGAAATATTGTTTGTATATCTTCTCTTTTTCAATGGAACATAATGGGGAAAACCGTTCTTGTGAGAAAAAAAATAATATCTTTAAAAAATATGCAATAGATTTTTAATCCAAATTGAAATATGATACTTATATGATGATTTTGAATAAATATCATGCAAAAAATTACCATGTCGACTTCGTTTTTTCGGGGGCATATGCCGTTATTGTGTCGTTATTTTTCTTCAATTTTTCATGAAAAGTAGAGCGCGCACTCTAAAAAAAAGGCTATGTACATCATTTCGGTGTTGATTTATGAAAACAAAACAACTATTAGAGTGTGCTAAACATTTTTTATGACAAAATACTAAAAAATATAAGCACACGGACGGTTTTACTTTATTTTCAGTAAGTGTGAAGCAGATCGGATTGTAAATGTTTTGTTCACCGGCCCAAACTCTGTTAATAATCTATGTAGATGGTTATAAATAACTTGAGCTAATATCAAATTCACTACAGTACTCTGACATTCCCTAAAAAAATCTGTGCTTGTTAAATAACATTGAAAAGCGCATTTTAGTATGTTTAAGTTAGCTCGCGGTTTTACTGATTGTGAGACAATCTACCCCTAAAAGATTGTCTGTC
This sequence comes from Magallana ariakensis, assembly GCA_020458035.1. Classification (NCBI taxonomy): domain Eukaryota; kingdom Metazoa; phylum Mollusca; class Bivalvia; order Ostreida; family Ostreidae; genus Magallana; species Magallana ariakensis. The sequence continues at coordinate 45,547,365 of CM035813.1, forward strand.
GAATCAGTTTCAAAAGTTTATTCCTTATTTTTTTTTTTTTTTTTTAGATTTGTCAGCCTATTTATAATGTTATCGTATTTTAAACACAACAATGTTGATTAACACAAGTGACGCCATTTCAATGAAATATATAGCAATGTTTACATTTTCGACAGTAATCGCATTCCAAAACCATACTCATAACTTTAAAACAAATCAGACGAATTTTATTTTACTCAGCACAATGATTGCAAAGATGATTTAGAATCAATCGAAACAAAAAACTCAATATGTTCTCAGCCAATTTTTTGCAAAAACTTAGGATTTGAAATTTTCACATAACGTTATATTTTATCGCGACGTTACACCAATTCGATTTTTATGTTATTTTTTGATTGATTTTGATATATCTTTAGTCACTCCAACTCATGTAGAATTTTCATGAAAATAATTACTTACAAAATTAACTGGGTCCATCGTCCGTAAGTAAAAAATCTTGAGACATATTTTAGCTACATTTTCTATCTCTGTATGTCTTATTGCCTTCAGAAAAGTGAACAGGCATAGCTGTTCCCAGTGAATGAAGTCTATGTCAGGCAATGTCTCTGAAAAGATTTTTTAGCATACATTAAATTTTGCAGGCACCCCTCCTGCCAAGACCGTTTAAACTAATTAAAGCATCTTACCGTTTAGAAACCCCATATTCATTACAATAGGGGGTGTACCCGACTGTTAAGGTAGTGGTTTCTGTCTTACAGATAAAGGAATAGTTTAAAGTGGCGAATTGAGAGAGAGAGAGAGAGAGAGAGAGAGAGAGAGAGAGAGAGAGAGAAACACAGTATAAGGTGGTGACGAGGGGGGGGGGGGGGGAGAGGTTAATATATCTTTCCAGATACTAGTGATATAACAAAGCATTCTGTCAATCAGATATGTGAAAAAATTACTACTAAAATGCATACATCATCATTAAGCCATTGCACAAAATGAATTTGTCTATTTTTCGGAAAACTTCTCAACAACCCTCAAACTCCTAGCCCGGTCATATACATGTATTTCATCCCTCTACGCTATACTGGCTATTGGTTTCACTCGGCTTTCCAATTCTAAAAAACAACTTCTTGCCAATTTAATATTGATAGATACAGTGAAGATAGTATCTGCTTACAGGATAACAATAAAACATAAAGTTTTCCATGGTACCCATGGGACTATAGGTACTATGTACAGTATGTACAGTAATTAAAACTTTGATTTTTCTTAGAAATTATATATCAATATTCATCAAAACTATTTTAATTAAATGAATAAAGCTTTCGATTTTACCAAAAACTCTAAAAAAATTTTGTCGATTTTAAAGTTTACTACATGTAGTTAACACCAAGTGAACGTTTTTACTATTTCACAAAAAATACAAAAGGTGAATAGTGATTAATCATTTTTAATAATAGTGCAATAAATCAATATTTACTTTCAGTTAATTTGTATTTATCATTATGAATTCAAGCTATTTCAATTTTGAAATACATGTACATGTAGTTTTGATTGTAAAACTACTAATATTTGTCTATACAGAGGGGCCCTTAGTACTTAAGTCCATGTAGGAATCACTTTATGGTACATGCAACCGTTCTCAACCCTTAGCCAACACCTATTTTTCTATACATTTGTAACATATTAAAAGCCCAGCATCGGAAACCTTAGGCTCAGATTCTGCATTCAATCCTGTCAAGTGCAAAACGTATTAAAAAAATAATGCATCATCATGCTCTCAAATGGTACTTTATAAATATGGCCATCAAAAGGCACCTTCGATACCTATGGCTCAGTTGTAGCATCCAAGCCTGTCAAGTGCATAAGAATCATTAGTTGCATCTAGAGATGTCAATTTTACTCGATTGGCTTAGTCGATTAATCGGAGGCTTTAGTCGAGCGATAGTCGAGTACTCGATGATTTTTTGAAACCGCGAGTCCTTTTTTAATCAAATAATGCTACTGCCACATACATCTTATCTTAAACTTAAGAACATTAAAAACTTATAATAACATAATATACTAAATGTATTTAATTTAAAATGAATTGAAAAGTATTTTATCTAAATATCCATTAGAAAATGTCCTGGCTTTTCCTCTTTTTTTTAATGTGCCGCTTACATGTATATAATTTAGCTCCGTATCATCTCAGGCAAATCAAATGTGACCTGTTCATGGTAAGTCATTGTCCGTGCCTAATCAACAATCAAAGATTAATGATTATAAAAACAAACGTCTAGAGATAGTTATTGATATGATTAAATTTTTGATCATACAAACATCTAATCCAAATAAATAACTGATTAGAAGAAACACAAATTATTCTCAAGTACATGTCTGCCTAAGTAAATCAAGATATCAATTATCGATAATTGTCGAGCAAAGAAAACTGATATCTATATTCTTAGAACAGAAACTGTCGCGTTAAGAAAAAATAAAAATATTTTTAAATTCTTTTTACTTTATTACGAGTAATCGACTAACAAAATTTTAGTCGATGATCGGTGTGACCGAGCGATAGTCGAGTTCTCGTTGACATCCCTAGTTGCATCATTCATTGATGAAGATAGGACAAGTAATACAGTAGCTAGTCCATTATAGGGCACTTCTCCAAAAACTCTAACTAGCCCCAGCATCTGAAATTTATGGCTCAGATTCAACACACAAGTCTGTTTCTTTCTTTATTATCTCTAGGTGCACCATCCAAGTGAGTATGGTGAAGAAAGGACCAGTAATAACTTGGATATGGGACCTGCTCCAAAATCTGCAACCTGATACTGACGCTAAGAGTACACAATATCATAAGTTTTGATGTTGTCCAAGTGATCTTAAGATCTAATTTTCTAATTTTATTCAATTTTAAAATTTGGTGTTACATAAAAATGCCATTCATGTAACATGGTCTAATTTTCTCTCCAACCCTCCCTTTGAAAGATTTCTAAATCCGCGCCTGGTCTGCATATTTCAGGACCATGCAATCTTAGATTCTTTTAAATCTTAGATGTGCTTGATGCCCTGATATCAGACAATGTGCCATGACATTGTGAAGGTGCATGGTCAGGTGATCTTTCTATCACAAAATTATTCTCAAAACATCATGTAATTTTAGGTGAGAACTGGAAAAGTATTGCCTTTTTTATTCATTAAAATATCTTGTACAGTTACTTCTATCTACAGCAGGTCAATATGATCAATCCTGCTTCAATTAACTATATGTTATGAGCATGCATATCAAAGGATTATCTTTTAAAATAATGAGTAATACAAAGAATTCTAAAAATGTTTTGTATACAAGTATATTCATAATGTAGGAAATAATTAGAACCCACTGGTGTACAAAACTCGTTCATTTAACTTAACAACTTTCACTCACTCATTATACTGAAGACTACAATAGTCTTTAATGCATAGCAAAAAATACCATAACAAAAACAGGTATATTGCACTTGTTTGGTATACATAGAAACCAATTGTATTATAACATCTTTGTTGTGAAATTGATGGAAATTGCCATGTGAATCTGTATAACCATAAAACAATAAACATTTTGAGTAATTTAAAATAATTATTGAAAAACAAATTTGATTTGTTCATTTCATTGATTCAATTATACATTGCATATCCTTTCTATGAATCACCTAAAAACTGAACACCCAAAACTTTTGGCAAGGAAATAATACCGTTAATGAAAGACTAAACATATACATCATCAAGTAAAAACGATTCATCTCCTAAATATCCTAACTTTTTGTATATATCATCATAAATAAGTTTTCATGAAATTTTGCATAGTTGATTTACATGTATCTTTACAAGTCATTGATAAATTGCACTGTAAATACTCGTACATTTAGGGATTTAAAATGAGAAAAGTTAAACTAAGAGAAGTAAACTCAATACATTATCTATAATTCACAACAAGAAGAGAAAACTATATGACAATGTTACAAATCACTCATCTGAGCATATAAAGCCAGAGCCAGAAAAGTATACCAATCTCTCTGATTTCAAATGATCCTATATGATGTTTCGAGTGACCAGCAGAATTTAACAGTGGATATTTTATAATGTGACCCAATATTGGCTATAAAGTTGCTGTATTCAATAATCTTGTAAAGTTTGTTCAATATTTGTGATGTATATTCCATATATGTGTGATGCATGTTCAGTATTTTGTAGTGTATACACCAGTATTCGATATTCTTGTACGATATACCCCCATGTACCCCCCCACCCCCCAATCCTGAATCAGTGCCGGGTATGCCTGCAGATTTAATAATTTTGGTACAGACTTCCTTGATCAACAAAACCATAATGCTATCAAAAGAGTTACAAAGCTCCACCAGGGATTTAGAAATTGATACACTTAGTAGAGATTTTATTACCTTATCCCAATTATTCAATCAGAAGGGGTAAACTTTTTATAAATTTAGCTGAAACCAAATCATAACCAAGTTTGTTAAATGTCGAGGAAACGAAAGAGAAGATTTTTAAGATAGTTAAAAGATGTTTGGCCCTACAAATTCTGTGACCACACGACGTGTGACGGCTTTGGAAAAGGATATCAATAGGTCTTTTAAGTGACACAGATGACCAAATTTGGTTTATAAATATATCATCTTCAGAAGAACGTTTTTTCTGTATATTTCATCAATCTTTCATAGGAGGAGGTGTAATACTTGAATAAATACAAGCAAACATAAAAGCCTTTTAGACAAGAATGCTTGGTGCCAACTTTAGTTACAATTGCTTAAATGGTGAAAAAAAAACCAAATCGTTTTTGAGGCCAATGACAACAATAGATGCCAGATAAATGTTTGATCAGAAAATTAAGTCAGGGAAGCTAAAAAGATATATTATGAAATAACAAAGTAAGACACATTTGTTAATACATATGTAGTGATGTATATGCATCTCATATTATGTACTAAAATGATTTTATTGCACACACATCATGAGTAATAAGTCCCCATAAAATTTTACAAATGCATATCATATCAATTCTAATTCTTAATAAACATTCTTCACATACATGTTTTTTACTTATAAATAAATCTGATATTGTTGTCTGATGGCAATTTCTTGAAAATGTTGATAACATTAGGTATTGCTCTTCGACATACTGCAGATCTTCGACATACTGCAGATTAATTAAGTAGATGATTTCTGCCTTGGGTCAGACATATGATGGCCCAGAGGCTGAAGGTCCCTCCATCGATGTGATCACATGACCTAGTTTGGCAGGAAGCTGTTGGGCTGAAGATGTCTGATCTTCCTCCAAACCTTCATTAATCTGGAGGCATAAAATAATTAGTCATGCAGTAATGAGATAGAAAAAAAATTCTCAATATGAAAGTGTTAATGGTATTTTCAAAACTTACGGCATTGCTGTATTCGTGTACATAGTTGTAAAGTTCGTGAAGGGCATTTTCTTTAGTAAACCGATCAGTCGCCATCTATTAATAACACAAAAAATCCAATATTTACTTTATACATAAAATTACATTCACATTATATAACAAATATATCTTATAGACTGTCTTTATTAATAAAAGGTAGCTAGCTCTGTGCACATGTATGTTACGGGAGATCAGGTATCTTAGAATATTCTTTCTCTTATAACAAGTTACTTGATATAAGACCTGCTAAAAAAACTCACATTCCTTTAGTCTACGTTGTGCATACTCCTCTCACTATGTTGCTTAAATTTAGATTTCTTAAATACAAGCTATCATAATTTTCTAAAAAATTATTTCCATGTATTTTCTTGTAAATATGCATATACCCCCCTTTCTGAACCCCAGGTGGCTGTAATTGTTATAAGACTTACTTCCCCCGGTTAAGACTTCATCAGAATACTTCGATAGTATTTTTTAAATATAATTAACACTGAGAACTGAGACACCTTCCCCAAATTCTGGCTTTCTTGTGACCCTGGGGGATCTGCGCAGGGTTTGTTCAAACTTGATCTACATTATAATAGATCCTTAATATATCAGAAAGTTAATAAAAAAATTGACAATACTGACCAAATTATTTTGAATCAAAATCAAGTATATTTTTTTATCATTTAGCCAATATATTCCCTTAGAAGAGAATGTATCACTTCCATTGAACAACTACAAAAGCCACAAGACAAAAAAGACAAAGATGCTTCATTCTTCACTGGAAAATGGCTCAGTGTTTCCAGAGAAAATATGAACACAAAATTAACACCCTGAATGGCAATTAAATCAACAGCTGCAGGACAAATTGACAGGTGCAATTTATAGTATTAAAATTTTACCTCAAGTATTTTTTAAAAACTGATATTGATTGCAGGGATTTATTAAAAGTAGCTAGCTGCTTGAGTCTTGGTGTTGTACGTTGCTCATTCAGTGATCAATAATAACCAGGTGTGGCCTGTAGACCTTTTCTTAATAAGTAATTTACATTGACATGTACATGTATTAAAGTTTTTTATTGTTTATTTTGATAAGAAGTATGTCACAGTATGGAGGTGTCCCATACCACCTTAACAGAGACAGCTGCATTGACAGCCTTAGCCAAACCAGTCTCTATTTTTTGGCCAATGGCCTCCTCTGGGTTTATTTGTGGGATATCCCTTGTATCAACAGAGTTAATTTGCTCTGTGCCCCCAGTATTACTTGGAACTTCAAATGCATCTTTAAATGCTATTTGGGAATCAACCTACAAGAGATGAACTGTTAGGGGAATTGACAGAATCAAGATACTAAAATAAAAATCATTTAAAGTATAATCATTTCCATCATCGTGATTTAGACTAACAAACTCTGTACTAGGTTTTGTAATAGTCAGACTTGTCAAAGGAACCAGGGTATTACCAATCAGATCCAAACAGGTTGTTGTGTGACAAAGTTTCAATTAGGGTCAGGTGCGACTAAACCTTTGTTTCATAGCATTTTGAAGGTTAGAACTAGCTGCTATACATTGACCTAGTTTTGTCAATTTTTTAACAGACTCGGATAAACATAAAATATACTTTGAAGTTGAGCCAATACCCAATGTTGATTTTAATGAGCCAACATCAAGACAGACTTTGCTTTCCACTGTCTTTTTTTTGTTACAGTACGTCTTTTAGATGGTCTCGAGCTTGCCTCAGATGTTATTCTCGTACATGTGACTCCAGACCATACACAATGTTTCCCATCATACCCTCAGACCTAGTCTACATTTTATCATTATCGGGGATAACATCGCTGTCAAAATACCATCAGTGTTCTCCCCTAGTGACAACATATCATCTCTATCTGACATATTTTTAATGGCTGTTTACAACCCAAGTGCCAACCTGTAATCAAACAGGTGACAGAATAAGTTTTAATTTCTGGACTTCGTCCTAGAAACAAGAGTTTATTACACTTGTATATAATAATAATTATACATGAGTCTGAGTGAAATTTATGATATGCCTACTCAGGAAAAAGAATGATGCTGCATGAGGACAGTGGTTTAATCGACCAGACCCCGTAGAATCGACCAGACCCAACCTAACAGATAACAGACTCCAACCAAACCCTAGGTCTGCTTTCTGTGTTTGCTCAGGGTCTGCTTCGGTTCTGCTATGGCAGACCTAGAGCTGACCCCAAGCAGATCCAGAGCGGACATAGAAAGCAGACCTCGATTTCAGAAGCAGACCCTTAAATTGCTACTGAAAAATGATCAAATATCTCTACATGTGTATTTGGAATATACAAGGGGCGGGCTTACAGGCGGTAAGAAAAAAGTCGTGTGTGTTTCACATTTCAGTGACCCGAAGTAAACCCATGGCAGACCCCGAGTAGACCCTGAGCAGATGCAAATTTTTAACAAGAAGCCCAGGGGCCACATCGCTCACCTGAGCAACAATAGCCTCAACTCTGATCAAATTAGCATTACAGTATTAAAATCAAAATATCTTGACAACTTAGTACAGGAGATCTTGCTCAATTTTTTTTAAAGAATCTGCCAATTTTTATCCACATATTCATATGGTAAATACCAATCCCCTTTTGTTGTTGTACCTGTAAGAAGATTTTTCTCTTTTCCAATATAACACCCCCTCCCCCGCTTTGTGGCCCCACTTTTCTCTAGGGAATCATGATTTGATCAAACTAAAATCTGCACAACCCGTGCTTTGACACTAGTTACTGCTTTTTGGACTGAAAACTTTCCAAAAATATTTGTAAAGATTTCTCTATATATTCCTATGTAAAAATCCATCCCCCATTGTGGCCCCACCCTACCCCTAGGGACAATGATTTAAACAAACTAAAATGTACACTATCTGAGGATCCTTCCACTCAAATTTAAGCTTTTCTGGCCTAATAGTTTTTGAGAAGAAGATTTTTAAAGATTTTCTCTATATACATGTATTCCTATGTAAAAATTCGGATGCTTCCATACAAGTTACAGCTTTTCTGGCCTAATAGTTTTTAAGAAAAACATTTTTAAAGATTTTCTCTATACATTCCTATGTAAAAATTTATCCCCCCATTGTGGCCTCACCCTACCCCTGGGGACCATGATTTAAACAAACTTGAATTTACACTACCTGAGAATGCATCCACACATGTTTATGCTTTTCTGGCCAAATAGTTTTTGAGAAGAAGAGTTTCTCTAAACATTTTTATTTAAAATCCATCTCCCCATTGTTGCTCCACCCTATGCCTGGGGACCATAATTTGAACCTATTTGAATCTACACTACCTGACGATGCCTCCACACAAGTTTAAGCTTTTCTGGCCAAATAGTTTTTGAGAAGAAGATTTTTAAAGATTTTCTCTTCATACATACATGTAATATCATACATTTCTCTTCATGAAAACTTTCCAAGAATATTTTTAAAGATTTCTCTATATATTCCTATGTACAAATCCATCCCCCCATTGTGGCCCCACCCTACCCCTAGGGGCAATGATTTGAACAAACTTGAATCTACACTTCCTGAGGATGCTTCCAAACAAGTTATAGCTTTTCTGGCCTAATAGTTTTTTAGAAGATTTTTGAAAAATACCAACAAATTTTAAATAATTCTAAATTATCTCCCCTTTAAAGAGGGTTGTGGCCCTTCTTTTGAACAAACTTGAATCCCCTTTACTCAGTGATGCTTTGTGCCAAATTTAGTTGAAATCTGCCAAGTGGCTCTGGAGAAGAAGATGAAAATGTGAAAAGTTTACAACAACAATGCCAACAACGACAGACAACAGACAAATTTTGATCAAAAAAGCTCACTTGAGCTTTCAGCTCAGGTGAGCTAAAAAGCAGACCCCGACCAGACACAAATCAGACCCGGGGTTAACTTTTGGGGTCTGCTTTGGTGTTAGGTCGAGTCTGGTCGGTACTGTAGGGGTGGTGTACACAGTGTTGTCACATGATTACATAATATTGTTAGAATCTTTGAATGGAGATCTTGAATGTTATGCCTCGCTGAACTCGGGAAAGTAATGCTATATGATACCCTCATAGAGCCAAAAGGAGATATGTAATAGAATGCAACTATTTTGATGAATTTAATTCCTATCCAACCATCAACAATTTGAGATCCTCAAGACCACAAATGTCAGACACATTATAGGCTCACAGACCAGTATTGGACACTGTAAAAAAGCCAGTACCTACCCTTGAGACCTCATTGAGATAAGCACTAAGGTCCTGATCACTGACAGCAGGCATGGATTTTATATCTTGAAAGTACTTCTCAACCAAGCTCTTGTATTGTGGGATGTCTTTGGCAAATAAAAGTTTGTTGGAAGGAGAGTCCTGTAAAAAAAATATCCAGTCTCAGCCAATAAAATCAGATATACATGAAATTACATTTTAATTATATAGACAGAGGTATATCCTTTTATATGGTACCAGAGTTTTCATGTAAAGGGTTCTCCAGATATTTAGCAGTCAACCAATGAAATGCATAACAGTTGGTAACCTATATTCCTCTTTAATGTCATTCAAAGAGATCACAAAACATGACTATTGACAGAGTTTAATCTGAAACAATACATACAATACTACTGCAAACGGACCAGTGACAGTACCTTTTCAATAATTATTTCTATTAAAAATAAAAACTTCAGATTACCTTTCCTAGGTTTTGGTCTGAGGTTGAGCAACTATCCATAAAGGCTTGAGCAACAACTGAGAGACAGGAGTCCACAATGTTAGTTTTGTTGATATCATATACAAACTCTGGGTTTTTGATGATGTTCACCCAGAAACGCAAAGGAACACTGAAAGAAAATATTGTGTTATTGTGATAATGATGCCGAACAAGCAGGTTAGTTAAGACTTCTGTATACCAAGTTCAAGAAAAAAGCAGCAAAATTAAATTTAATACTTGTAAAGACTATAAAAAGTATCCCCCTCCAATTCCTTTAAATTGAATTTTTGACAACTTCAAAGACCTTGAGCATGGATTCTACTTAAAGCCTCAGTCACACTTTGTCATACTTGCTTCTATGGGTGGTCAGCAAGCAGTTTTTGATGAAAATCTTGAGATACGCAAGAGTATCCTACAATTTTTAAGGATGTATGTGTCCCTTAAGCATGCACAACAATCACCATGGTTTTCTTGTTAGATCAGAAAATGTATAAAGATGTTGTAAGATAACCTATCAATTTAAAAAAGATTGAGATGCAGGGATGTGATGTTAGGAGATCCCTCATATATGTGTCTTGCACTCAAGATATCCTTCCTACTTGCTTGTGCTTACCTTTTATTTACAAAACTGAATGTTCCATAAAGTTAATTCACACTTACACCATGCGTACACCATTTGTTAGTCACTCAATAATAGTACTAACAGTAATTTAAATTTAGTTAAAATATAAACCTCAATTTAAATGATATTATATACAGGTAGATAGATCTATACACTCTTAACTGAATGCAATGAATTCAAAGTCTTTGATAGTTATCATTTATTTTCTAATAATATTTGACCCACAGATATATGGTTTCATGTATTTATTGTATTGATGTAAAGAAGGAATTTACAGTTACAGATATTTATGTCTTAGATTTTACCGGTATTTTAAACTTTTTTCTAACATTTGAAAATTACTGAGATTCTCAAATGAAACCACTTTGTACTGTGTGACATCTAAGACGAAAGTTTTTTCCCTTCTGGTTTAGAATTCCGCTGACCCTCTTTCCCCCTATTTACGAAAGAAAATGTGTACTTTTATCTCATTCTGGAATTTTCTCAGCTGAACGACATGGTTTTATAATTTAAAATACATTTTAATCATTAAAGCCCTTTGTACAATATGAGGCTTTCACAAATGTTTAAATGACCTGAAGAAAGTGCAATGTAAATTACAAGTGTGAGTTCTAAATACTTCCTGAGTGGAATTAAGTGCTGATTAGAAAACAGGCAATGCATTTTTACATTTGTCCCAGTGCAATGTTCCCACTTTGGGAATTCAGACTTATTCAAAACAAGGAAAACGATCAACAATGACACAGCCATATATGAGATGTGCGTTTTCATAATGGCGTGCGATTCTTTTTGTGGACATACAGTACTGACCAGATCCAACCTAACAGAAAGCAGACCCCAACTTAACCTCGGGTTCGCTTTTTGGGTCTGCCCTAGGTTCGCTCAGGGTCTGCTAGGGCAGACCCAGAGTTAACCCTGAGTAAATCCAAATAAACGCAGAAGCAGACCCCAATTTCAGAAGCAGACACTGAAAGCAGACTGGTCTGGTGTAACTAACAGACCTGTCAATAAAGATATCGCATCGACCAATCAGTGTGTCACCTAATCAGATTTCTGGTTAACTGGTTAAACACATTGACCAATGAGAAGCGCTCTCATTGGTCTGTGCGACCAATCTGATCTGTAGTTCAAACTCATTTGTAATCCAATCATCATGCAGGGGAAATCGCCGTTTATGACTAACATTGTACAAATAACACGTAGAAACTGAAATGTTTACGTACAGTGTACATACATGTACATTGATATACCATAAGTAATTTTAATAAATTAATATTTGGTAAGTTATATATTTTTTATTCTGTTGAGCTTCATCATGGCGTACGTACATGTACATGTATAAATATATTTTTATTTTTAATTACTACCGTAAAGTCTCGTGTTTAGTGCATCCTTTCTTCAGCCAAAATTGGATCAATAGTTTGAGTTGCGAATTATACATGAATATACATATAGGAACAAATTTATTTAGGGTGTGTTTCTTGATACTGCAGGAGTAAGACAGTCGATATCAAGTGTAATGCGAATTGTAGAGATAAACAATAAGTTTCATCTTCTTTTATCAAAATTTAATTTATTCTTTATTAAATTCCCATAAATCTGAAATTTTATCCATCGTTCCTTACATCAAAAAAGTTCGCAGCAGTGCGTTTGCCATATCATAATCAGCCACCCGTTGACTCTTTAAGTTCTTACTGTGTAGTATTATGGTTTCTCTATTCCTATTTAAAAATTCACCCCCTTTTGTGGCCCCACTTTTCTCCAGGGAATCATGATGAAACTTCAATCTGCACAATCTGTGCTTTCACACAAGTTTCAGCTTTTTTGGCTGAATGCTTTTCCAAAAGATTTTTAAAGATTTTTCTCAATATATTCCCATGTAAAAATGTAACCCCCCCCCCACATGTTGGCCCAACCATACCCAGGGGATCATGATTAGAACAAACTTGAATCTACACTACCTGAGGACACTTTCACAAAAATTTGAGCTATTCTGGCCAAATAGTTTTGAGAAGAAATTTTTAAAAAGATTTTCTCTATATATTCCCATGAAAAAATGTAAAAATTTGACCCCCCACCATTGTGGCCCCACCGTACCCCCTGGGGATCATGATTTGAACAAACTTGAATCTCCACTACCTGAGGATGCTTCCACACAAGTAACAGCTTTCAGTCAATTGGTTTTTGAGAAGATATTTAAAAGATTTTTCTCTATATATTAATTCCTGTATGTAAAAATTCGACACCCCCATTGTGGCCCCACCGTACCCCCAGGGACCATGATTTAAACAAACTTGAATCTACACTACGTGAAGATGTCTCCACACAAATTTGAGCATTTATTGCCTAATAGTTATTGAGAAGATTATATATTCTTATGTAAAACTTTTGCCCCCATTGTGGCCCCACCCTACCCCTGTGGACCATGATTTTAACAAATTTGAATCTACACTACCTGAGGATACTTCCACACTTGAGCTTTTCTGGCCTAATAGTTTTTGAGAGGATGATTTTCTCGATACATGCATATTCCTTTGTAAAACTTGATCCCCCCCCTCATTTTGGCACCATTCTACCCATGGGGACCATGATTTGAACAAATCTACACTACCTGTGGAGTGCTTCCACGCAAGTTTCAGCTTTTCTGGCCAAATAGTTTTTGAGAAGATTTTAAAATATTTTCTCTATATATTCGTATGTAAAACTTGATTCCCCCATTGTGGCCCCATCCTACCTCCGGGGACCATGATTTGAACAAACTTGAATCTACACTACCTGAGGATGCTTCCACACAAATGTGAGCTTTTCTGGCCTTAAAGTTTTTGAGAAGATTTTCAAATATTTTCCCTATATATTCCTATGTAAAACTTGATCCCCCCATTGTTGCCCCACTACCCCTTTGGACCATGATTTGAACAAACTTGAATCTACACTACCTGAGCATGCTTCAACACAAATTTGAGTTTTTCTGGCCAAATTGTTTTTGAGAAGATTTTTGAAAAATACCAATTTTTTTTTCAATAATCCTTAATTATCTCCCCTTTAAATAGGTCATGGTGCTTCATTTGAACAAACTTGATTCCCCTTCACCCAGTGATGCTTTGTGAAAAGTTTGGTTGATATAGGCCCAGTGGTTCTGGAGAAGAAAATGAAAATGTGAAAAGTTTATGACAACTATGACAACAACAGACAACAGACAAATTTTGATCAGAAAAGCTCACTTGAGCGTTCGGCGGTTTAGTTGAGGTCTGCTGGTGTTAGCTTCAGTCTGGATGGTACTGTAGAACTGAATGGTAAAAACTTTGATATGTCAAGGTATTTAGTGTGAACATTAAAATTTAAAATATCTTGCAAATGAACTTGGTGTCTCAAACAAGACGATCACAGTGCTAGCCAAATCAGATTCTGCTTTTATATACATGTACTTATAAACTTGCTGTAAACTGATAAAAGAGTTTTTGCAATTTTATTTACATTTTTTTAAGATGAGAGGGGGCTGTCATAGTCAAGGAAGGCCTGAAATATGCAGCCTAGATTGGGAACTACCTATTAATTTAATATGCAGGTTACGTACTGATTTTGGATTTAAAAATTAAAACAATTTATTTATATGACTAGATCCAAAAATTTAATTTTACACTTTGGATAAATATATACTGGTTTAAATCATTACCAGATTATTTAAGACAATTACTTTTAATATTATTTAATTTTCATGAGGTTCTGTTTGCAGGCATCACCACCACGTTTCAGCCAGCTTGTTTTTTTTCTGTGGGGACACCAAGGTTATAATTGACAGCACATTCCAGACTGTACAAGACTTGTGATAAAACTATAGCATTGTCCAGCCTATATGTGTAAACTGTATATCAATAAAGTTGAAAAAGCATTCTATGTTTAATTATTTTTAGTTGGTCAATTTATTAAATGCTCTTTGCATCATTAACTCATGCAGTCAAGGTTCCAAATTATTTTTATTTTTCTACCACCCAATGCAAATTTTTGTGTCAAAAATTCTAAATGAAAAAAAAAATAAAAACTTTGGCCAAAAGAAATCTTCTGATGCCTTAATACAGACTAACAGTTAAAACAATCACCTATTGCACTTCCAGTTGTACACGACTTCTGGTTCGACCTCGTATTTTGTTGCTGCCTCATCAAGAAAATCAAACAAGGACTTGATGACTGGAGGTATGCTCTCATTTGCAGTTAAAATTATTGTGAAAAAGTCATCAACATACTTCTTCAGTGTTCCCTGAAAAAAAAAGCCAAATTTGTGACAATGTGGTTAGAGATGTAGTAGCGTTTTCTCAGTTTATCAAACTCAAAAAACATGCTCCCAATAGTCATCTCTGTTACAAACAGAAAAACAAATCACATACCCTTTGGACAAGTATATAAATGTGAACATATTATAACTTCCGCATAAATTATAAACAGAGATTTTAAGTTTAAAAAAATGTTATCCAAAAATGTTTCCTCTTTCAAATTCCACATTTTAATCTCACTGACACATACAGTACATGTAAGCGATTGACACACCTTTGTAGCAAGCAAACGAGTTAAGAAAACCTCTGAGCTGATCTTGATGCCTGTGTTTAAGTCATCCTGTTTGACAAGATGCCAGTATTTGCAACCAGTTTCACTCTCTGTCCGTGTGATTGGCTGAGCTTCTCTATTTACTGTGAAAGCAAATCCAGCGGAATGTAAAGACCCTAAAAATTTCAACAATGAAATACACAGAAAATTCTAGTCACTATAACAACTAACCTGAATCAATTACTGGTATTAATGTAATACATTTACACTCATAATTTCTAAATTAAATCATATAAATGCCAACATGATTCTAAACCAATCTTAAGGTAGCTTACCAGATTACCTACCAAAAGACAAATCACCATAAAATTTGTCAGCTAGATCCAATGGTAACAGGGTTTTCCCCCTTAGTTGGACAATTAACAATGAATAAAATCCCACAACATAGTTTTGCAGCCCTTTTTTGTAATGAATTACTGTGGTAATCAATATTTGTTGAATACCAGTTTTCATGGATTTCAGTGTTGAGTTGATCCAAGAAGTTTAATGTTCATTGAAGTGCAAATTTTTAATAACATATTTGTATTAATTGATAGTTTCAAATTTACATGGCCTTGAAACTGTGATTGTTAATTAATGGAAATTGATGCCCTCGAATAATAATAAAACCATAGTGTAGAAAAGCTACAGAAAAATAGACAATTTTCCATCCTGAGTGAATAATATTGACATTTGTTCATTACCAGTAGTGTTAATAGATCGGATCATTTTTTCATTAACAGTGAATTTCGTTCTTGTGTGTGAACAGGCTCTTTCACAGAACAACAAGAGGCCTACAGGCAGTGACTCAAGTACCAAAGCCCTAAGATCGATCTGTCAGAGGGTCTCATTTTTGCATTTAAGCTTCATTTTCGAGTCCTAACCCTAATCCACACTTGAAAAAAAAGGGGGGGGGGGAAGAGTCGGAAGATTTCGAATTCAAATTATTTATACCTCAGCTCCAGGTGCCAAAAATTATAAGCTTTTGGTAAAAAAAAAAAGGCCTGAGGGCCTTTATTGGGCAATCTTTCATAATATTCAGTTTTATTTATAATGCTCACAACATGCATACAGTTTGTTTCTACAAGCATAGAATGCACAGGAAATTAAAGTAGATTTACTAAAATATGGCGGTACATGATACGTTACTCAAGTGACATCCCTCTTCCCCAAGAGGCCCATGTGCCACATTGTAACACTAGACATAATAAAATCAGCTAAATACATGTATAAACATACATCAAACTTTGAACCTTTTATGTGGCCCAAGAATTATCCAGGTCCACAGTCTAAACAACTGAGAATCAACAAATGTTAATATGATTACATATTAGTAATACTATATACTATATATTTTTGAGAATGATCAAATTTATTTAGTATGAAAAATTTCCAACCCCCCCATTATAGTTTCATCTTTTTTTATTTGATTTTTCTCTATACATATAACACTACCTAAGGATGCTTCCACTCAAGTAACAGCTTTTCTGCTTAATTGATTTTCAAAAAGAAAATATTTCTCTTTACATTCCTATGTAAAATTTCAACCCCCAATTGAAGCCACACCCTACCCTTGGGAATTGCATAATGGCTTGAATTAGAATTTACACTACCTGATGATGCTTCAACACAAATATCAGCTTTTCTGGCCAATTGGTTTTTGAGAAGATTTTTAAAGAATATTCTCTATATATTCTAGGTAAAAATTTGACCCCCCCCATTGTGGCCCCACCATACCCCCGGGGGTCATGGTTTGTACAAACTTGAATCTTCATTACCTGAGGATGCTAAATCTACACAAGTAACAGCTTTTCTGGCCAATTGGATTTTGAGAAGAAGATTTTTAAAGAATATTGTCTATATATTCCTATGTAAAAATTTGACCCTTCATTGTGGCCCCATCCTACTCACATGGCCATGGTTTGAACAAACTTGAATCTTCACTACCTAAAGATGCTTCCACACAAGTTACAGCTTTTCTGGCCAATTGGTTCTTGAGAAGAAGATTTTTAAAGATTTCTCTATATATTCCTAGTATGTTAAAATTAAGACCCCCCATTGTGGCTCCACCCTAACCCTGGGGATCATGGTTTGAACATCCTTGAATCTTCACTACCTGAGGATACTTCCACATAAGTTTTTTTCTGGCCAATTGTTTCTTGAGAAGAAGATTTTAAAAGATTTCTCTATATATTCCTATGTAAAAATTAAGACATTCAATTGTGGCCCCACCCTACCCCTGGGGATCATGGTTTGAACAAACTTGAATCATGACTACCTGAGGATGCTTCAACACAAGTTACAGCTTTTCTGGCCAATTGGTTCTTGAGAAGAAGATTTTTTGTAATCAGAATTTCCTCGGTGTCACATTTTCCAAAGCCAGACATTTTTGATTCAGAAATTACATGTTTAAATAATTCTGAATGGTGCAAGCCCTGCATGAAATTAACACATGCAATTGGTACATGTACATAAACAATAAAATGTGTACACAGGTAAGGTCATCCGGAACAACTATCGATGTCGGTAGCTTTCATCTTACGAAGAATGGAGCCACACGTATGGGTAAGTGTAACTAATGCTCTGTAATGAGTTACTGTGTACACAAGAGGGATGTCAACCAATTAAATACAGGTGTAAGAGGGTGGGAAATCATTATTACATGGTCACAATCCTATCAGATTAACCGAAAATGGATTATCAGGAAAAAATATAAAGGGATATATAAGAAATAGTTCGGTGTTTTGATATTATATCAGATTAACTGATTATTCGATTAACTGCTATCAGATTAAGTGAAACCATCTGTACTAGGTGAAATTTGACCCCCAATTGTGACTCCACCCTTCCCCCAGGGATCATGATTTAAACAAACTTGAATCTACACTACTTGAGAATGCTTCAATGCAAATTACAGTTTTTCTGGCCAATTGGTTTTTGAGAAGAAGATTTTTAAAGAAACCAACAATTTTAAAAATAATTTTTTATTATCTCCCTTTGAAAGAGGGCGTGGCCCTTCATTTTAACAAACTTGAATCCCCTTCACCTAAGGATGCTTTTTGCTAAGTTTGGTTGAAATTGGCCCAGTGGTTCTGGAGAAGTTGAAAATGTAAAAATTTTACAAATGGACGGACAGACAGACAGATAGACAGACAGAGAGGCGCTGGACAAAAGGTGATCAGAAAAGCTCACCTGAGCTTTCAGCTCAGGTGAGCTAAAAAGTAGACCCGACTAGACCCTGAGGTAAGCTTTTGGGGTCTGCTTTGGTGCTAGGTTGTGTCTGGTCGGAACTGCACATTTTCACTACATGTCCATATTGGCCCTGCCCTATGGCCTGAACCCCTGATACAAAGGTCATGAATTTCATAATTTAGGTAGACAGCTTCATAAATATCATAACGGTTACCATGCATTTAGTTTATCTTCAATATATATAAGTGTAGAAAAGAAGATTTTCTAAGAATGAATAAATTTTTACTAAAAGGCAATATTGGCTGCATCCTATGGCCTGAATCCAAGTTGACCCAGAGACAATAAATTTCACAACTTTAATAGAAGGGTAAATGGACATCATAACATTGCATTTAGTTTTTCTCAAATATTCATGAGGGTAGAGAAAAAGAAAAAAAAACCTTGTAACCAACTGGATCTAGCTGAAAAAGGATGGTGTGAAATACAGCTCTTAATAAATGGATACAAATATTTTATGATTCATTTTGCATGTACTTGATGTCTTTGATGTAGGTACCCTCATGATATTCCAATTTTATTCAAGATAAAGCAACTGCATGGAAAGTATACATATACATCTTTATTTATGGTAGGGGTACATTTGTTTATGTACAATTCCCTGAGACTTCAAATTTTAAGGCTTATGTATATTGTATAAGTAGTCCATCCATAACTATCATATATTTCATATCTAATAGATTGCAAGTTTGATCACTAAAATCTTAGTTTGATTTTAAATGGTTTATTAAATAATTAAAGATTCAAGTTTTTAAAAATTTGAATACATGTAATATGAAATTTATCACATCTTGAGGTTAATATTGAAGTCTATGGGAAAATTGCATTTTTCTCAGAATTTTCTCACAAATCTCTTGGTTAAAGTTGCAAAGGCTTTTCCTTTCTTTGAAAATGCCAAAACAGTTCATAATTTACTGAACATAATTTGAGAAAATGATTTTTTTAAAAATAATTTTTGTAAAGGGCAGACAACTCTTCATAAAAGTTTCCAAGTGCAAAAAGTTCATTTACTTGACTACATACATCTCCCAAGTTTGGTTTATGTCAGCCTCATAATAATTTTAAAATACATATTTAATGTAGTTTAGATCAATCAATATTGTTAAATTCACCTGAGTTATAGATGGACAATAAGCTTAAGGAATTTTCTTTTAATAATAGTTTATTATGGTTAAAAAAAATCATAAATTTTACTAGAGACACTAATGAATTAATGAATGGCAAAATTTCATATAATGATTTAAAACTATAGGTACTGTAAGCAAGCTCACAAATGATACCCCCTGCTAAGAAAATATAATAACTCAAGTTCCGTTATTTCTCTATTGGAAAGTAATGGATGCACCATTTTTTTTAAAAGTGACCTTAAAGTTGCAAAAATGACCAATGCTCACGACCAGGACATAATTACAGGTCTCAAGCAATCTTTGTGTCGCATTTTAGTTTTAATCATTTTCCATTATAAGATATGATGCCTAGATAGGTATTATGCATTTTTTAAACAATGACCTTGAACTTGCAGAACTGAACCTAAGTCAAGTTCATGAAAAACCTGCAGGTCATAAGCAATCTTTATGTGAAGTAGAAATGTCCAATGTTTCTTCATAGAAAAGGTATAGACCTGACAAAATTATTAATTTTTTTCTTACCAATGACCTTGAACTAGCCCAAATGACCTAGGGTCAAAATCATGACACATGCTCAGGTCATTAGCAATCTTTGTGTAAAGTTAGAACTTCCACATCTTCGCTAGCCAAGGGTTTTCAGTCCACTTTGCTCCCCATGCATAAACCCTTGGCAGATTTCATTACGAAAAATCGGTGATGCAGTGGTGCTATCTAGCGAGCAACTTGAGTTGCTTCCCTTGTATATTTACATTTTAATCGAATGAAACAACGGGTAATTTAGACGCTACGGCACAAATACAACTTGAAAACATGTTGACTAGCGAGAATTGGAACATGATTAATGATGCTATTAGATAGGAATGAAGATATAACCTAGAGAAAGCAAGGAATGTTTTATTTATAGTGTTTGTAGATACCTGTACCGGGAGTGAAAAAGTTGCTATAATTATATGAATGTATTCAAGCCATAAAACCAGGTATCGTTGTTGTAATTATTGTGGACAAAAGAAATTAAATAAAATATAGCTCATTGAACCTTTAAAATCAATAACCATTAGCAGGCCGGGTCGCATATACTTGCGGGATAGGCAACTTCTTCCTTTGCCATGTTTACTTCCCATACTTCGATCACATGAGTCTATATATGTTTGTAAACCTCTGTTAAATCCAGTAAAATATTTCGTTTTTTAAAGTGATCTGGTTGGATCATCCTTGTGGAGGTACTGTACTTGAGCTTGTGAAAAGCACCGAATGTTTTACCAAAGATCACACACTCACCCATACTTCGATCACACGAGCCTATACAAGTTTGTAAATCTCTGTTAAATCCAGAAAAATAGTTCGTTTTTTAAAGGGATCTGGTTAGATCATCCTTGTGGAGGTACTGTACTAGAGCACTTGTGCCTCAACTTGTGAAAAGCACTAAATGTTTTACCAAAGATCACACGTGTGTTTCTTTTAAAGTTTATTCATAAGCGCTTGTTTACAATGCTGTGATTGGATCAGCTACTCTCAGCTGCAGCCAATCATTAAACGGAGCTTGTCGCAGAGTTTTTTGTAATGAGATCTGCCAAGGGTTCATGAGGAGCAAGTGGACCAAAAACCCTTGGCTAGCGAAGATGGAACTTTCAATAACTCTCATAAGAAACATTTATAACAGACTGGACACAAATTTTATAATTTTCCTTCTGGTGACCTTGAACTTGCTCAAATGACCTTGGGTCAAAATCACAACACACCCTTAGGGGATAAGCAATCTTTGTGTGAAGAGCTTCCAATGTATCTCTATTAGAAAGATATGGACTGGACACAATTGCACAGACAGACAGATGAATGGACAGACAGACAAGGCGATTCCTATATATTCCCCAAACTTTGTTTCCAGGGGGTATAATGATTCAAAATATTGATCACTTTTTAAAATAATTTTGATCAGTTGAAATCATCTGCAGTGAAAAGAGAGTCCATGGGTTAAAACTCTGCATGGTCTCTGTTGCTTGCACTTTCATCCTCAATATATAATCAATTTGAGGATCTTAACCCCATCTTTAATTTGGCTAAAAAGATGTTATTTAATATTTTAATTATAAAACTGTATAAATATCCTAGGGATGGCATTCGATTGAAGATAATTCGATAAACTGGTTTATCGTTTTTAATTCTGTTTTGTTTTTTTAATTGAAAAATGCATTAAGTTCTCTAAAATGACCATTAAAAGTATGACATCAATATTCTATTTTTGTGTAAATTAGAATTTTCGATGATTTTAAAAATCATTATTTATTTATATAATTATTGAGGAAAAAAATCGGGCAAATTGGTGTGATTTTTATCATTAATTTTGCTGACAACAAGTCACAGTTTTTTGTTATCAGTTAACTTTCTACTTAGTACAAACTTATTTCCAAAAGAAAATGACTGTTCAAAAGAGGCCAAATAAAGTGAGCCTTTGCAAAGATCTAGATCTCCAATATAAAATAATCTTTGTTTTTTTTTAGTCCAATATCAACATATGCATGAATTTGCTATCTAATCATTCTAATTATATATACATGTTGCATGTTAAATTCTGTCAAATTCTTAAAGGATAGAAAAGTCTGGAAAGCTTGCTATTTATTGAAAACAGGATGAAAAATATCAGCATATGTATCAGATCTGTCCCAAACATTTAATGGCAAAACAACTACAATAGGGACTCTAGTACTCAACTCTATTGAATATCTAAGCAATAAACAACATTGCCATGAACACTTATTCGCAGGCAGCAGAATACAGTTGTGTGTAATAATGCTTACCATTAGGAGACCTTGGCAAGGTGCGACAGTTCTGATGCTCCAAAAGAGTCATTTCTGCTCCATCTTCCACTTTGTAATACTTTAAGGTATTAAATTTTTTCCACCCATCTATTTTTGGTGTAGAGTTATCTTCATCACAAAGAATTTTTCCTTCCTTTGTCCACTCTGTAAAACAATAGTCTTTTACATAGAATATAGTAAGATTTCCAATCAGCAAGTGACCTTATGTATGAGCAGTGCATACTTTGCAGTTGCAAGATGCTACTTTCTTTTAGTTGTTATGCATACCTAGATCTAAATCAGCAGCCCTGGGACGCTGTGTGTATGGAATATTGCGACACAAAGCATCTATCATTTTCTCTTTAGCCTGGGTAATAGTATCACAGTCTAATACTCTACACTTTGTGATGGGCTTTTCTTTAAATTCAACAAGTAATGTCTACAAAGGAAAATTGTTAAATATCACTTGTACAAAAAAACTGACAAAAATTCTGAAATATACAAATCCTGAGAATTTCCCTTCAACTTCTTAAGTCATATTTGTTTGTTATCCTTATCACTACAGTATGTATACACATCATATTTTATATTTCTTCCTTTATCAAACAAGTTCTAAGTTCCGCAATATAGCTGTTTCATATTGCAAGCCCCAAAATTTTGTTTTGTGTGAAAAGTGTGAAGGAGCCAGTCAAAATAGATTAATGAGTACATGAACAATTTAAAAAGATGACCAATAGTCAGTAAGTGTATAATTATTATATGAAACACTGGCTGTGAGTTTTTGACACTGAATGTGAAAAACATTACAGACTGTTCACTTGACGTGTTGATAACGAAATAGCAATTTAGCAAATACAAAAAATGATACCGACTTAATACAGAGGACCCCGCTTAGTATAATACCTGTTTAATATTATAGTTCGGTTAATATAATAGTTTTTCAAAACACAAAACCATTTCTTAATAAATCATTGTATTTTACATCGGTTATTATAGTAGCTTAAATAGTGGACCCCGCTTAATATAATAGAAAGATCATGCCTGTCAATTGAGTTTCACACCTTTTTCTCGAGCTAGCCCCCCATGAGAAGCTTGTATAAACACTCTGACTTCCCAAATCACTTTGAAATTTACCGACTGTGCTGGCCAGACGGGATTAGTCACGCCTCACTGCACGTGGCTTGGGTACTTTACCTATGCACCTAACAAGTGACATCGCTGTATTATTGAGGTTTTTTACAGTTTGAATAAGTGAATGCCTCATGTTTTTGTAAATAAATTTATAACAAATGGGACATTTTACATGGCTTAGCATATGGTACATGATGTTCCATTTGACGATTTGTACTGCAGTGAAGTAGTGACAAAGTCTTTTTTTTAATATGCCTCTATTTTATAGGAAGAATGGGCTAAATAAATCAAAGAAAATAAGAAAATTTTGCATAACTTTGTGGTTTATTTGATTTTTAATGAAAGAAGTTATTAAAAACGAATTGTCTCATGAATGCCTTATTAGATTTAGTCAAAACCGGAAGTACAGGAAGAAAACAAAATGAAAGCATGTCAACTTATCGGAAGCATATTGGTGGATCTTGCAATTTTCCAAGCTTGTAATAGTAAACTTTATTCATGAAATTAACTTTTATGAAGCATTAAAAGTAAAGTTTTAGAAGAAATCATCAATTATTGTGGACATTACATCATCTAGAAATAGATAGTAATAATACATGACGTGAATAGGCACTTAGCATACTTGTACACATTGAATTAGCTGGGTACGCTTATTATTATAGTCCGGTTAATATAATAATTTTTCCTGACAAAATAACTATTATATTAAGCGGGGTCCACTGTAATACAAAACTATGTAAAATGAGATGTCAAAGATACATACAAGCACAGAGTACTCCAGCTGTTTTTCTGTCCTCAGTAGTCTGTCCTCAGACAGTGAGTACCTGGCCTCACAAGTGATGCAGTCTACTGGTCCTTTGTCTACCTGAACCTTGATGGCCTGGTACAGGGTGTAGAGGGATGACCCAGCCTCCTCCCTCAGGTAGCGATACATACACAGGGACAGCCAATTAGCCAACAACTTCTCCACCACAGATTCAGTTCTATTGTAAGATAATAAACAAGAGGCCCATGGGCCACATTGCTCACCTGAGAAACAATAGGTATGATAAAATCAGCTTAATGGAGTCATAATCTTGTATATAAAAATGTAAAATGTATAAAAATTGTATATAAAAATAAACAACAAAACTCGTTTATAGTGAATTTCAAGGGACCATAGAATTAACTTCTTTATAACCATAGTTATAGCGAATTCGTAAGAAATTTTATAGCAAATTCATTCTAAAATAATTTGCTTCAAACTGTCGCAAGTTATATAATTAATATGAGTGTCATTTACAAAACATAGGTTATCACAGATTACAAAGCTCACCGAGACGAGGCATCACCTTTTTTGAGGCATCACCTTTATTAGACCACCTTTATCATATTGTATGAAAATCATAGTAAATGATCTTGGATATTCATGGATACTGTTTTGACACAATATCGAACATCATATGTTAAAAATTGTATGTTAATCATATGTCCATTTCATACGGTATTATAAGATACAATGTTTATCAATACAATAATATTAAATATGCCCTCATGAAAGAAATTTTCTGAAAATTTCCTTAAATTCACTGAAATATATCTGAATCATATCTGAAAAATTGCTTACTACCATTTTGTGCCTCTGAACCAGTTCTGAACACATTTCAGCAATATTGCTGAACTGTCTGAAAAATCTGAATTGTTCTGAATTTGTCTGAAAAATCTGAACTGTTTTGAAAATTGCTGAAACAGTCTGAACTCTATCTGTATAGTGCTAAAACAGTCTGAACTATTCTGAATATTGCTGAAACAGTCTGAACTATTCTGAATGTTGCTGAAACAGTCTGAACTATTCTAAATATTGCTGAAGTACTCTATATTAAGCATTAATCCTGATGTAATTTTTTGTCTGAAACAATTGTTTGAAATCTGTTGGAATTTTGATGCTGATCAAATCTTAATTTAATGAAATTCAATGCTATTTAAATGCTGAAATATGTCTGCAATTGAATATTCCAAACTGATGCATTTTTCAGAAAAGAGTTCAATTTCACCAATATTTCATTTAAATAAAACAATAAAACTTAACAGATTATTTTAAATGGTGTTGAAAATGTGTGAATTCACGTAACAATGTGTACCGTCATTTTACTATAATTTAATAATTTGCTCAAACATTTCAGAAGTTGCTACTATACAAAACGATCAGAACTACAAACTGTTATAAAAACAGTTATACTATTATACCTCCTCATTGTTACTTAGTTCTCTCTAACAGATATACAAGTTAATACTACCGTATATAATTTGTTTCAGCGAGTGATTCTGCTTTATCTGTATTTACCTCGTTTATTTAGTGTACAAGTTGAAACACAAAATTTCGTTTACGAGCGAATGGCATTGCTGTAGCAAAAAGTTGACGAGCATTTAACAGACACGTAATAAAACTGTTTCTTGACATTTCCCAAAGGTCTATTCACAAAATCATTTATTTCTTATCTGCCAAAACACCTGCACTCATCCTGCAACTTCGCTGGGACTTTGAAGTGTCCGCCATTGTTAATGAGGTATCGAAGCAATTCGTCACCGTTACATAACGCTCACTGAACTTCAATAAATAAAAGTCATACTTTTACATCAATACGAAGATTTTTTTTATCAAAATTACAATACAAATTATAGAAACAAACTATAATGCGAACGTTTTGTTTTCAATGTTACCAAAATGAATTAAAAGAAATTAAACAAAAAATTGGGGAGGGGTTGAAATTGACTAGTAACAACTTGAGGACTATTAAAAAATAACTAGTTTCTGACAGTTCTATGTCTGCTTTTAAAGCTATTTGATTCAATTTCCCAGGTGTTTACAACAGTTTTGCGTATATTTAAACAAACTGTAAATGATTAACTTATTTTTAATCCGGAATTATATCGGATTATCATCGAGTTGTTTTGAGTACACTACGTTACTTCCGCCCAATGATGACGCACTTTCGATGGGAGCTACAAGCAGACGGATTTGAAAATTCAAAGATTTATACATCAATTGATGTTTTATAGCGGGATATTTCTAAAGGAGGTAAGGAACACTATAAATTAAAAGCCATTAATTGATATATGGAGGCATTTAATTAATGTGATAAATGTTGTTTTTTTGTATTTAAAGATAATTTAATGATTGAACATAAGCAATGTTTCTATTTTACATACATTCTAA
Source organism: Magallana ariakensis (assembly GCA_020458035.1). Taxonomy (NCBI): domain Eukaryota; kingdom Metazoa; phylum Mollusca; class Bivalvia; order Ostreida; family Ostreidae; genus Magallana; species Magallana ariakensis. The sequence continues at coordinate 45,574,171 of CM035813.1, forward strand.
AGTTATGCTACAAATAAGTCTTATGATTTAATGAAATATGCCAAGCTGTAATCTCATGTAATTTATGATGCATAGGAACTTTACATTGTATAAATTGTTTTTGCACCACTCATAGTTGCTGATCATATGCAGAAAAAAAAAATAGGGAAGCTGAGACCTGCAAAAACTGTTTCCAAAATAATGATGATAAAGGTGAGAAAATATGGAATGTATATTTATATTGTACATGTATATTCTATTTAACTTGCATGTATAAATTTGCATGAAAAGTTAATAAATCTCTTTATTAAAAATTATCAGAAAACATGTAAAATCTTGCATATTAAATCATAAATTCCTGTATTTCTGTTTCAGGATGGTAAACAATCAAACTGCACAAGAAGTTTCAGGGAGAGGCAGATAAGTGATGTGGAAAAAATGTATATTTAGAAAAATATGAATAAATTTAATTTGCTTGAAAATCTATTCATTTGTACTTTTCATTTTTGATAGATTACAGAGGTAATAGAATAGTGCTGAAATAGTGATGAATATTCGCTGATAAGGTTCTGTAATATTGCTGAAAGTGTTCTTAAAAGATGTTGTAATTTTACTGAAAATTTGCTGCAATATTGCTGAAACAGCACTGAACTATTGCTGAAATTGTGCTGAAGAATTATTGATTCATTGCTGAATTGTGTCTTAATTACTGCTGAAACATTGCTGAGTAATTGCTGGAAATTTTTCTGAACTTTGCTGAATTCTGAAAACTGTCTGGAATGTTCCCATTTCAGACAGATTTCAGAATTGTATTATTTGCTGAAAAAATACTGACATATTGCTGAAATTTTTGCTGATTTTTTGTTCAGCACTTTCTGAAATCTGTCTGGAATGTTCCAATTTCAGTCAGATTTCAGATATAGAAATCAGAAAAATTTCAGATAATATTCAGAACAAAATCAGCAAGAAATTCATATATGTTTCAGCAAAAAATTTACATGAGGGTGATCTTGCATCTTATGATACTTACAATATATATCATATAATACTGTAATAAATAATGATGCAATATGATATTGTAACATATGATATGACATTGTATCATGTTAAACATTATTGTATTTGATCACATAATTCAATATCATAATATACAATATACAATATACATAGGAACAATACAGAATTATATGATACATATATATTATTATAACAGTAACTTGATCCAAAGGGTCAGATCACGTCGAGTTGCCAGGCGCGGATCATCAGATCAAACGAGACGCGAAGCCATTTCCCCCCAAACTATCGATGTTTCATGATAATTTTATTATCCATGCGGAGTTTCTGTAATTTTGTGATCGGAATATAGCTCAGACGGTGAAAATCGACGGCTGCCATTTTTCCAAATAAGTACCGATGTTTAATGATAATTTATAACCCAAGCGCAATTACTGTAATTTCGTGATCGGAACATGGCCCAAGCGATAATAGAGTCAAAGTTCTTACAATTTTTACTTTAAAAGGATGGTATGATTTACATGGGCGGTATCAAATATCATTTGACACTTTGTAAAGAAAGAGTTTCTTATACAACAGCGGAGAAATTGAAGATCATCATATGTAGAGAAGAACGGAACCGAGCTTAGTGCTTAAAAGTAATAATGTTTGCAGATATAAACCAAAACAACATCAAGAGAAATGATTTAATTGATTCATTATAGTCAAACTCTTTGATTGTTGTTAAATAAACATTGTGAAGAAACGTATGCATGTCGTATATCGTCATTATCAAGTCGTACAAACGATGTATTTTTAGCAATGTCTATGTAAAGCAATAATGTTGAACTGCATAACTGGGCACAAAGTAATCAAATTAAATAAAATCATAATAACTGCTAATCTTCATGCACTTGAAAACACCCTGTGAAGTCTGACACAATACAGGTGCATGCTTCTGACACCGGAAATTGTTAAACAAACATTGACCACGCGCCGAGCCAACATGTGGCTGATTACGTAATGGCGAATACACTGGCGATATTTAAACTTGTTTGATGCAAGGAACAGTGTTGCGAGAGGATAAATATTTCAATACATGGAAATAAACTAAGAATAAGGTATTTCTGACTCAGTAAATTTAGTATACTCTCATACAACTTGCATAACACGCTGTATCGGCAGTCACTACCCCCGTGGTATCCAGAATCACGGCTTGAAAAAATGGGGTAAAATTTTGGTCCTATGTACAATACGCACCCCCCACTTTCGATCAAATTTTGGCTGAAAAAAAGTGTGTGTTATATAACCCGACTTTATGGGGGTAATAACTAAGATATAATCATCAGCGGGCACCTTCTCCAAAAACTTTAACCTAAGCTCTAAAAACCTTAACTTCCTCCAGTATCATAAACCTACGGCTCAGATTCAGCATTCATACCTGTCAGGTGCAATATCATAAGACGCACCATCCATGCAAGTTTGGTGGGGTTAGGACCAGTAGTAACTAAGATATATTTTTTAGCATCCTTGATTATGAAGATCAACTCTGCATTTGAAGCTACCTCTGTGATTCATTCATATTAAAGTTAAATACACTATCAAAGATTGAAACAGTACTTTTACCTATTAAACATGTGACCTGTTCCGAAAAACTAAACTTCATCCAGCATCCGAAACCTTTGGCTCAGATTAGGCATTCAAGCCTGTCAGGTGCATCAGTATCATAAGATGCATTATCCGTACCAGTTTGGTGAAGTTAGCACCAGTAATAACTAAAATATAATCATCAGAGGGTACCTGCTCCAAAAACTTTAAACAGCTCTTAAAACCATAACCTCCTCCAGCATCCTAAACCTATGGCTCAGATTCAGCATTCATGCCTGTCAGGTGCATCAGTATCATAAGGTCACATCCATGCAAGTTTGGTGAAGTTAGGACCAGTAATAACTAAGATATAATCTTCAGAGGGAACCTGCTCCAAAAAATTTAACCAGCTCTAAAAACCTTAACCTCCTCATGCATCCAAAACCTATAGCTCAGAATAAGCAGTCAAGCCTGTCAGGTGCATCAGTATCATAAGATGCATTATCCGTACCAGTTTGGTGAAGTTAGCACCAGTAATAACTAAAATATAATCATCAGAGGGTACCTGCTCCAAAAACTTAACCTCCTCCAGCATCCGAAACCTATGGCTCAGATTCAGCATTCATGTCTGTCTGGTGCATCAGTATCATAAGACGCACCATCCATGCATGTTTGGTGAAGTTAGGACCAGTAGTAACTTAGAAATTGCTATTAAAGGGCATCTGCACCAAAAACTTTAACCTGCTCCAAAAAACTTAACCTCCTTCAGCATCTGAAATTCATGGCCCAGATTCAGCATCCAAGTCTCTCAAGTCCATAAGTAGGTCCAGATGCATCATCCATGCAAGTTTGGTGAAGATAGGACAAGTAATAACTAAGATACAGGACCTGCAACAAAATCTTTAACCAGGTCCGGACGCCAACGCCGAGGGTATAGCATAAGCTCCCCCTGACTTCCGTCTCCGTGAGCTAAAAATGTCAATATAACCTCTCCTCTTAAATTAGAAAAAAATTATGTATAATATATGAGTTTTAGTATTTTTTAATATGCATCTTAAAGTTTCATGCATCTTCAGTAAAATTTGTAATGGAAAATATTCATTATATAAATAATAAAATATGTTAAAATTTTGCCATCGGGGGTCTGAAAATTACTTTGTTATAGCTGTAAATTCGCTATAACTGCGTTTGCTATATACTGCAATTTTCTGTAAGTTTATATAAGAACTTTGCTGGGACATGCATAATAATCATTATAGCCATAAATTTGTTATTGCCATGTTCATTATATTCGAGTTTTGCTGTAGTATAATACATGTAGAGCCTGTATAAATAAAAATCCCCCCCCCTCCCCTGAATATTCTTATGTTTATAATCAAGTCCCTTTTCTAACAGGATGATTTTATAGTATTATCGCATGTTGAGCATTGCAGTTCTCAAAAAGATCCTAAACAATTGTTTATATATGGGATATAAACCTACATCAAACTCTGAACCTCTAGTGAGGCCCAAGAATCGTCCAGGGGCCAAAGTCTAGCTAATTTTAAAGAATCAGCAATAAGTCAAAACGCTTGCATATAAGTAAAACCATATATCATAACATTTTAGTTTTTTGTATAATTAAAATGTTTTCCTTTGTAAAATTGGATTCCCAAAGTGGCCCCACCCTACTCCTCAAGATTTTGATTTGATGGAATTTTAGTTTTCAGTATCTGAGGTTGCCTCACTAAAGTTACAGCTTTTCTAGGCAAATGGTTAAATTTTTAGAAGATGTTTTAAGATTTTTCTCTATATATTCCTATGTAAATTTATGCCCCCCTTTTGTGACCCCATCCTACCCCCGGGAATAGATTTACACAAAATTAAATTTACCCAACCTGAGGATGCTTCCATACAAGTTTTAGCTTTTCTGGCCAATTGGTTTCTGAGAATAATATTTTTAAAGATTTTTCTCTATATATTCCTATGTAAAAATTTAACCCCCCATTGTGGTCCCACCCTACTCCCAGGGGATTATGATTTTTACAACTTTAAATCTACACTACCTAAGGAAGCTTCCACACAAGTTTCAGCATTCCCGGCTGATAAGTTTCTGAGAAGAAAATTTTAAAAGATTTACTCTATATATTCCTAGGTAAAAGTTTGACCCCCCCACCCACTGGAGCCCAACCCTACTCCCGGGGGTCATGATTTTCACAGATAATGCTTCCAGATACAGTACAGGCAACGCGGATCCCGTGTTTCCCGTGCCCCTTTACGGTATAAACACATTGAGGTAATCGGCCAGGTGAGACAAGTATACCGCGTTCCCATCACGATAAACACATCATCTACCTGTCCCCGCCACGGTAAAATTATTGATTGAAATTATCGTATACAAGCGGGAGTTATCTCCCCGAATGACAAAATATTTAATTTAGTGACGATAATTAGATTTTATAATCAATATACTTGTAGCCTTTTTAAATATATTTTTTCTAATTCATAGCTTTTAATTATTAAAGTACAGAGGGTTCCACTTAATCTGATAGCGGTTAATCTAATAATTCGGTTAATCTGATATAATATCAAAACACCAAACCAAATCTTATATATCCCTTTATATTTTTTCTTGATATTCTGATAGAAAAAAATGTCATTTTCGGTTAATCTGATAGGATTGTGACCGTGTAATATTGATTTCCCACCCTTTTACACTTGTATACACTTATGTTTTATTGGTTGACACCCCTCTTGTGTACACAGTAACTCTTTACAGGGCATTAGTTACACTTCAACGCACACAAGGGGCTCCTTTCTTTGTAAGATAAAAGCTACCGACATCGATAATTGTTTCGGATGACCGCACACAGGACTGACCTTACCTGTGTACAATTTTAATTGTTTGTTTACTTACCAATCGCTTGTGTTAATTTCATGCTGGGCTTGCACCATTAAGAATTATTTAAACGTAATTTCTGAATAAAAAATGACAGGCTTTGGAGCATGTGACATCGAGGAAATTCTGACTACTTTTAATTTCACATCGTGGTAGAAAACTTATAAATAAAAATCAAATATTTTTTTATCATGCATAATTAATTATTTAAGAGCATTTTATAACAGAAAAAGAATTAAATTAGATAGTTCAATTGAAAGAGGTACTGTTCAGACAGCCATTTCCTCTTATTACTTCCTGTCAAAATGGCGGCCATTTTAAAACCATCGTAATGAAGAGAAACATTTTCTTTTGGGCATTTACAAACAAAATAAAGACTTTCATGCCATTTCATTGCTATTGCAAGGTAAATTATTTCATTTCAAACTGTTGACATACAAATTATATCCTTTCATTGATAAATTATGTCTTGAAACAATTTATATTTAATTCTATACCAAAATCAAAGACCACAAAAACGCTAAATCGGTTATTCTGATTTTCGGTTAATCTGATAATTTTTCCCTGACAAATTGCCTATCAGATTAAGCGGAACCCTCTGTATTTAATTTAATAGTTGTAGAGTATTTGCAAATAAAATATATGCAAGTAATTTTTCCATAATCATATTTTAAAAATGTTATTAAAAAAATAAATTATCATGCCATGATTTAAATAACCAATAAAATTATGAGTCAGCAGGTTGCTAGTGTTTTCTTAGCAATTAGTTGGTCTGCCTACATTTGTGTTTTTTTGTTGAAATCCATGCGTGTCAACTAATGATGAGCAGGACTCACTGACACATCTAAATGATTAAAAATTAGGGCATCCCATAATTTAAGCATCCCCCCCCTTTTTTTTTTGCATGTTTGATTCATTTCCTACAAGGTGTTCTACGTGTTAAGAATTAACGTTTTAGTGATTTTGTTTTGCGTCCGTTTAAGTATGGCTCGTCGTCATTCCTTACTAATCATGTCTGATGTTTTGTTTTCATTTCACATAAAATAATTACTATTTAATTATCGCTTTCAAAACTCCTTATCAATTATTTGAGAGAAATTTTAAATAAAGAATCATCTGCACCCGTAACAGATTTCATGTAACTGTGGATAAATTATTATTTATTTTATTTAATATAATTTATATTTATAGGAAATGATCGCGACTTAAACTTAATATACACAAGAAAGCCAAGAAAGCATACTGATGTAACACATTATGATTCAATGTGCGTTAAAGCAACCAACAACTTTATATATGTACGATAAGTTTATTATTTGAAGGAAAAACTGATTTGTTAAGTTGATTCCCGACACCTGTTCTTTTCACAATTTACGACATGTATTGACAGTTTACGGCGCTATGCGTGTTTATAAAATGAGAAGATGAAATTGCTCAGCATTTACAAGTAGATCTAATGGAAATATTTAATCTTAAGATTGTTCTAAAAGGATTAACAACAAATAGAAATAATAATTGAAATAAGCACACAAAAAACTCATATAAAGAGGTATGTGTTCTTATTTAAACAGCACTGTGACAGAATTTACCAGCGTAATCATCGTGTTTTTCATAATTCTAATGTATTCTCCAATTTTATGAAATTCTTTTTAATAAATCTAATATATCAATTTTATATTAATATAAACCACAATTAATTTACAATGTAGCTGTTATTCTTAAATCTGAAGTCGCAGATTTTACGTGGATTTACGGGCCCCGCATTGCCTGTAATGTACAGTACAAGTACAGAAACAAAACAAGCAGCAGGGATAATGATAAATCACACCGTCGCTACCAATACCGTAATAAAAAACCGCGATGGTGTATCGCAGGTACGATAAAAATACTGTGGCGGTAACGGGGGCCAATACGGGATCCGCGTTGCCTGTACTGTAAGTTTCAGCTTTCCTGGCCAAATGATTCTTGAGACGGATATTTTTGAAAATTTCTCAAAATTTTTCAATAATTCCTAATTATCTCCCCTTGAAAAAGGATGTGGTTCTTAATTTTCACAACTTTGAATCCCCTTTGCCTAAGGGTGCTATGTGCCAAGTTTGGTTGAAATTGACCCAGTTGTTCTGGAGAAGATGTTGAAAATGTGAAAAGTTTACAGACAGACAGACGGACGACAGACAAAATGTGATCAGAATAGCTCACTTGAAATTTCAGCTCAGGTGAGCTAAAAATTCAACCCCCCAAAACAGAAATATGTACATATAAATGAAAGTATACATCAATGCGACTCAGAGAGTTGGTCGCCCTTTTTCCCTTACTTTGTGCTATCAAGTGAGTCACATCAATTATCTGGGCAACAATACCTTCCAATTGGGAGGACCTTGAACGTAATTGATAATAATTTCACATGACATTCAAAGATTGACCAGTGGTATCCATATTGTATTTTTCATGTTTCTTAGTAATGGGGCATGAGTAGTAAGTAAAACAAGAGGCCCAAGGGCCACATCCCTAACCTGCGCATCAATAGCCATAACTCTGATCAGAACAACCTCATGATATCAAATACAAATTATCTTGTCAATGACAATTTAGTAGAGTATATCTTGCTTAAAAAGATCTTCAAATTTTTGTAAACATATTTCTATGTTAAACATCAAACCCTTTTTGTTGTTATACCCACACTTTCTAAAGAAAGTTCAGGTATATTGTTGTTGTCCTGTTCCGTCCGTCCGTCCGTCTGTCACGTTTTACTTTCTCAAACTGCTCTTACATCTTATAAACCAGCAAACTGAACTCTTGGAGTTTGATTTGGGGTATCATGTTGTTTTGTAAAAAGGTTTCAAAAATTCTCTGGTAGTCATGGGGGTCAAATAACTGGTAAAAAATGATGTTTTTTCACAAAAAACCTTCTTCCTCGAACTCCTCCTACATTTTTAACAATAGACAAATCATCTTTTGGAATATGTTTTGGGGTATCCTATAGATGCGCAATAAGGTTTCGGAAATTTCAATTTTGCCCTGGGGGTCATTTGGTGGCTGAAAAATGACGTTTTTTTTACAAAAAATCTGATTTAAAAAACATCATTTTTTTTTGGCAGTAGCCAAATGATTTTCTAGAATATGATTGGGGGTGTCATTTTGAAGTGTGATCAGGTTTCAGAAATTTTTTTTCAACACAGGGATCAGTGGGCAACAAAAAACGACGTTTTTTTGCAAAAAAAGTATGGTTCCCATAACTCCTTTTACATTTTTTGGAGTAGCTCTGTCATCTCTTGGGATATGATTGGGGCTGTCCTATAGATGTGCAATAAGGTTTTAGAAATTTTAATTTCATCCAGAAAGTCAAATAGTAGCAGAAAATTGACGTTTATCTCTCCTAAACAAAACCTACATCCCAGAACTCCTCTTATGATTTAATGAATAGACACATCATATCTTGGGATATGATAGAGGCTGTCCTAAAGATGTGCAATAAGGTTTTAAAAATTTAAATTTCATCTAGGGAGTCAAATAATAGCAGAAAATTGACGTTTATCACTCATAAATAAACCCAGATCCCAGAACTCCTCTTACGATTTAATGAATAGACACATCATATCTTGGGATATGATAGAGGCTGTCCTAAAGATGTGCAGTAAGGTTTTAAAAATTTAAATTTCATCTAGGGAGTCAAATAATAGCAGAAAATTGACCTTTATCACTCCTAAAAAAACCAAGATCCCAGAACTCCTCTTATTATTTAATGAATAGATACATCATATCTTGAGATATGATAGGGACTGTCCTATAGATGTGCAATAAGATTTTGAAAAATTTAATTTAATCCTGGTAGACAAATAGTAGCATGAAATTAACATTTATCCCATGTGCAGATCTAGAGGGGGGTCAGGGGTCCAGATCCCCCCTTCAAAATTCAAATTTCTTTAATTTACATTTAATTTAAAAAATTGTCGAAAAAATGCTTCGGACCCCCACCCCGGCAAACTCAAATAACGGTTCTTTTCTCTTAAAATAAAAAAACCTTGCATTTATTTTTGCTTAAAATTAAAAAAAACCCTTAAATTTACACTTTTCTTAATTGTTGAATGATGTATTCAAATTAAAATATAATTTGGGGTCTAAAAGTTTTATAAACTGGTAAAAAATGTTTTTCTTAAAAAAAAATCACATTACACCTTGCATAATTGACAAATGATCTATTGAGATATGATCAGAATTAGTTAAATGTTACACATGGAGAGAGATTCATCACAAGAAAACACCAGAAGGAAGAGAGAGAGAGAGAGAGAGAGAGAGAGAGAGAGAGCTAAAACAGATAACATGTAATGGTTCGGACTGGGGTGGTGTGGTTGATTATGGGTGCTGATTCTGATATGTTCATCAAAGTAACAAAAATTATAAAATATACATGGATAATTAGAAAGATAAAATGATTGGTATTGTAATAGGGTGCATTTTATGATAATAATTAAATTCATGCATTATTTATATTTCATCAACATCATCATCTTCATCCTACATTTCATTTATATTTTACATGTACATATTTAGAAACAGACTATTATCCCTATAACTCCCTGACTTTTATGCACCTATCAAGTAATTATTATTTAATTATCTATTCTAGTGGCTTCTGATATTTTATAGCCTTAAGGCATTTCACCTGTATGGTCACTTTAATACATGTGCACATGATAAGAATCCTTAAGTGGACTTGTTAATCTATCATAGTATCATTCACCTTGGGACTTAAAATTGAGTCTTTTCCATATAAAAAGGTACTAAATTATAGCATTCTAGTATATATACATGTAATACATGTTGTTGAAAAGTAATAGAATTTTTAAAAAATGACTGAAAACTGCAACATTGATTTAGGTTTAAAAATTGTGTATTACTACATTTATAGAAACATGCATTTATTTCTTCTGAATTTATTTATCCAGGTGGACACAGGTACATTCTACCTGTACCTCCTTAGAGGACCCCATAATTGCCTAAAATAATTTGGTGTTTGTTTTGGCGAGTAGCCGTTCGGGGAATAAACCATCAGAAGTCTTATATTCTGCCTATTATTCAAGTTAAAATTAATAACAATAAATGATTAAAATTAAATGTTTATCCTCCACACCCCCCACCCCATCAGATTCAGAGTTCTTTAAGGTACCTCACTACACCAAGACTTATACTTTTTAAGACACTACGTCACAAGATGGCGATTTAAATGTTTTGTTAAACTGTTATCGCAAATCTTACATGAAAGTATTCGCTACAACCGATGTAGCATTGCGTTGAGTGATGACACTTTCTAATCGGTGTGTATTTCAATTGTGATTCGAAATAAAGATTCTGATTGGCGCATTTATATAGACCCGCCCATTTATCAAATGCATGTTGAGAACATGATGCTAACACGTGGAAAGATACGTCGGAGAAAGAAAACATCTCATGAAGTTGTACTAGCAAGTTAAAAAAATGATATTAAATAAACGGGGCGATGTTCACGTACATGTGTAAATAATATTAATGAAAAGAAAAAGAAAAGTTCCCTAAAAGCAGGAATCGGCGCATGTAGATTGTCAGTCACAGATTGTACTTCGCTTATTGAATTATGTTATTCAGTTCATTGTGAAAAAAAAAATCGCCCGAAACTGTTTAGTGAACAAATAAATTTTACGTTACCGTTCATAATGTACCATTTACTGTATATATGGAAAATCGCATGAGTTGAACAGTTTTTCCTCACAAAAAACTTGTTGCAAAATGTAGATCCACGGGAAAATTCGGGTTGACACGCCGTGAAATCCATTAGACGTTTGACAGCATATGTCTTCACTGTTTTGTTTACAATAAATCTGTACTGAAAATCTTTGAAACATCGTCAACAGCTCCGTAAAATGAAGAAGTGTGGTTTGGTTATATACTTGGAAAACTGTAAAATTGTGACTCGATCTGCACGTGAATTTTACAATCCGAGGTCGATTAGCGTGTTTGAGAGAAAGTCAGTGTCAACGTCAGTAGTAAATATTGTGTGATGAATATCGAAGAACATGAACATATAATAAAATGAATGTTTCTACAGACTAAGTGAGTTACAAAACAACGTTTATCACAGATCTGTCCAAAATTGAACACGTTTACATGCCGTAAATTTCAAATTTTTGGTATGATTGAAAACACATGCACACTTGTAGTTTTAAGTGTGTCATATTAATCGGTCAAAGTTCAATAAAATGCAATATAGGCTATGTAATATTTATTGTCAATATCTGTTGTGAATTCTTTGGAATGAGCTACAACAAAATAAATACTGCCTCATCTTAAATTGATGCGTTAAACAGTTAAAATGATTTGAATTTATCGATGAAGTATGTATTATATTGAAAAATGAATTGGGGATTGAACCTGTTTAAACAGCGTGTTTTTGACAATTGTTTACACAAAAAAGAAGATGCGATTATTGTGAGAACTCTTAGTCAATTCTTGCAGTGATTTAGTTTTTGCAGTTCAGATACAGAGTTAACGACACATCTGGCAGTTCGTGCATAAATTATCAATACCACGTTAGCAGGTAAGAGTGGGCGGGTACTAAAACGGCCAATGAAAATGCTTGTTTTATAACTGCAACTCGCGATCCCAATAGTGTCGTCACTCAACGCATCAGTTTATCGCTCGCAGCGAATACACCCAAGTAAGATTTGCGATAATATCGTTCGATTCGGTTGTATATCGTCGTAGCTCAGTGGTTAAAGTATTGGGTTTCTGAACCGCATATCATGAGTTTGAATCCGCCTGGAGCTTTTGTTCAAGTTTACTGTATTAAATTTTCTAAAATGTAATTTTTGATCCAAAATTTCACATTTTTTTGCCTAATTGACTTAAATACTTCTTATCCATTATGATATATATCATAATCAAGTAATTTTCTGCTGATTTGAGAAAATATTTCAAGGTGTAGTGAGCCACCTTAATACATTCTAACATGTGTACAGTAGCAAATTTTAAATCATTTCTTGATTGGTATTTTTCTCTAGATGCACATAAAGATTTAGGAGATTGCTTTTTAATTCTTATCGATAAGATAAACAAAATGTTATATGTATTCGGGGCAATTGTAATTCTAAACAAAGCAGGGTCATCAATAGGCTAGAAATTATCCACATGGATCAAACACTATACATATGAATAAGATAAAATACTTTATTATATCCAGTTCTGGAGAGTCAGGGTGTCTCCAAGGGGGCATAACCTATATACAATTTGATGCGCACAAAGAGCAAGAATAAATATGGTATAGGGATGGGGGATCTCAAAAGTTAAAAATTATCAAAGTATATCATCATTTCCTATTTCAGAGGGGTGGGGGTGGTTTAAAGACAACTCCTGGGGGTCATGTACTTACACCATTTGATGCATCATAATGATTTTAGAAACAAGAATATAGTTGGTTTAGTGGTGGGGATCTCAACAGTTTTCAAGATTAATGGTATTTTCCTGTTTCATTGGGTCAGAACAATCCCATAGGGTCATGGCCTATGTTTTATTTGATGCATCATAATACATTAAGAAAAAAGACCCTTTCCTCCCTATTAAATAAAACTGATATAGACATGATAAGTCTCTACACTTATTTAAATGTAATACACAAATTTAATACAAACTGTCACAGGGTCAATATGGGGTCAACTTAATATTTAAATCTGACAAATGAAAAAATAACTTTTGCAATTAAATGACAGAAACTGTACAAATGCAATAGGATATGTAACAATGATGAGCTTATTTAGATATTTTAAAAAAGATGATGATACAGTATGCTGGCAAAGGGAGATCACTTATTTAGAAAGTGAAAGTAATACATATGTATACCGGTGTCTCATAATATTGTGCGAGTACTACATGTATTATGCTTACCTATATTGGTCAACATCATAATGATAATCCAATTAGAGCACAATATGAATCCATTAATTAGCTGATCATCACAAAAGAAATGTTTATGCATGTTAATTAATCCTATTCTGCACATGGAAAACACATACCGTTATGTACACCACGTGAAAGCCATCTAACTGAAGAGCTGGGTAAAACTAGTATCCGGTAATGCGACCTGTAGACCTGTGTTGTGTACGTAACTTCAGACAAAGATCATTTTCTTGTAACATGCATGTATTTTCATGACTTTATTCTTTTAAACCCCTTGTACTGTTTTATTCGGTAAAAATATGTAAAGCACACATTTCAGCTTTAAGGTGGTACAGGACACCTGCATATTGTAATGAACTCCCTATTGCAGAAATAAACAATAAAGTATAAATATAGTAATTCCCCCCCCCCCCCAAAAATAATGTTACAGTGAAGTGCAATGGGTTAGAGCGTTAACTACATGTCTGTAGAGAGTTCAAATGCTGGCGGGGCCTTTTTATTTTTTACTTCAGATTCCAAAATTTTAAAAATTTATTTTTTTTTTGCTACATACCTGTATTGTAAAAATTTAAAATTATAAAACGCCACTGTGAAAGAATTTTGATTATAATGCACTTTACTACATGTACAGGCTTTCGTTGTTATCAAAATATTCTGATGTTTCTTTATCCATGAGGAGTGTGTGTGTGTGGAGGGGGGGGGGAGGGTGGGGTGGCAAAGTAGTATGTAACTGTGTTTGCAGGGGGTGGGGGGATTGGGGTCCGAGGTGTATTGTTTGGTAATTTTACTACATGTATTAATATAAATTATTTTTTTCAAGGGTGGGAGGGTCTGGACCCCCCCCCCCCACTCCAATCCCTTCTCTAAATCTGTGCACGGGATGATGTTAATTATATAGACCATACTTTCTATGAAATGAAATGAAAAGATTATTGATTAACTAAAAATTCACATGCAAACAGTTCAACCACAACTGTACATAAAGGGCCGCTCATGTGTCATTCGGCGCACCTCCTCCGGTATCCTACATCAAATTAGATGAGGTAGGAATCTGCCGAGGTGTGCCGAATGGCTCATGTGTATTACCATCGTCGGAACCCACAGGTTTTCTATCCGTTATACTGCAGTGTATCGGATAGAAAACCCGTGGGTTCCGATGATGGTGTATTATGTGCACGTGGCCTTCGTTTTTACTAAAACTGGTACAAAACAGTGTTATTTAGGGGCAGACACTTGGTGCGGGTATTACTGTCTAATGACAGCATCTAGTTTTAGTTTTGTGAGAAGAAATTTTCAAAGATCTTTCTCTATTTATTCCTCATTTTGGCCCCTCCCTACCCAGTGATAATGATTTTAACAAACTTAAGTCTACTATTTATGAGTCACTATCTATTCCTATGTTAGATTTCACCCCCCCCCCCATTTGTGGCCACACTTTAACCCCAGGGATCGTAATTTGAACAAACATGAATCTACACTACCTAAGGATGCTTCCACACAACTTTCAGCTTCTCTGGCCAAATGGTTTTTAGGGAGAAGATTTTTAATAAATACCAACAAATTTTCATAAACTCTAAATTATCTCTCTTAGAAAGGTGGAGCCCTTCATCTTGAATCTCCTTCACCTCAGGATGCTTAGAGCCAAATTTGATTGAAATTGACCCAGTGATTGTCAAAAGTTTACAGACTAATGGACAGACAGACGCCAAACAAAAGGCAACCAGAAAAGCTTACTTGAATTTCAACTCAGGTGAGCTAAAAATGTTTGAGTGTATACCTTCTCAGCATGATCTTTGTTCTCTTTGTCTCTATGGATTTTTCTATCAGGTCAAACAGTAATGCTTTCAGTATTCTGGAAATGTAAATTTCTTATCATGAGAAAAGTTGCAAATCCTAATACTGTATACAGGGAAATATTCATCCCCATTTTATTTTTGCTCATTTCGCCCTCATTTTCAGTGGGCGCACTTAAGCCTGGGCGAATTCCAATGTCTCATGATATCTCTATTTAAACACAACTATGTTTGGGCGAATTCAAGATGGGGCGGAACTGTTTCCTAGTGTAGAAGGGCAAAATTACAAGGGGTGAAAATAACACTGTATACAGTAATTATTTTAAGGTTTATAATAGTTTGAGCTTTTTCTGCTATACTGAAAGATCTAGAAGGAGATATGAAAGAAGTGAGAAATTCTCTAGAAAGAAATCTTTCTTTAAATATCGTTCGAACATGCATCATTTTGCTTAAGGCCCTTTCACAATTGGCGTACAAGCACTTTATAACACTTTGCGATCGGAACGTTTTAGCTTCGCAAGAGCTCTCGCATACATGCACATGTCTTGCATTCGTTGCATGCTTTTTATTGGTTGCAACAAGTCTCCTCAAAATAGTGGACAAGCACACAGTTCAGATGGGACCAAATGCAATCCAAATTATTGCAATGCAACGCACAAACATTAGAACGAACATCTTAGGTTGTTTTGTGTACTCACAAGGGTGATGCCCGAATTTTTAATTAAAGATCGTAAGATGAATCGCAGCTGTCTATGCGTGTGTTTTGCTAGTGAGACTGTTGCTCAACGTGTCTCATGTAATCTTGCAATGGTTTACTATCATTGCACAATTTATCAGCTTCAATTTGCCATGCTTTGCCACTAGTATATATACCTGTCTGCGACAGGTCTTGGGCCTTCTCCTTCTGGGCCTCAATCTTTCATCGGTTCGTCACCTTGGCTTTCACTGTTGCTTTGGTCATCTTCTTGGGTGGCATCCTCTCTCACATTGAACTATGTTAACTGAAGAGCGTTGGAAACAGGCGGTATATACCTCTGACTTGCATGAACATTCGTAACATGGAACGCATGATCGCACGAGCTTCGCATGTCCAATCACATTGGCGCATGTACAATCGTCTATACAACTGATCACTCACGCAATCCTATTGCATTATCTTACAACACTTGCTTTTATTGTACAACAGTCGCATACAGATGCAAGATATATTGGAAGATTTAATGCGTTTGCATCGCACAACAGTCACTTTAGATGTTGTATGAATACTTTTTCATATGGCATTGCGATGATTATGACAATAGTTTACAATCCAAATCTAAATTTTTCGGTCGTAAGAATATTCTGTCGCTTCTGCTCATGCGCCAATTGTGCTAAAGGGCCTTTAGGTATGAGCGTGGAAAAAGTTTTCTCCAGTGATTCTCTCTACATTTGAAAGATGGCTAATTAAAATTGATCACAAAAGGTCAATTAAATAAATCATAAAATTAGATAAATGCTGTTTATTTTTTTTTTTTTTATAAATTGTTGATTTTATTTACCTATTAAGTGTTTAATAATGTGTTTTATTTTCCCTCCTGCCTATAAACGTTTTAATCAAAAAATATTTTACAATCATACTTACTGAGTTATGTACTCCATGTTGTTTTGAAATAGTATCATCAAAAGAGAGGCCACATTGGCTCTGAAAAGAACAACAAGACATATCAATCGGTGACATTGTTCATTTTGAAAACTGTTACAATGTTTTATACAAATATATTGCTAAGTACAACAAAAGACACACCTAAATACAGTCAATAAAACATTTTTATAATACAGTGGCTACGAGAAGTATGACAACCTCTGTACTATTATCTTTAAAAAATGATGTGAAAACAGCCCTCAGTAAATTGGCAGTATACAGTTATTTAATGCTTGAGCAGTCAATAGACCAGAATATTTTTCCCGAGGTGCAGGGAACAGCTCAGAGTGTTGTGTTGCTTGAGGACAATGGCCGAGGGCAATAGAGAACTATTGAAAGGATGCAGATCGTGACGTCAAAGTTAATCATGATGTCATATCGTATGACGTAAGACAAACGACTTTCTACACATCTCTGTGAAATCAATCGGGAAGCCTTAACATACCTGCGTTCTGAAATACGTTGCCGGTCCAATAGATCGCAGTCTATTGATCGGCGGCCCAATAGCTAGATCAAAGTCTATTGACCAGCAATTCAATAAAACGGTTTCAATAGTTAAGTGAAACTGCATACACAAACAAAATAGACGCAAATATTTAATCTGTAATAAAACAACAAAATCCCTTTGATTATGTAATAAAAAATCTTTTTTATTTTGCCTTGTTTGTTTTATCTCTGATATACCTTGTATGTGTCCTCATAGAATTTCCATTTTAACCATTGAAGATAAAACAATCACATGAAAAATAAGCATTATTATTTGTGGTAGGGGCACACTGTTTCACATTCAATATCGATAGACTTTAAACTCTGCCCCATTTTATTTAATTCCAAAAGAAAACAATATCCCTCACATTCTGGTAAATGATTAAATGATAAATCTGGTAAATGACCTGACTAAATAATATGCCATTTATCTTCATTATGCAAATTAGTTGTATTTTCAACTGATGTTATTTCTCACAACTAAGTTTTCCTGCAACTTAAAATTTGGCAATAAACAATGTCATGTAATTTGTAAACCTGTACTGTCCAATCTGCTTAATTTCTTCATATTCATATAATCTCTTTACTGCAGTCCCTGAAACGTTCTACTTTCCCACTTGAACATTGAGCGCATGCTGAGCGAACTCTGATTGAACAGTGAGGGCACGCTGAATGGAATTTGGCAATTATCAACAGTGAGCAAACGCAGAGCGCGAACGGAGCGCAAAGTTAATGGTGAACACATGTTGAGCGAAATGTGAACACTGTGTACACAAGATGAACCATTTATTCAGAGTGCCTTGGGAGTTATCAGTAAATTGTATTACGTCGGTAAACAGGAAAAAATAACAAATAAACTATATGTACAGTGCTGCTATTGTGAAAGTTGACAAAACAATTTAATCCTATCCTATCCTTAAATATCTTGTATCCTGCATCCTATCCTGCAAAAAATCTCTATCCTTATAATCCTAAACCAAAACATTCATTTTTAGGAATAAGAGTTAAAATAAAATGAAATTTATGACAATAATAATTTTATCAACAAATATTGACGAGTGTAATAATGAAAATGTGTCGTTAATGTGAAAAACCGAATATCTTTAAAACAAGGTTAGTTAATTACATGTGCATCGGAAATATTAAATTGTATGTGGAGTGTGCACAATTACGTAAACAAACAGGTAAACAATTACATGAATAAACCAGATAAAGAACTTATAAATTTATTAATTTACATCAATTGTTTTTTCCTTATCATATAATAATTAAGTGAGTTTATCAGTAATCGGCGTTTAATGTAAACACGATTTGGGAATTATAATTATTTTATAAATCATTGAAAAAACATCACATTTATTGATAAATCATTTGGGTTTAGATTTATTGTTAATCTATAAATTCAAACGTATTTATAGTTAGCTTACATATCTTAATTTCATCCGTTCAGTTTATTTTCAGGCATGGATACATTTGTGATCGGACATCAAAAGAATTATATGAATCGTGAAAAGTACACACAAACAACATCCATTTCTTAATTATAATTTTATCTACATGTGTCGAATCATTCGACAATTGCTCAAGAATGTGTACTTTATTAAATTCTATGGATTAAATTCTGATTAAAATGATGTTTCTGATGTGTAATATGTTTCCTTCTACCCTTACGCACGCGTTCTTTTCTCAATTTGTTGTGACTTGCAAAAACTTATCCTTTCACTATGGAGTTCTGAATGAAAACGGACTGAATGATAAGTGAACTCTGAACGAATGGTGAGCGCAAAGTGAATGCTTTGTGAACACAGTGTGAGCACTTTGTAAACAGTGAGCACAAAGGGAGCGGAGCAGAGAGCGCAAACGAAAAAATGGGAAAGTAAAACGTTTCAGGGACTGTAAGTACCATCCATTCTATTCTTTTTTTTTCATTAAAAGGACAAGGCTACAATCCAAAATGAAATTTACGGTTACTATCATCCTTTGTAAATTCTATTCATAACTAAGAAACTTAATTAACCTAAAGATTTCATTCTTTATTTGTATCGGAGAAAAATTGCCAGACTCAATTTAAGCTTAAAGGGACTTGGACACGATTTGAGCTCAAAATTTTAAATTTTATTTTTCCAATTTAAATGTTTAGAATAGATAATATGGGTATTATTAATGCATTGTCAAAATTTAAAAGTTAAATATTGAGTTATATGCAAGATACAGAGTTTGAAATTCTTTGTTTTGTAAACAAAGTTCGAGCCTAATGTTATTGTTTACACATGTGTTTTATTGGTATAAGTTTCAATCAAATGTTGCTAATTTTTCTGTTGATAGTATTATTTATGAACAAATTGAACCAGTTTACCTTGTTTGCCACAAGTTATTTTGTCAAAGAAATGGCAATTCCATACTTTACATTATTTGTAAACAAATATAAGACTCGAGCTTTGTTTACATAACAATGATTTCTTACCTCAGTATTTCTCTTATATAACTTGTCTTTTAACATTCAAATATTGGTCAATCATTCAAAATGTGCAAGTAAACCATTTTATACATAAATAATGAAAAATAAAATTTTGATATAAAATCGTGTCCAAGTCCCTTTAAATAACAGTTACTGTTGAACACTGTTTTTAAATCATTGTAAGCTTAGTACTAAGATTTATCCCAGAATCCTAAGCTAATTCAGATTTACAATTATACCTCTGTGAAAATGAATTTAAATGGTTTGTAATTACATTTTACAATATATAAACAAGAATAGAATTCCTGGGTCCCCCGCCGTTCAAGCAGTATACTAGTATACTGTACTGTGGTATCATTAAATTCCGTGGGGGCCAATTTTCGTGGATTGCTTAAATTTTACAGGTTCGTGGGGACGTAATTTCGTGTATTCTCTAAAACCTACAAAGGAAATATGATTTTATTACCCTTATTTATTAATTCGTGTAGAATGTTAAATCGTGGATGAGAGGTACCCACGAATTCCACGAAAATTGAACCACCACGAAATCTAATGATTTCACAGTATATGAAATTGCAATATTTTCAAACATTCAGGGCTGTTCCAGAATTAAATGTGTGGGGAGGTTGGGAGGAACATTTTTTTACCCCGACCACCCATTTTTTCCAAAATTTGTAGGCATGAGAGCGCTTACAAGGTCAATTTTTGGATAAAACGGAGTCATTATTGTGGTCAGAGTCCCATACCTCCAGCAAAAAGTATCGACCAATGCTGATTTTCGAACTTGACCAAGGTAATAGGTGTATAAACATTTGGTATAAATTTAATGAAAATCCGTCAAAATTTGTAGGCATGAGAGCGCTTACAAGGTCAATTTTTGGATAAAACGGAGTCATTATTGTGGTCAGAGTCCCATAACTCCAACAAAAAGTATCGACCAATGCTGATTTTCGAACTTGACCAAGGTAATAGGTGTATAAACATTTGGTATAAATGTAATGAAAATCTGTCAAAATTTGTAGGCATGAGAGCGCTTACAAAAAAGTGTGACGGACGGACGCACGGACACACGGACGGACGCCCGGCATTTCTATGTCCCCGCTCAGCGTTGCGGCGTGGGACAACAAGAGGTGAGAACTTATCAATTTACACCTTTGTATATCAACTGGGCAGTCGGGCATAATTCAAATCACCAACTGTGGGTAATTCAATATAACCGTGATAAAAACCAGTTATTATCACCGCAGGGGACTAAACGGTGGTTTCAAAATTACCATAATTTCAAAATAGCTGATTTTAATCCAACCATTATTTTAACACATTGAAAATGAGAAGCTGAGATTGAGAATTAAATTATTTTTATTGCAAAATAAGCTATTTCAATATAAGTGGAGTATAAGCTGTAGTATTAACTTTCAAGAGCCTTACAATCCCTTCTGAAAGAGGAATAAACTTAAGTCTTCTTTATTTAGAATATCCCGATACAAGAAGCGTAGCACACCAGCAATAAGAATAAAGATGAATCTGCTTTCAACTTCAGACTGCATGGCAAAGTCCAAAAGCAGACCCTGAACAAACTCAGTCCTACCCCCCAAAAAGGCAAACCAGGTTTTCTTTTGTGTGAACAGTATCTGTAATCCATTTGTTGACCCTGAATTAATAAGCACTACCTAAAGCTGATCCTGACCAGAAATAGTTGACATGGTCACAATATTATTTCTGTATTTTTTTCATAATTATCAAAATATCGAAGTATGATGCTTATCTCTGTGGTGCTATTGAACTTCAAATAACTTCCTATCTTAAAAACTGCAGGAGGAGTTATCTGGAAAATTGATGCACCCTGTGAGCAAAATTATAGAATCAAAGGCCTAAATGCATGGCCACAAAGGCGTCACACTGCCATTTTCTTGTATAGAGGCACTATGGAACATCTGCACAAATTACCATATATCATATATCAGAATATGAAAAAGTAAATGAATTATGCTTTGTGTAATTTTATGTCTTTAAGTCTGTTCCTTAAATAATATGCAATTTCAATATCACAATTAGAATGTACATATCAAGTACAATAATAAAATGTTTGATCTGTAATACTGTCCTTTACTAATTTTACTAAGATTTTCAATGACTTTTTTCTATATATTCCTATGTAAAAATTCGATCCACCATTGTGGCCCCACCCTACCGTGGGAGTCATGATTTTCACAACTTTTAATTTACACTACCTGAGGATGCTTCCACACAAGTTTCAGCTTTCCTGGCTGATTGGTTTCTGAGAAGAAGATTTTTAAAGATTTATTCTATATATTCCTATGTAAAAATTTGACCCTCTATTTTGGAGCCACCCTACCCCCAGGGGTCATGATTTTCACACTTTGAATCTACTCACCTGAGAGTAAAATTAATTATCTCCCCTTGTAAAAGAGTGTGGTCCTTAATTTTCACAACTTTCACAACTTTAAAACCCATTTTGCCTAAGGGTGCTTTGTGCCCAGTTTGGTTGAAATTGGCCATGTAGTTCTGGAGAAGATGTCGAAAATGTGAAAAGTTTACGGACAGACAGACAGACGGACGACAGACAAAATGTGATCAGAAAAGCTCACTTGAGTTTTCAGCTCAGGTGAGCTAAAAACCATGAATTATACTGCATAAAAAAAAAATGGAATTTATTTTACATACATTGTAAACAACAATTTCCTTGCACATTACAATTTCCTTGCACATCAATTTGTTAACAAACAATTTTCTAGCTTATTGCTTATTGGTGGACAAGCTCATTGGTCAAATCCTTTTAATGCAATCTAATTAAAATCAGATCTTTGATCCACTACAAAAATTTATATTGCTACACAATACCAGGGTTCAGTTGAGTTGCCCTTTCTGATAGGATGTGTCTGGTTGTGTAGTTCACATCTTAACATACTCTCAAATATAGGACAATACAGCAACAGATGACATCTTAAAGATTAATTAATATTATTTGGGGAACAAAACTTCCTCATAATTCTGGTCATTGTTAATTTACCTGTCTCTAATGGTAAACGTCCTCTGCTTCTCCAGTGTCCTAACAAACATCAACAGGAAGTGCTTGTTGTTCAGAAGTTGACGGAAGTGAGATATGGCCACATCTGGATGCCTGTCCATGTTTCCACTTCTCTGGATAAAATGTCATTAGATCATGGTCAAAATAAAAAAATGTTCTGCATGATACTTTAACAATTCTACAACAGTTTTTCTTTTAAGTTGCCTATTTAGTTTATAAGTACATGTGCTGCAATAAGAAACTTTAATGCACTAAGTCAACTGTTTCTTATAGTTTATGTGGCCGTGAATACAGCCGTTTGGTATTTGTCAGAGACAAAGAAATTTAAGCTCTCTCGCCATGAATAGTCTAGTTAAAAAGCATGTCATAAAAAATAGATAATTTAGGAGCATCTTTTAAAGTCAAGGGTTTTTTTTAAAATGCCTCCGAAATTCTGAAACACCATTACCAGCCCTGTAAACTGAATAATATGTAAGAATGGCAACTCTCAATACTTCACTTTCCAAAGCTGGTAGTCATTCATTAATTCATTAGTGTCTTGGACAATAAATAATTTTTTGGTTTTTAGTATTTCCACAGAATTTGTTAGGTATTAAGGTTAATTAGTTTTAAACTAGTGCAAATTTCTGTGTGTGGAATTGCATATTTTTTGTGTGTGATGAACTGACAGGGATAGACATTAACTTTTCAATTCACTTGCCCTTTGGGCAAGTGAACTTTAACTCTGACTTGCCCGTGATAGCAATGTAAAATTGATAGCCCGAAAATAAGTAATAATATTCATTAATTTTATTTAAGTAACTCACAATATGATCACCAAATACTTTTTATTTGGTAAGCTGAGTTACTGCATGGTTAAAACATTGATGGGCAAGTATTTTTAGTATACAGTGCATACCATACCAGGCAGTGTCCGTGTCAATTATTCCTGTAAACTCAGACACTGCCATTAAGAAGTTTTTAATAACATGTTTGGTTAATTTTTGATGGATGGTTCATCCCTAAAATTTAATTACCGGTACATAGAAGACAGTGAAGCTAATCAATGTGTGATCATCGCTACAAACATGTATCATGATCAGGAAAAGCCTTGAGACATGATTTACTAGCATTCGATCTGTATGTAAGCAAATACAGACCCTGAATCATGCTACTACAATGTACACCTTCAAACAAACAGTACCGTCTTGTGCAAGAAACAAACCGTACAGTGCAAGAAACGAATCGTATCATTCACAAAACGAACCTTACAGGCAAAGTGCAAAAAATTATAGACAAAAATGCAAACAGATACTGAAAGAAAGTAAATCTGTAATAAAAATTTCTCAACTGATAGGGAAATAATTTCAACAATACAAACTGTAATTCCATCTTCGAAAACCCACGTCCAGTCTTGCATACAGTAAGCATATGTGAGACTGGCCGTGGGTTTACGAAGATGCTGTAAATATTGCAGATCAGTAAGTATTGATAGTTCTGTACTGCTTGTTCTTGTTGTACAAAACTGTCAATAACTCTACTATAGGTTCCAGAGGGGAATGATCAAAAACGGAAAACAGATTTTTAAATGTTTTACATGCAAATGAAAAAATAAACAAATGCCAACTGTTTTTCCAGGGCTGGTTGAATTTTAACAGGGCTGACAACTTATACTAGCTGTCAGCCCTGAGCATCTAGCTAGTTCTCTGATGAGTTTAAAACACTGGTAGTATGCTAATTAAAAAAAAATACAAAAATTTTCAAGTCTTTCATCAAAACCACCATTGGACACATATAAGACCATGCATCACTAAGTACACTGTACAGGGATAAAATTTAATTAAAATTCAAAAGTCACATGCTGACTGACGTTTTTCATACTAATTGTTAGACCATAATTAATCACCTAATTGTGTACGGACTTTTCTGTTTTTCCTGATTACGACAAAAAGCACATGGTGGGTGTGACCAGTCAGCAAAAGGATGCTCACTCCTCCATGGCACCTGATCCTACCTCTATTTTTTAAGAGGTCCGTGTTCGCTCTGCTCCTGTTTAGTAATTTTCCTTTGGACTTTTGATTTTTGATCAATTAAGAAGTACATATTTCGCTGGGTTTATTTTTTTTAAATAGGTTTGCTGACATTTAAAACATGCTTAATTACATGCCACCGTCGGAGGCACCTGATGTTAATAATAAATTTTTCTCATAAAAAAATAAATATCATATACATAATTAGAAAGAGGATATATATTTTTCATTATGAGAAAAATATATTACCTCAAGTGCTTGTGTTACATGCATAGTGAATAGCCGACACATTTTCATCAAGTGATAAATAGCTATGGACTAATGACGTAAACCTAATTTTGTAAATCTTAAAGGGGCATCAGGTCACAATTTTGGTCAAATTCTATTTTTCTGTTTTTATTATTTACAATGCTTTAGGAATGCATTTCATTGTCATGTAAACAAGGCTCTTGTCCTATTTTTGTTTACATGTGTTCAATATACCGGAAAAAACTCTTTTTTAAGCTGATTTGACAATCTTCTTATTCATTTTAAGGTGTAATATCCCTCTGCTATTTATTTTACCATATATTTTTAAAAAAAAAATCAAACTGATTTTCATCAAAGTCAATATCAATAGATTCAAATTATGAAACAGATTTGAAGTGATGAAGTGCTGCTAGATTTTTCAAAAATTGATAATGTGTCTAATCATGATATGAAGAAAACTAGACATAGTGATAAGAAAAAGCAAAATTTTACATTGATCATTGTACATATGTACATGCATATATGAGTAGTATTTGTTTCATCTTTGTACATACTTGCTGTAATGGAATGCTATAAGTCTGAGTAGATGCATACACTGTATGTACATACTGTCTAAATATATCAAGAGTATGGAAAAAATATGGGGCGGGTGGGTGGATTTAAATTGTTAATGCTAATATGAGTACACAAATGGGGATGGATAGGCCACACCCTATGTAAATTCCCAGAAAACATCACAAGACAGGCACTGGATTGGAACCCACAGGGAAAGAGGAAGGTGGGGAGACCTAGGCAAACCTGGAGAAGATCAGTAGAGTCAGAGGCAAAAGAGGCAGGATTCACCTGGGCCCAGTTAAAGAAAGTCGCCCAAAAGTCGCCCAAAACAGAGTCCGCTGGCGAGGAGTGGTTGCGGCCCTATGCTCCCCAAGGAGCGAACAGGAATAAGTCAAGTCAAGTCAAACCCACTTTTAATTTTATAATTCCATTTTATTTCAACTTAACTGTTAATGCATGAAGGCATTTGTATCTTTATGATAACAAACATGACTGAAATCAAACATCTCCGAGTCTAATGCATTGGCCGGCCGGACTATGAAATCATGTGAAATCTGTCTTCACTAAAAAATCAGCGCTGGCAGTAAGGCTTTTGTTAACAAATGGACTTATACATTGCAGTTGATGAAACCAAATTTTTACCACTGTAAAACTAGAACTGTCCTATTGGGACTAATACCCCCGCAAGGCTAATTTCAAATGAGACAAATAATTGAATTGTATAATAAAGGTTTGCGACACATAAATAAAAAAAAATTCTAGAATTTTTAAAAAACTCAATTACACATGTAGTTAACAAAGAGAAATTAAAATCAAAATTTTCAAAACTTCACTGTAAATACATATGTATAACAGTAATACATTTACAAATTTATGTATCTGGTGATATTTTTTTATTTCATTGTTTTAAAGAAAAACCAACAAAGTGACAATAACCCCTCCTTTTGCAGTAAATGAAAATAGCCAAGCAATGCTCTTCTGTTGATAACGCTTTGAATATCTTTCTAATCAGAGTCTTGACAGATGCAATTAGTTGTTTCAAATTTTCCTCACTTTCTCCTATGGTACAATGCAACTCACTATCAGAAAATTGATCCCATAGGACTATGATTTTCTTTGATGAGCTTGTTAAATTGGATAAACTCCCAAAACATTATCATAATTAGCATACTATGTAAAAATATGAAAAAAAGAAAATTTAATATTACAAACAATTTTAAAATTGCCAAAACACTACAATCATATCAGTAATTTTGAATTTCATTTAAATTAATGCCCTATAGGGTCACTTCATCAATTTACTTGACTAATAAATTTAAACAGCTTCTAAAAATAGCTAACTTCTTTATTAATAATGATATTATTTATTTCATTATAATGATAGAAACTTTTGGTTTACATGAAGCAGTATTAAAATAACCCCAAAACCACCGCCCATTTTACAGATTATCAATTTTCCCTAAACCCATGCTCCATCTAAACCATAGCTCAGATATTATGGCCCCCTTGGGACAACTGAATTCAGCCACACTTGTCTTTGATGTTCTTATTTGCTCCTAAGAATTTATCAATTACAAACAAAAATTTTGCATTGTCAGTTGATAGAATACTTATAAAAAATAAATTAAGTTAAGAAATAAAGACAAAAAACCTCCATCTGGATGTATTAATATAAATATATTTTAGAGTGTTTACTATTAATTAATTAATAAAGTCTGCAAGGATTACCTCCCTTACTTTTCAACATCAGTGTATAATATATAGAATAAGGAAAATGAAAACTGTCATAAAATCATTAAATCTTGTCTGATGTTAAAAAAAATTGCAGGTGCACATCTTCAGATGGTGTTCAACATATGTACAAATTTTCAGACTGTTCCATGCAGTAGTAAAAAATTCTATAGGGGGGACAAAGTTGCGTCTACAGACAGACGGACAGACGGACAGACAGACAGACAGACAGACGGACAGGGTGAAACCAATATACCCCCCTAAACTTCGTTTGCGGGGGTATAATGAGTGTTTGTAAATATGAGCATGGAAATAGTAAATGATGATGTAAATATTGTTTTAAGTGTACAAAATGCTTGAAAAAATTAAATATGCCTTTCTAAAAGCAATTAGAAAAACGAGCGTCTTCTAAACATAGTATTTTTTGTAGTAACCCATGATGCATTTCAACCCAGGAATGTCATTCAGCTGATTGGTCAGTTTGTCGATTATATGTCAGTGCCTCATTTAGTATGTAAATTTATTCCTATGTCACAGAAAATAGTTTCCCCGACCTGTTTAAGGAACTTAATTAAGTCATTTTTGACTATACACACAATGTTATAATGATGTCTTTTCATTTAAGAGAAGCGATGACAGGTTAAGTTTGTATTAAATCGTCAACATTAATAACTAAGATTTGTCTATCAATGGGCACCTGCCCCAAAAACCTTAACCTTATTCAGCATCTGAAACCTAAAGGCTCAGATTCAGCATTCAAGCCTGTTAAGTGCATAAGTATCATAAGACATACCATACATGTAAGTTGGGTGATGATAGAACCAGTAGTAACTTATCTATGGCCAACAAATGGCACCTGCTCCAAAAACCTTAATTATCCAGCATCCTAAAACTGTAACTCAGATTCAGCAGTCAAGCCTGCCAAGTACATCAGTATCATAAGATGCACCATCCATGCAAGTTTGGTGAAGTTAGGACCAGTAGTATTAGTAAGATACAGTCATCAAAGGGTACCTGATCCAAAAACTTTAACCAGCTCCAAAAACCTTTCCTTTATCCAGCATCCCAAACCTTTACCTAAGATTCAGTATTCAAGCCTGTCAAGTGCGTAAGTATCATAAGACGCACCATCCATGCAAGTTTGGTAAAGATAGGACCAGTAGTAACTTAGATATAACTATTAAAGGGCACCTGCTCCAAAAACTTTAACCTGCTCCAAAAATCTCAACTTCCTCCAGCATCTGAAATTCATGGCCAGATTCAGGTATCCAAGTCTATTGAGTCCATAAGTAGGTTTCGGTGCACCATCCATGCAAGTTTGGTGATGGTAGGATAAAGTAAAAACTTGGATACAGGAACTGCTCCAAAAATTTTAACCAGGTCCGGACACCAGGGGTATAACATACGCTACCCCTGACTTTATCTCAGTAAGCTAAAAATCAATTATTTTGACGTCACACCATCTATTCCGGTTTAGATGGTGCGACATCAAAATATCTAATCTGAAATTACCATGTCGAAATAACGGCAGCAGAGATTTTCTATGATACTTGGATCTGTTAACAATTACCACAACTACGCAGATATCCCTCTGACACTAACCCTCCCTTTTAGATTTCAACGAACATGCTCCATTTGTCATTGGTTAATGGTTTGTAATTTAGTGGAAAGTCAAAGATAAATTAACGGTCTCCAATCAATATTGTTTCATATTTTCCAGAATATTTCATTTAGAGTGAATACCATGATTTGGTCATACCATGATTTGGTCATACTATGGTATGTTGATAAAACAAATTAGAATGGATGGCGTGATGTCATAGATCAATGGCAGCTCTCATAGCAGTGGAAAATTTAAATTAAGCAATCAATATTTCTTAATTTATTCATTGTTCCAGTGTTTTATTGAAAATAAATACAACTACAATCATTGTAGATGTTAATTAATTGATTTATTGCACAACATATGTATAGTTTCCTTCCCCTTCAAAACTTTCATAATGGGACCCTTGTGTTGGTAGTGAAAAATAGTTAGTTTCTATCTACTTCAAAGGAAATTAGAAATAGTCAGTACCTGTGGAGGCTGCAATATGATGTGATCAAACATCCCAGGGAACAGTATCCTGAAGGTGTACTCATCATAGTCATGGTATGGCTTCCTGCTGTTCTCAAGATCTGTTGTCAGGTCAGTCATATCTGTTTGCAACTCAGCAAAGGCTATAACCAAAAAATTATATAATAGCAAAATGTTTGTTATTAACATTTTGTTTCTACTTCATGTTTTATCTTACCATTCATTTTGCAAATTTAACAATGCATTTACTATGAAAACATTCATATTTTTGTGTACTGTCAAATTTCCCTAGTAGGTTTATTGTGATGCCATTTCATGAATTCTCTAGTACTGATCATGAAAATCAACTGTGATTCATATTAATTCATGGGCGAGACATACTCAAATATCAATGCACAAAAATTGAGCCAATACCACAAATTCTAATGAAATATATTATTTAATAAAACAAGAGGCCCACAGGCCTTAATGGTCATCTGAGTACCATTGCCCATAGATCAGAACCTGTCAGAGAGTCTTATGTTTGCATTCTACGCTTTATTTTGGAGTAAAAAACTATATTCTGACACTTCTCTGACTGTTTCCCAGTTTTTCATTTTTTAATGTTTGCAAACATCAATTCATTAACAGGTGGGGGGGGGGGGGGGGGGGGTGCAAGAGTCAGAGGAATCTTGGACTATCTATATTCTAGCTCCGGGGGCCAAAATATTGTAAACTTTTGATAAAAAGAGACTTGCAGGCCTTAAATGGTCACTTGTTAATGAGTATAATGAAAATTTGAGAGAAAGTTGTGACATTTAATAGCCTTGCCACCATTTAGTGGTTGAAGTTGTACTTTCTAATCCTCTTCAGCTATCAAAACATTGTGAAGGCAAAGGAATTTAATTTATCTATTATGGGCTACTGTGCTCAGTAAGTTAACCAAGAGGCTCAGGGCCACATCACTCACCTGAGAAACAACAGCCAACAAAAGCTTAGACTGTCTTTAGAGTATCAAATGCAAAATATCTAGACAACTTAGTAGAGTACATCTTGATTTTCATTTTTCTCAACATATTCCTCCTCTGTTGTTTTATTTTTTAAGAATGACAATTTTAAAGATTTCTACGTAAAAATTCACCCACTTCCCATTAAGGCCACACACTACCCCTGGGGATCATGATTTGGACAAATTGAACCTATGGCTAAGGTGAGCTAAAAATCACAATTTAAGAGAACATAACAGCAGCGCTTTCTTCATGTCAAAGGATACTTCCTTTATGTCAATGGATACTTCCTTAATGTCAATGGATATCTTTTATGATTGATATGGTCTTAATTAACAATCTTAAATTAAAAAAAAACACTCCGAATCCAAAAATGCATCACTGCAAGTTTGATTCCAATATGGCCCAATCAATTTAACTGAGGTGTCTAAAACATGAATGATACAATGAACCAAAGATGTATCATCAATCCAACTCAAGACTATATACCTGGCAGAGAGTTGAAAATCAAGAAATTAACCTGGTATGCTGACATAAAATTAGTGGGATAAGTTCTCTCTACCACTTTGTAGAGGTGAGGACAAAATTACCAGCATTTTAAGCTTATGTTCAATAACTATTTGAGAATAAAATTTAAGAAGGGTATACCAGTATGAATATTTGACAACTTTTTTTGTTTGTCTTACTTTCTAGGTCTCTCACCTTGTTTACATTCATTTCTGACAGTACTCTCCAAATTATCCAGCTGCAATTGTATGGCTTTGTATTCACGCTCAGCATTCTTCTGTTGTTTACGATACCTCAAACAAACCACTAATATAATGACCACAACAACTGCAGCAAAACCCATGAGGGATGGGATAAGGTAGTCTATCAGATTTATTTCCCCTGTCTCCTTGTATTTCAGGTAGCCCACCACTCTCTTCAGTTTACCATACACAACCTAATCAAAAACAAAAATTTCTATTGAAAATCACTTATCCTTAACCACTGTCTAAACTTTAAAGTTAAAGATACATAATTATATAACTAGGGTATTGTGGGGGTTTTTTCCCACTCTTCCCCTAAAAGCTGGTTTGTAATATGGAACAAATTCAATATGTGAAAAAGTATGATTTTAACCTTTTGAAAAGGGGAGACACATTTATACAAAGAAACCAAATGCACACGTCAATAACAATGCTTGTTTTAAAATTCCTATATTTACATTTACCAGTTTTTCTGTGATAACATTATAAATCAAATTTGTAACGTATAGTTTAATACAGTTTATCAATGACACAAATGACATACTGATGGGACGCAAGAGGGGTTTGCAAAATTATAAGAAATAAATATAATATAAAAATGTCGATAATTTTTCAATATTTAATCATCCAGTTGCTGGAAATTAAATAAATACAAGTAAAAATAAGGATCAAATCATTCTTCAAATATTATGAGGTAAGGGGCATTTTGAGTTACCGAAGGATGTTTTGATGAATGAAATTAGCCCAAAGGTTTTTCATATAGTGGACATATACGTACAGTAAAACACGTTTATAACAATGAAGCTAATAACAAATTAACACTTATAGCGAATCACTCGTGATTCCCTGGCCAAAATTCTATCAATTTATTAATAATTTTTACGTTTATTGTGAAGTTGAATATAGCGAATTCACGGATATAACAAAGTGGTTTTTTATGCCCTCTAGCTAAAACAACACAGATTTCCCGTTGTATATATAGCGAATATCTTGAGTTGTGTTTCACACATGTTCACCTGGATGCACACAAACGAAGATTGGTTTCACACATTTTCACATGGACGCACACAGCAGCTGGTTGTGTTGTATTAGCAAAGGAATAATTCCTTCATTATCAACATAGATTAAAGTGAGATTGTTGCACGATTTGTTTTTTGAAAATGCCAATTAAAAATAATAAACAACGTTTATAAAACATAAAGAATGTGTACTATAAATAGAATCTGTTATTTCTCGACACTTGCTTTAAATGCCCCAAGCAAGATAATTTTGACAATAAGTGAACTGTTTTCTTGTCGCTTAAATTATCAATGATATGGGCAGTTTTAAATGAACTGTTTTTATGTGATGATTAGGGTTTTTGGGTAAATTTTATTCTGTTAAATTTAGAGACGATTGAGACATGGATTCGCCGTTCAGAAAACGGAAGGCTTTTTCACTTGAAACGAAATATCAAATAATTTTGGCAGTAGATAAAGGGAAAAAAAGCAAAAAAAAACATTGCAAGTGAATTCGTCATTTTACCAAACTCTCTCAGTACAATTCTTAAGAATCGTGATGCTATTTTAAAACAGTTTGATTCTTCGTCTCCTTGTAGAAAACGGCGTCGTTCTGGAGCACATACGCAAGTTGAAGAAGCTTTATTTAAGTGGTTTCAGGAAAAACGTGCTCAAAATGTTCGGTTTTCAGGTCCTGTGTTTATGACAATTGCAGAAGATTTTGCAAAACGACTCAGTGATATCTCATTCAATCTGTACACAGGCTGGTTGGAAAGGTTTTAAACTCGACATAGCATTGTGTCCCGATTCATCAGTAGAGAATCAGCGGAGGTAAATGCTGATTTGAAAAACAACTGGCTGACGACCAAATTGCCAACTTTGATAAAGAATTATGAGCCAAGAGATATTTATAATGCTTAATTGAGACTGGGTTATTTTATAATTTACTT
The DNA here is from genome assembly GCA_020458035.1 of Magallana ariakensis. Lineage (NCBI taxonomy): Eukaryota > Metazoa > Mollusca > Bivalvia > Ostreida > Ostreidae > Magallana > Magallana ariakensis. The sequence goes on from CM035813.1 coordinate 45,607,302, forward strand.
CCAAATAAAACATTACAATTAAAAGGTGAAAAATGTTATGGTGGAAAAAAGGCCAAAGAAAGATTTTTAGTTCTTCTGTGTGCAAATATGGATGGTTCTGACTTTCTAAAACCCTTGGTTATTGATAAATATGAAAACCCCCAATGCTTCAAAGGTGTGAAATCCATACCTGTCATTTACAGGGCAAACAAACATGCCTTGATGACTTCTGATATATTTATATTTATTATACTTTCATGTTAAATACTGAAATCTGATTGGTTTAGAAGCAGTTGACAATCAGTTCTCATACCCTCAGCGTTAGCAAATATACACTTGGCAACGGGCCCATAGAACGAATTGTTACATGCGCGTAAATTACACGCATACGGTTCGCTGTAAAACTCACGTCTTTTCTATATAAAAGAGTAAAATTTGCTATAAAGTTTGCTATAAAATTAAGACATTCAGTATAATAAAATAAATAGTGCCTGTGTGGGAGGGTATCAGTTGAAATTGACACCCCTCGAAAACCATTGTCAACCTCCACTTCGCGTCGGTTGACAATGGTTTTCTCGGGGTGGCAATTTCAACTGCAATCTAATTAAAATTAGACGTTCTGAATCCGCTACCGCTTCTCAAACTTAGACGTTCTGAATCCTCTACCGCTTCTCAAACATCTAACAACACCCCATGCAGGGTCACGTCAGTGTGACCTTTCAAACATGAACAAACATTTCAGAATTATCCAATCAGATTCGTGTTTCTAAAATCAATTCGGTTGAAATTTCAAATTGGCGTCCGAAGAAGTGCTTCAGTTATTCAACATTAAAAAGCTTAAAAAAGAACAAGAAGAGATATTGGGGTGCATTTTGGACAACATTTCTGAAGCATTTCCTACAAACGCCCGCATTACACCCTTCGAGATCGAGATCCGATCTTTTGGTTACTTTCCGTATACAATCTATCCTTTCTGTGTTCAGTTTTAGTTTATTTTGATAGAACTTGTGAATAATATCAGTCCCATCAGCTATCTTTTCGTACTGGTTTTCCTTGTTGTCATGGGCTGTGCCATTTTTTTTTTCTTTCGCTTTGAACACCTCGGTCATCTACGTATGTCGATAAAAAAAGCAGAGGAGTTCTGTGCCCTCAGCCAAAGATTTGGAGTCGTGATTTCATTGGCTAACTGAAAGGTCACACTGACGTGACCCTGCATGGGATGTTGTTAGATGTTTGAGAAGCGGTAGCGGATTCAGAACGTCTAATTTTAATTAGATTGTTTCAACTGGTACCCTCCCAAGCAGGCACTATTTATACATTATTAAATGGCTTCGTATTGTTGATAGACAAATGTTCTCACAGAAATGCTCAATTCTTTTGTTTGTTGATAATTGCACCACCCACCCCACAGTTGATAAACTTCGTGTGAAAAAACTTGCATTCTTACCACCAAATACTACATGTACCAGCAAATTACAGCCCATGGAATCATATACAACATGAAGGTCAAATACAGACAGTCTTTAATCACTTACATCCCTAGGGTGAGATATATTTATGTATGATTATAAAATCTGTAAACGAAAGGAATAAATTAATCATTCATCTGGTCTGTATGTGTGTGTGTGTGTGAGAGTTGAGAGAGAGAGAGAGAGAGAAATTGGATTTATCTTACATACTAGAATTGATAGTGGGTTTTTTCTCGTTTTTTTATCTAGTGGCATGAAGTGAAAGTGGAAACTGCGGTGCATGTTTTGTGTGCAATAAGGATGCTATTTAATGCATGGAAAGCCGTGACAAGTTTGTGTGTTTCACGATGATTCCAAAAAGCTGGGGTTTTTTTATCATTGATGAAGTCTAGATCTATGGAAGATACTGATTTTGACCCAGAGGCTGATCTACCGTTGGTACGTGTACCATTAACCATTGACTCTGACAGTGACGACGATGTTCCCTTAGCAGACCTCATAAGAGCATGCGCATACATGCGCGGATCCAAAAAAATTTTCCAGGAGGGGGTCTGATGGCTATATTTTTGGTAATTTTATAATGTAATTTAAACAAATTTGAATTTTGCAGTGGGGGTCTGGACCCCCTGACCCCCCCCCCCTTCTAGATCTGCACATGGCATATGAAATGGGTACGGAAGATTATGTAGACATCAACAAAGAAATTGTTTTCGTCGAAGTCTGACTGATGATCACATCGATGCAGTTAATAACAACGATGAATCTAATGACGATGACAGCACACTAGTTGACCATGAACCACCAGCTGATGTGTCAATAACCAAAAAACAAGTGCAAGTGTAATTGTGGATGGTTCAGGGTTGCGTAGAGTGATCCGAGAATGTTTCAAGCATTTTCTGATATTTATAACCACTTGAAAAAACAGCAAATTTTAGGCTTAAAACAATAAAAAATTCAAGAGTTTTGTTCAAAATAAAATCATGCATTGAATATTGAACATTTCCTGTCAATAAAACATGTTTAGCATTGATTGGCGAGTTATTTTGCTTATTGCGAATTTAGTTGTTCGTTTGAAGATACTTCGTTATAAAATTAATGATATAATGAAGTGTGTTTATAGCGAAGTAAATTTGCAAGTCCCAAGTGCTTCGTTTTAAACAATAAAATGCTTTCTTTGGTGATTCATGTGGGATATAAAAGGTGGCGACATTGCAGAAAAATACATAACCTGCGTTAGCGGGTTATGTAGCGGGTTATTTAAATTTTTTCTGCAATGATCGCCACCTTCATAACCCGCATGAATCATCAAAGAAAGCATTTTATTGTTTATATTTACATCTTTCTTTTATAAAATTATTATAAATTGATTGTAAAAATGAAGTTAAATTAACTAAATTATTGTTTATGTACATCAGTACGTTAGATAAAAGAAACAGCCAAATCGTCTCCTCTGGGAATTTGAGTCTAACATCATCATGATTATTTCATGCTGTCAGTGAAATTTTCTTAGGTCGCTGTAGGTTTCGACCAATCGATAAACAGGGCGTGTAAATTTCATTCCTGTCAATTTCCTGTCAGTTTCAGTCGCTGTAGGTATTGACCAATCGATAAACGGGGCGTGTCGATATCAGTCCTGTTAGTTTCTATAGAGCTATGAATTAACTAAAGTTTCCATAAGAAATATAGGGAATCATACTCGATAGATGTAAATATATAAGCGTGTTTTACTGTAGTAGGAAGTCTATAGTAAAACCACCAGAATCTGTTGTCGCCTGACATGTGCAGACAATTGTGATCAGAAATATTACATGATTCTTTGTCTCAGGTGGGCTTAAATTTGACTATAATTTGTCCATAGAATCTATTTATGGACACATACAAAAACTCTGGGTATTCCATCTGAACGCTGATTCCCATCATCCCGTACATCAGGTTGTTTGCTAGGTGGTATACAGTATATTTCAGAAGATGTTAAACTGGTCACATTACACAGGACTCGACCTACAAACACCCTAACTTCATTCTCTGTGGCTGCTAAGTTCATCAGCCTCCCCTAAAACAGAGAAATAAAAATTTGTATTGAATAATATATAAATTTGTTGTAAAAATTTATTGAGAATCATCAAATACATGTAGAATATTGAAACTATACATGTTATCATTAACATCCCCACCCCATCCCCAGGATCCAGACTGAATATCCCCCCTTCATTCTTTCTCTTCTCTAAATATGTACAAATATCTTTCATTGAAATTCAAGAGGCCACCCCCCACCCTTAGGTGTCATGAAATTTAATTAAAGATGACAGCTAATTGGTTTTTCTAAATATGCAGTCAGTTTCTATTCTGCGTCAGTGGATGTAGAGATTTCTTAAACATTATATACATTAACACTATATGAACATTTTGGCCACACCCTGCAATAAGAACCCCTACCTTGGGGGTAATAAAATTTATGATTTTGATATGTCTATCTAAATCAAATCAGTTTCAAAAGAGGTAATTATAAATAGGACATGAAATTTATAATTTTGGTATAGGTCTTTATTGTCTTTCTTGATATGCAGTTAGTTTCTATTCAGCAGAAGTAAAGAAGACGATTTTTAAACATAAATTGCATTAACACTATATGACTATTTTGGCCTAAACCCTAGAATCAAAACCTTACCTCGTAGGGCATGAACTTTACAATTTTGGTAGAAGGCTTCTGGTCTACATAATTTTGAATTGAGTTTTTTTTGCAGATGTGAAGAAGATTTGTTAACATTTTTCCAATATATTTCTATGTCAAACTTTAAGGTTCTCAGATCCTTAGCTTCAAAGTATTTTTTTTTCATCATAAAAATGTTATTTTTCTTTCAAACTTTGTAAATGAAATGAAATAAAATGAAATGTTTAGATGGTATCAATGCATTTTACAAAGTTATTACAAATTTGCCTAATGGATATAATGGAATAAATAAACAAGTTGAGTTTAAAAAAAAAAGTACCGGTACATCGGTGGCTGGAACTCTTTACCAACATGTAATTGACTAGTACTAGTACCGGTAGTTTTCTGTGGATCCACTACGCTAAGCATACTAGAATACTAATTCAGATTGTCTGTATAAAAGTCAGATTTATGGTACGAATAAAAGAAATCCGGAGAGTTATCGAACATTGCTGAGGATCTGAGATCATTAAACCCTCTTGTAGCCCCAGTTTTAGTCGAGGGGGGGGGGGGGGTGGCAGGGTAACGATTTTAACAACTTATGTATGCATAGTAATCTAACAAATTGTATCATTGTAGTTCTTGAGAAGAAGATTTTAAAACATTTTCCCTATATGTTAAAATTTGAACCCCTCTTGGGGCCCAAGTATTAGTCAGGGGGTAACGATTTTAACAATTCAAAATCTACATTATATGAGGATGCTTAGCAAAATAAAATGCATAGTAATCTCACAAGTTGTAGCATTGTAGCTTTTGAGAAGAAGATTTTAAAACATTTTCCCAAAATATTTCTATGTCAAACTTTAAACCCCTCTTGAGGCCCCAGTATTAAGTCTGGAGGTCACGATTTAAGCAATTTAGAATCTTTACTACGTATACAAGCTTTGGTGTAAATCTGGACAATGAAGTATAAATAAAACAAATAAAAATCCATTTTTTTTGCCCTGGATATTCTTATGTTTAAAATCAAGTCCCTTTTCTAACAGGATGATTTTAAAGTCATATCACCAGTTCTCAAAATGATCCTAAACAATTGTTTATATATGGGATATAAACCTACATCAAACTCTGAACCCCTTGTGAGGCCCAAAAATCATCCAGGGGCCAAAGTCCAAACAATTTTAAAGAATCAGCAATATGTCAAAATGCTTGCATATAAGTAAAACCATACATGATAACATTTTAGTTTTTGTGAATAATTAAAATATTTTCCTTTGTAAATTGGATCCTCAATGTGGCCCCACCCTACTCCTCAAGATTTTGATTTGAAAGAATTTGAATCTACATTATCCTTAGGTTGCTTTCACTAAAGTTACAGCTTTTCTAGGCAAATGGTTTTTAGAAAAAGATTTTTTAATGATTTTTCTCTTTATATTCCTATGTAAATTTTTGCCCCCCCCCCCCAACATTCGGGCCAATTGGTGTCTGATAAGATTTTTAAAGATTTTACTCTATATATTCCTATGTAAAAATTTGACCCCCACCCTAAACTATCTGAGGATGCTTTTACATAAGTTTCAGCTTTCCCGGCTGATTAGTTTTTGAGTAGAAGATTTTTAAAGATTTACTCAGACTATATATTCCTATGTTAAAGTTCAACCCCCCATTGTAGCCACCCTATCCCTGGGGGTCATGATTTTCACAACTTTGAATCTACACTACCTCAGGATGCTTCCACACAAGTTTCAGCTTTCCTGGCCAAATGGTTCTTGATAAGGAGATTTTTAAAGATTTACCCTATATATTCCTATGTAAAAGTTCGATCCCCCCAATGTGGCCCTACCATACACCCCAGGCTCATGATTTTCACAACTTTAAATCTACACTACCCAAGGATGCTTTTACATAAGTTTCGGCTTTCATGGCTGATTAGTTTCTGAGAAGAAGATTTTTAAAGATTTACTCTATATATTCCTAAGTAAAACTTCGACCCCCCCCCATTGTGGCCCCACCCTTCCCCCCAGGGTCATGATTTTCACAACTTTGAATCTACAGTACCTGAGGATGCTTCCACACATGATTCAGCTTTCTTGGTTGATTGGTTTGTGAGAACAAGATTTTTGAAAATTTCTCAAATTTTTAAAATAATTCCTAATTATCTCCCCTTGAAAAAGGGTGTGGTCCTTAATTTTCCCAACTTTGAATCCCATTTGCCTAAGGGTGCTTTGTGCCAAGTTTAGTTGAAATTGGCATAGTAATTCTGGATAAGATGTTGAATATGTGAAAAATTTACAGACAGACGACAGACAAAATGTGATCAGAAAAGCTCACTTGAGCTTTCAGCTCAGGTGAGCTAAAAAGCGTGTAATTTCTGTGCAAGAAATGTTTTGTGTAAACCGTTTAGAGTTTCATGTGAATCAACTGTAATAAATTAGAAACTTTATATCATGATGTAGTTTCATTTTATTTGTTAATGCTCAGAATTTATTAGATCGAATAAATTTGTCGTACGACTTATCTGGGTCATGAAACATGTCGGTAGCAACGACTTCACTGCGAATGGCTTTGTGTGCAGTCTTTTCCGTAAACATAATTTGTTAGGGGAGAAGCATGCATCTATCAAAAATTAACAAGACATGTTATTAAAAGTTTATGATGTTTAATATGCCAAAAGTTCTGGTCCATCGATGTATTATCAAGCAACTTAGCTTACGAAATAGACTGTATTTCATGGTAATCATATTTGTGAGTTAATCAAAAAAATTAACAAATGTGGTTTTGTCTTCTTACTATATTGTAATTTACGGGCTATCAATGAGGATTTTTTTCATTGGATGGTCACACGTTTCTTTTATTGTCAACAGGCAATAGAAAAAGATTAGCGCCTTTTCCCATTATTTCGCCTACACCTGTGTGTGGACGGAAAGTACATGTTTCTAAATATAGCTTCAGGTACCTGTTGCAATATGATTTTCGAAACATAGATATTAAAAAAATTGCTTTTATAATGGTGTCTGTAACAACTGATTTGTCATAAATTTGGGAAACCTGCATCGAGAAATAAATATATAGAACTCTGTGTATAATGTCAGTTGGAATTCTGAACCGTGACAACTTCCAGCAAAATGCAATGAATCTAAGTGTACAACTGTATATAGAATAGATGTATTATAGATTAATTAAACAAGAAGATTTGAAATTAAAATCCAGCAGATTAGATACATGTTATTTAAACTATTCTTATCATGCTTAAGTGAAAAAATAGTCAATTAATGCCCGGTGGAATTGATCCAGTGACCACAGCATCAAAAAGACCTTTGCGTTACCACTAGGCCACGCATCTAACAATTACATGTGATGTCTTTTAAATATATATGGCTATATACATTATTGTATTAGAAAAGTCACTAATTGAAATATTTGTCTAATTTTCAATATGAAGACCACGTTAAACCAAAACTAATTCAATGTAAACGTGTACTACAGTACCTGTAAAACATAATTTTAATCGGATGTCTTTGGTTTAGAGTGGTTCAAGTAGTCAAATACCCAACTTTTTATCTCAGACTAACTATTTTCCTATATATACCTAGTAACAAAACCTTTATATCTTAATGATGTCGTCTATTAAGATAATTAAGACTCTTAGAGCATGGTCATTGTGTAATTTATGTTTTTTTAAATATACATTTTAACTTAACATTGTATACTATTGAAAATGTCTGATGTTTGCAAAAGTGCTATATTTTAGGCGAAATCGTATATTGAGTGCGCTATACCTCTTTAATGACTTTTAAGCAGTTGGAATTAGTATTTGATAAAGTACAAAATTAAAATGATATAAACAATAAATGAACAAACTGAAATTCAAAGAATAGAGTGAAACATTTAACTGTTCATATTCTATTAGTCTTAGATATGTATGGTACTTTTTTAAAAACAGTTTGTGGTAAATATGCCGTTAAACGAATATTGAGTCTAAAATTTAATTCATTTATTTTGTTATTTCCAATACAATGTTTTGAATTTATTTTAGAAAAAAGAAATCCTAAATAATGATACAAACTTTATATTTTTTTAAGTGTATCATCTAATTGTTTTGATTTTTTTCTCTATGTACAGAACACATTTTTCTATGCAGTTGATATGATATAAGAAAATGAATATTCTTTGAGTGCATATAAAGCCTTAATTTTTTTAATTCTGTGAATAATTTACTTTTCAATTAATTTCAATTGTCAATAATTATATCAATAAAATGTACTAAGTAAATACATGTTAATTCAATATTATTTTTTTATTCTCTCAAGCCATTTTAAAACAATTCCTTCAGAAGTAAAACTCAAGTCACATGCATTTTTTTTTTACTTCTGTGAATAGATTATTTTTTTATTAAATTTGCAATATTGGTATATCGATTATATTTATTAAATATCTGTATTTCTGTTATTTCGTGCCATTTTAAAACAATTCTTTCTATCAGATGAAAACTCCAAGAGAATCCAATTGAAAGCATGTAAAAGGGAGCAAACCACTAGGTGTGAGAATCGAATTGACAACAGTGTTAAACTGTTAAACTGTTCAGCGTTTCGTGCAAATCCTTTAGCATTTTGAGCAGAGCCTGCAGCGTTTGTTGTAAACCGTTCAGCGTTTCGTGTAAATTTAATGTATAGCATTTCAGGGTCTGTAAACGGGACCTACAGAATATGTTCCAAACCTATCAAATGTTTAAAGTTTGAGTTATAATAAAGTTTCAGCAAATGAAAAGTATATTGAAATTTTGAAAAATTGCTTGATTTTTATTATTTTCCTCCAAAACATCTTCCGCATGAAAAAAAGGTTCTCCAAACTAGACACGATCTCGTTACGAGTAACGAGTAGGTCTTCCATTTGATTTTTTAAAATGATACGATGATTTATCGATAAAACTTAAGATTTAAATGACTGAATATTTTAGGGGCCACCCCTGTAGATCCTAAATGGGGACATATATTGGTGTTTTGAATAGTGGAATCGATTAAAATCATCAATGCAGACAATTTCTCTTATACAATGCTTAACAAAATATGTCTCCTATTTTAAATACATTCCATCAAAAGTTAAGGACTTTGGCCCCTAACAAAGTTATAAATGGGCATGGCAATGATTTTTTCAAACAGATATTGTTACGATCAACAACTTTGCTTCTATAATGCATTACAAAATCTTGATCGTTTTTAAGTTATTTGTGATAGACTTTACGTGGGTCTTGGCCCTTAATTAAAGGGGCCAGCCCCTTTTTGTTCATTTCATATGAAATATCTTACAAATACTAACATTTTTTGTTCTTACACCCATCTCACATTGTTGTTCATTTATGAGATACAAATGATTGAATATTTTAGGGGCCAGCCCTCTAGATCCTTAATGGAGACAGACATTGGTTTTTCCAATATTGGAATCGATTATAATTATCAATACAAGCATTTTCTCTTCTACAATGCTTAACAAAATATGTCTCGTTCTCTAGATATATTGTGTCAAAGTTTGAGAACTTTGGCCCCTAAAAATCCCTAATTACGTCATAAATAGGCGTGGCAATGAGTTTTTCAAATAGATATTGTTACGATCAACAACTTTGCTTCTATAATGCATAACAAAATCTTGATTGTTTTTAAATTAATTGTAATAGAGTTAACGAGTCTATTGACCCCTAATTAAAGGGGCCAGCCCCTTTTTGTTCATTTCATACAAGAGATCTCTCAAATACTAACATTTTTTGTTCTTGCACCCATCTCAAATTGTTGTTCATTTTTAAGATACAAATGATTGAATACATTAGGGGCCAGCCCTGTAGATCCTTAATGGGGACAGACATTGGTTTTTCCAATATTGGAATCGATTATAATTATCAATACAAGCATTTTCTCTTCTACAACGCTTAACAAAATATGTCTCGTTCTTTAGATATATTGTGTCAAAGTTTGAGAACTTTGGCCCCTAAAAATCCCTAATTACGTCATAAATGGGCGTGGCAATGAGTTTTTCAAATAGATATTGTTACGATCAACAACTTTGCTTCTATAATGCATTACAAAATCTTGATCGTTTTTAAGTTATTTGTAATAGAATTTACGGGTCTATTGGCCCCTAATTTAAGGGGCCAGCCCCTTTTTCTTGATTTTGTTGGAAAGAACTTTTGATTCTCTACCACTTTTGTTATATATGTCTTAACAAAATATCAACTGATAAAAAGATATAGATCAAAATGTATGAAAATTTTGATTTGAAATTCGTACCCAATTTTCGAGCCCTAGCGAGCTCCAAGAAATGGCGCCACTTGCGTAAAACGAAAACAATAGGCACAACTTCAAACTATGGACTACCTATCCTGAAAATTTCATGTTCATATCTCTGATAGTCTTCGAGATCAACTGCTCACAAAATGGGTCGTAAAAGTTTACAAAATTAGCAATAAATCGGTACCGGAAGTGACGACGGCAGAAATTTTAAAAACAAAATAAATTCAGACCACTTGTAATCATCTGTGAAAAAATGGTCAAAATCGGGCAAATAGTTTTCGAGAAAACGCTTGCACAAAATTTGTGGAAAAAAAAAATAATAATAATAATAATAAGAAACTGTACGAAAACTATAAGGTCTTCCGTTGGAAACGGAAGACCTTAAAAACTTATTTCTTTATTGATTTTAAATTAATTTTCTGTATGAGTGTTGTGTAATACGAAATAATAATTTTTCTGTGTTGAATGATATAATGTATATAATCATACTCATTTTAAAAATAATGATCATATGTGCAATGAACTAAAAATGTGACGAGTGGGATACCTAACATTGCATAACAGTAGCAGTAATCAAATTACATACCATAAAGTCACGTGTATAGTACACACCTGTGTATAAAAGGCACCCTCCAAAGTTGGGTGTAAAATGCTGAGAGAGCAACTGTTTCTAAGTATATACGCACCCAAAATTTTAAGAAATTTTCAATTGAAATTTTTGAAAAGTCATCGATGTGCATGTGTTGATAATGTATTGAAAGAGCTTAAAAGTAATAACGTTTGCAGATCAAAACGAAAACATCCACAAAAGTTATCATGACTTAAGTAATAGTTAGCAATCAAATTAAGTAAAATTTACACGATTAAGAAGGGGTCGGAGGGAGCGAAGCTCAATTGAAAATGTGACGTTGCTGTGAATTAGAGAAACCTTAACTTAATATGATATTTAGCGACTGCTGATTGAATGAAAAAGTGGGTAATGCTGTAATTGATAAATAGTCCAATTCTTTGATTACATTGTATTATTAAATAAACATGGTGAAGAAATGTTTTTATGTTGTATATCATCATTATCAAGTCGTACAAATGATTGACCTTAGGCTAGCTATTTTAACAGTGTCTATGTAAAACAATAAAGTTTAACTAAATAACAGGACATAAAGTAAACATGAGGCCCAGGGGCCACATTGCTTACCTGAGCAACAATATCCATATATAACTCTGATTAAATGAGCATAAAAGAATCAAATTCAAAATATCTTGACAATTAAGTACAGTAGATCTTACACAAAAAGTTTACAAATCTGATAATTTTTATCCACATATTACCAAGCCCATTTTGTTGTTTAGGATTTTTCTTTTTTTTCCAGCATTTAAAAATACCCTCCCCTGTATGGCCCCACTTCAGGGAATCATGATCAATTTTCAATCTCCAAAATCTGTGCTTTAATTCACACAAGTTTCAGCTTTTTTGGCTGAATGCTTTTCCAGAACTGAGAAGATTTTTAAAAAAATTTCTCTATATTTTTCTGTGTAAAAATTTAACACCCCCCACCCCTTGTGGCCTCACCATACAAAGGGGATCATGATTTGAACAAACTTAAATCTACATTACCTGAGGATGCTTCCACACAAATTTGAGCTTTTCTGGTCTAACAGTTTTTGAGAAGTTTTATAAAGATTTTCTCTATATATTCCTAATATGTAAAACTTGATTCCTCCCATTCTTACCCCACCCTACCCCCGGCGCATGGACCATGATTTAAACAAAATATTTTCAATAATTCTAAATTATCTCCCCTTTAAAGAGGGCGTGGCCCTTAATTTGAACAATCTGGAATTCCCTTCACCCAGTGATGTAAGAAAAAGTGGTCCGAGTGGTTAAATATTCTAATACATTCTAATATTCTAATACATGCAATGGGGGTTATCACAAACTTTTTGTCTTCTTACTATGTGACCACCCCTATACTAAAATAAGTTGCATAACACACAATATTGGCAGTCATACTCACGCTCTTTTAAAATGTTCCTAGTATGTATAATACATAGCCCCCACTTTAAGTCAAATTTTGGCTGATAAATAGTGCAATATAGATTACACAGGAGACTCTACTGTAATTATTAGGACCATTTCACCAAATGAACAATCCCATTCCAGCTATCAGTTGTACCTGGTCAAAATTTATAACTTTATTTTCTGCATGCAAAGGAAATCATAAATATTCAAACCTTTATAGCTAGCACAATGCCTTGACTATATGTCTTTGTTCTATCAACCTCTTCAAAATCGTAAATAACTGGATCTGCTGTGTAACACAGTGTTGAAACCACATCAGGGAAGGAGGCACTAAGATTCTGTACTGATAAGACATTGTCCATGTAGAGTCCTAATTGTGCCTTAATGCCAGTGCAAATTGCCTGTCTCCGCCTCCTTCTTTCTTGTAAATCTGTCCTGACATTTATTTCTTTTGGTATAGAGGCATTTTCACTTCGAGTAGTGGGTAAGTCTTTCTTATGAGCAGGGGAGAGGCAGTAAATGAGACTGCTGTTGTAGATATCGATGGTACAAGTCTAAAAAGAAAATTGTTTCAAGAAGTATTCCTTGAGCACCAATTTTTCAAAAGGACGGGCGTACATTCTTAGGCATTGTATATCACTCACTCTGAGCAATAAACACGAACAATTTCAATTTTAGTTAAAATATTAATTTTTGGCTTGTATGCATTGTTTATAGTATAAATTTCACGGTGTGAGTCAAACATGTGTTTTCATTCTGTAAACACGACAGGTATGGGTTTCCAAATTAAGCTGCAAAGCATTTTATGCCTAAAATCTTGATCAATTACTGTTCTAAATTGCAAATTTTGGGTATAATGGGTCAACTTAATCCTAAAAGACTTTTATTTAAAGGATAAGTATTTATTCATTTTTATTTATGATTTATCAAAATGGAGTCTATAGACCCATGATGGGTCAAAATTCAAGGTTTTCACCGAAAATATTTCACTTTTATTAGATCATTAATAATTGTCAAACAATCAAAGTTATTCACCATTCCTATAATATATCAACGTAGCTCAGTGAGATAGGCGGAGGCTTGAATACTATCCTTATCGGATAAGAGGGTGTTCGAATCATAGCCGCCGTTTTAATTTTAGTTTTGTAGTTTTAAGTAAATCATTCTTAATAAATAATAATTTGTTTTCATTTGATTATTTTGAAAAAAATATTTTAATTAATACACTTTAAATAACAATCAAAATTACGTAATGTTTGTGTTCAGAACAATGTCCCATAAAAATAGCCCTAGCTCAGATATTACATAGAATGTTCTATCGTTAAAATTATTCTTTCTAGCAGATCTATATCAGATCATGAAGTTAATGTTGAGAAAATAAATTAATAAAACAAATGAAATAATTACAAAGTATAAATGTACATTTTTAATTTGTTAGAGAAGGATGTTCTTTATTATACATGTACTGATGTACACTTTCAAATAAAATTTTTTTATATAATTATGTACATATGCCATTTCACCATTCTGGAGGGGGGATTTGTCTGGCATTGTACGCTCTTGTCCTTTTGTAGTTGATTTGATCAATATTATTAAATTTTCATCAAAGTACCAGTAAGTAAAATTGTAGCCACATGAAATGTTATAACAACACGTCCTATTATTGCATTTTTTGTTATACATTTTGCTTAGTTTAAAACACAAAATGCAAAAAATTTTCAGAGACTATTGGTTACCAAAATTTGCTGGTGGTCATGTTTCTCTTTCTTTGGTTTTGATGTGCATATATACTGTGGTTTCATCAATATTCGTTGAATACCAATTTTCGTGGATTTCGTTGTTAAGTTGATCCATGAAATTAAATGCTCATCGAAGAACAATATCAACTAACATTTTGTATTGATAGGGTCATTGGCCACGAATTTACGTATCCTTGAAACTGTGGTTTTCAGAAAATCCACGAAAATTGATACCCACGAATATAGATGAAACCACAGTATTGCTTTTCCATTTTGTCATTCATAATGATGATCATATTTATAATTTCGTTGCCTTTTGAGATCTGTGCGATTTTGAAAATTAATATTTGAGCATTAAATACTTATTTCTGGATATCGTCAGTCCTGTAACACACCAGGCTGTGCAGACAAATTGAATTCCCCACAATAGCGTGTCTGCATAGCCTAGTGTGTTTTAGGACCACCAATATCCAAAATTATATAATCCAGGTGCCCCTGCCCCGGGAGCCATTGATTTTGATGGTGTGTCAGGTGAGTTAGTAATAGCATTCAATGCTTATATTCAGTTTGAGATTTATTTGTATGAAAATCTTTGTACATATCAAATTAGTTTAGTAAGTTTGAACATTTTATTGAATCTAACAATAATTCATCTATTCAAAAACCGTAATGATATTTATTTGTGCTCATTTGCTGTGATCAGGTACGACATGTATTATTAAACATTGATCTTTAAAGATTTCCAATGTAAACACAATAGAAAATATACACTGAATGTAAATATTTCAGTACAGGCAATGCGGATCCCATGTTTTCCGCGAACTCCCGCGTTCAAAATTGCAACACTGTTAAGACAGGTGTCTGACAGGTAAAACAGCATACCCCCACAGTTGGGTCATCTAGCAAGTCAACACTGCCGCGGTCTTGATGATCGATTACAGGTAAAGACAATAGGCCCATGGGCCACATCGCTCACCTGAGCAACAATAGACATAAAAAGTCAATTTTAAGTAGTCATATACAAAATATCTTAACATAATATAATAGATCCTGTATAAAAAAAATCCCCTGCATAGTCTTATGTTTATCACTAAGCCTTTGTAACAGGATGAATTTACAGTCATATCACATATTGAGCATTGCAGTTCTCAAGAAGATGATCAGACTTAAACAACTGTTTATATATCGATGATACACCTACATCAAACTTTGAACCCCTTATGAGGCTGAAGAATTGTCAGGAATTGTCAAGAGGCCACAGTGTAAACAATTTTAAAGAATCAACAATATGTCAAAATGCTTGCACAAAGTAAAACCATATATAATAACAGAGTTTTTGATTGAGGGATTAATTTGATTTTTTTTCCTTTGTAAAATTGGACCCCCCCCCCTAAGGCCCAACCATACTCCTGAAGATTATGATTTGACAAATTTTAATCTACACTATCTGAACTGACTAAAGTTACAGCTTTTCTGGACAAATTGTGTTTTAGAAGATGGTTTTTAAAAAATTTTCCCTATATATACTCTCATTTAAAATTTTTACACCCCCCAATTGTGGCCCCAACCTGCCCCTGGGGATGCTTCCACACAAGTTGCAGCTTTTCTGTCCGATTGGTTTTTGAGAAGATCTTTAAAGATTTCTTTCTATATATTCCTATGTAAAATTTGACCCCCCATTGTGGCCCCACCCTGCCCCTGGGGATCATTATTTGAACAAACTTGAATCTACACTACCTGAGAATGCTTCCTCACAAGTTACAGCTTTTCTGGCTCAGATCCGTTTCAGAGAAGAAGATTTTAAAGATTTACTCTATATATTCCTATGTAAAATTCAACCCCCCATTGTGGCCCCACCCTACCCCCGGGGACCATGATTTGAACAAACTTGAATCTACACTACCTGAGGATGCTTCCACAAAGTTTTCAGCTTTTCTTGCCAAATGGTTTTTGAGAAGAAGATTTTTGAAAAATAACAAATTTTCAATGATTTTTAATTATCTCCCCTTGAAAGAGGGCCTGGCCCTTTATTTTAACAAATTTGAATCCCCTTTACCTAAGGATGCTTTGTGCCAAGTTTGGTTGAAATTGGCATAATGGTTCTGGAGAAGAAGTCAAAAATTTAAAATAGTTAATTGACAGACAGACAGACGCCGGACAAAAAGTGATCAGAAAAACTCACTTGAGCTTTCAGCTCAGGGGAACTAAAAATTAAAATCAAGTTTGGAAAAGGAAACCAAATATATATTATGTGGAATTTTTATATTTCATTTCATAGATTGAATATTTGCAATATCTTATAAGCAAAATTCTGTGCAATGCATGTATGTTACTGACATCTTGTGCATTGATGGGTATTAAGTAAAACCCTGTGATCCAATTACAGCTGTAATGCAGAAGTCTAAATTATTTCATGATAATCTAAGCATTTACTTGAAGGCTTATTATCTAATTACAAGATATCAACCAATGCTACTGTCATCACAATAATTAATAACCATCGTTTATGAAATTTCTGAGCACTTTTAAATGCATCACTCATAATGCAGTGCGGTATAACAGACCCAAAACTCTGCTAGGTGGGCTTGTTATTCACCACAGGGGTTAAAGTCCAGTTGTGAGAACCTTTTAACTAAAAAAATCATCAGTTTCTTCCCCATTACTTGATCATTCAGGATATAATTAAGCCAGCTTTAATCCATTATGGCAAATCTACTGATCAAAAAGAAAATAGCTCACACAAATCATTAATGCATTCGGAAATTTTTATCCTAAAATTGGGAAAATCTTTTTGCCATTGGGAATGGGTCCAAAAATACATTTTTACATGTGTTTTATTGATTATATTTGTATTATGTAATACTAAGTATTTTAAGCTCTTAATCTACTTGTTCATGAGCAAGGTTTTCTATACAAGTGATATAATACTCAGTCTGAAAAACCGCGCTAACCGCTTACAATGATAGAATATTCACGAAGCATGAGGTCCCAAGGATATTTTTCAGGTTGACATTATAGTAAGGTTGATAATGTTGGAAGTTCTCTTTTTTAACCTTATATGCTTGTTTTATTTCTGCTGTCTTTAAAGGACATATCGCATTTTTTTCAATTTTCGGAATTTTTTTAATAAAATGATTCTATACTCATTAAAAATGAAGTATATCATCGTTTACACAAAATAATCTGGCTAATTCGTTAGTTTGAAGGCGATGAAATTCAAATGTCGCGATATGCATATTTTCTCTCTCGATCTACCCGCCATTACGTGTGACGTCACATGCGACCTCGAGCGAGAAGGTGATGTTCGCCATCTATGTAATTGGATTAGATTTAAACGACAATTAAACTAATTATCACCTATGAAATTGCCGATAACGGGACATGATGGTGTTTTTCGTCTCCTGCGGGTGTTCTAGCCGTCCAAAATGGGGATTTGAGCTGTTGTTTTTTAGTTTCCCTTACGAAAGTAAGCGGAAATCTTGTACCAAACAGGGGCCTATCTGTCGACGAGAGGATTTATAAATAAACATTTATTAAATATATTACTAATTATATGGTATATTTTTGTGATATTAGTTTCGTAAACAAATCGTATTTATTTTTCAAAGAGAAAAATAGAAATTTATAAACATGGGCCTGTGTACAGAACGCAAGTTCATCGGAGAGGACGCCATTTTGGATAACACCTCGCTTCATTAGCTGTTTTCTTATTGATATTGTTAAACTATACATACATGTATGCGTAATTTTTGTATAAATGATTACTTTATTATATCTCACCTCTGCAGAAATTATAAGTACGGTATGTGAGATTTCTGTGAGTTTTATTTCTTGTGGGAGAAGTCAAGGAGTTGTTGATATTGAATGTTTACGTGAGAAATAGACAAAGTTTGTTGATATACATTTTTACGAAAATAGATAAAAAACGGACATGGGATCTTACAGAAAAAAAACCAATTAAGGAAAACGTTTTTTCCTGCTATATATATTTATATATACAGTGTAATATGAAGTAAAGAACCTTAGAAAGTTGTGACCAGTTACGGCCGATCGAAGAAACAATTAAACTTCTTGTGCACCAGTTTTACAACAATGAACATTCCGAGTCGTAAAGAACGCCCAAAAACAAAATTATTGTAGATTTTGATAAAATAAACACATGTAACCGATTTTAAAGCTAAATTCCTTAATAAGTTGTGTTTACCATGTTTACACCCCGATCAATTTGATCGTTATTGCCGATTTCATCTTTACTTCTTCGACAATAACATCGTTTTTCTCCCGTACTGGTGGCTCAAACATGTACGACTGAATTATAAGATTCTTTTAATTTAGTCAACATAAAAAAAACAATCGTACATGGTGAAAACATGTCTCAGATTTAGAGAAGATAATGCCAATCCTACAATTTGTTTACAATCAGCTGTTCGAAGAAGGTCGCATGTGACATCACCGTACCACGTGACCCGCTATCTAATTAACAAGTTTTTATACGATCGGGGCTATGATTTAAATTGATTTTATGGCTAATTACCGCTTTTATACAGCTAACAAACTGTTAGAAGTAATTAATATATACACAAGGAAGGCAAAAAATGTAAAATGTCCCATACTTTAGAAACATGCAATATGTCCTTTAACTCGATATTTTAGGTGTTACTCTTTACAAGAAATGGAAGGACATAATTATTTGAATCACAAAACAACATGGGAAACTGTACATGTTATTAAATGCATACATCTCGAATTACTTTTCAAAAAATCAAATGCAAACTATTTATGTACACATATGTACACATTTCCTTTTTTGTGTATACAGTCAAACTTGTATTAAGCAGTCACCTGCGGGAGGCACCCAAAGTGACCTCTTAACAGAGGTGACCTTTGAATAGAGACTTATGAATTTGCCATCATCAAATATCTTATTAAAACAATTATTGGATTTTATTTTAATTACGGTATATACTTGATATTTAGCATAATGTATCAAAATGATAGATAAAGTAATTGATTTGGTGTTTTTTAGAGTATCTGTTATATGTATATTTACAAATAAGTACAAATACATATCAATGCATTGTGCATGCAATTGTTTATATCTTTTTTTTTAATTATTGAAAAAAGTCATTACGTGGTATAACCTTCTCGCTGACATTTTCACAATAATAACACTAACTATTTTCATGAATACCGTATATTTGGAAAACAAACACTTTTAATACAAATCAACAATTTATTTTTTAACCGACCGTGTCCGAACTCAAAATCAAATTATTAATCAAGCAATTTCTCTTGCCTCGCCGCGGACATTTTTGACACCTATTTCATTTGTGTTTATAAAACAAACATTGTTTATACATGTTTAAACAATTCACTTGATTCCCATTCGTATCTGATCTGCCAATTATGTATTATAAATACATCGATTAATTTGGTTTCTCTCGCCCCAGGCGTATCATTATTGTTTACATTTATTACCTGACATTCGGAAGCCATGTTTAAAATCCCCGGGTGTATATCATGTGACCGACCAAAATGGCCGCCTAATGCATGTCGACTGTACAGTTTCGGATCAAAATACGATGACCGCTGACCGCGTTAGACAGGTGACCGCTCTTTAGAGGGCAATTATATAGGATTTTTCATCGGGAGGAAATAAAATGACCGCATACGAAAGGTGACTGCTTAATAGGGGTGACCGCTTCGGCAGTTTTGACTGTATTAAGTTTAAGTAACAATTATTTCCTGTGTATAGTGATTAGCAAACCCATGGTAGAAATCAACATGCCCTTGGGGTTTTCATTCCTGTTCAAGACAAAAGAAAAACTCTAAATTGCGAAAGGCTTCGTCTAACCGTACAACACCACCCCTTTTCTATCTTACAGAAAAGGTTTCTTGATTAATATGAGTATCTTCGATCCAGATATTCTCTGTTTATGATTTGGTATACGTAGAGAGAGAGAGAGAGAGAGAGAGAGAGAGAGATAATGTGTTTTAGGCATACTTGAAGTATACTAATATTAAATATTAATAAAATTAGTATCCACAAAAGAATATGGTACATTGCGATTGAATCCAGCATGCAGTTTCAGTCTGAGTCTGCTACCCCTGTCAATCAAATCAGCCCCCAAGCTGCACCAAAAGCTCCTTCCAGGATTATGGAAAAAAGTTTTGTTCTTAGACTACTAATTTTCAAGTAAAGAAAATAGAAGTATGTCAAACAATAAAGTTTTTTACACCTTTTGTGATGTTTAATTTAAAGATTCACATAATGAGCTTGTGAAGTTATTTTAAACAGAAAAATAATGTTATTTTTAACAGAAATTTTTCAACTCTCTCTCTCTCTCGTTTAGCTTAATATATTGAAGGTTTTATTTTTTTTTTTAAATCCATTGATTTTCTGCAGAGAGGAACATCTTTTAAGATGTTATTTGCCACTGATATTTAATACTAATGTGTGTATATGCATGTAGTAGCTTCATATTCAACACAGTCACATAAAATGATATCAATATCATTTAGTATTTTAGGGGTAAAGTAGTATTTTCATATTAGGACGTTGATGGTATGGTAAATGTTCGTGTAGCATGTGCTTGTGGGGCAGGGACTAGATTAACTGGCTTGAGCATCGACAGACTGTGCCATGAAATATGCTACAAATTGATATAGATAAAAACAATATTTGGAGTTGGAAATGTTTAAAATCATTGAAAAATCAAGAAGAAAACCTATTTTATAGTTCTTACCCTCATTAACATACAGATTATATTAAGCAGGGAAAGGTGAAATAATAAAATAATTATCTTTGAAACAATATAGCTATATCCAAAGTTACATGAAAATTGTTACTGGTGCAGATTAAATTAAAATTTCTATAAACAATTGATACAGAGTTTTGAAAACGTGCATTAAATTAATATGCAATCATTTTGTTTGAAATGAAAAAATTTATACGTCAAACATGGCTGCAGCGAGGACCGCGATGAATTAATTGCTATGTGTAACCCAGAAAGGATTAACCATGGGGAGCGGGGTTAAATACGGGATCCGCTTTGACTGTACTGTATATAATAAAGTTAAATCTGGAAATCTGATTGGCCAATTGGCAGTCACCATTTTTTGATGATGACTGCTGCATGCAAAAATTGAATTCCACAATCTCTTTTGATCACATCTCGATCAAAATCACTATTTAGCATGTGCATCACCTACTTTTTATGGAGCCTATGTATAATGACGGTTTTCTATCAATTTAAAAAAAAATCAATTTAAAGGACATACCGTAATTTTTCATTTTTGAAATGAATTCCTGGTGAGGATCGATGCATTTATAAAATTCTGTTACTGTAATATGTTAATATACTTTAGATATTATTTCTCATAGGACAAGTTTCATATTCACAAACCTACATTTTGTAAGCCCAAGGGCAATTATCGCAAATCTCACATGGCTATGGCCGATATTGCATTGCATTGAGTGATGACACTTTCTAATCGGTCTGAATTTCAATTGCGGTTCGGAACAAAGATTCTGATTGGCACATTTATATAGACCTGGCCATTTATCAAATGCATGTACAGAACATGATGCTAACAAGTGGAAACAAATGCATACATGCCAACTATCCCGATTTTCGCGGGATTCTCCTGATTTGACGTCGTCAAAAATACAAATCCTGATATCCCAATCGGGATTGTCAAAATACCCCGAAATCCCGATTCTAAAAAAATCTAACCCGTTTTACGACAATAAGTCCCGATTTCCATCCAAAATTTTAAATCTCGCACTGCTTGTCTATGCTAACCAATCAAAAAGCGGGATTATGACCGCCATTGCTGTTAACCTGTGTCATGTGTATCGCGTTTGTGGATATATCGGGATGTGTGAATTGGTGTAATTACCTGTACGCTACCTGTGTCGGGTGTTTGCAAACCTAATGTGGAGCATGTTTTGATAGTAATTGTTCGGGAAGTATCGGGATGAGTAGCAAAATGCCACAATATACACCAGCTTCGACAAGTATGGGGTTACACCACCAAAGAAGAAAGCAAAATTTTTGTCCCGAAAACTCAGCAAGTTGGAGGCAGATTCCCGATTTTCGGGATGGTTATCGGGATCCGAACTGGGTGACAACCATGCATATAGGTTTGTTTAACTTATATATAGTACAATTGAATATATTTATTTACTATACTTTATACATATAGTATGGTAGGAGGTCGTACAATTAAAATCGACAGCTCGAAGTTTTACGCGTGTGGGTTTTTTTTTTTTTTTTACATTTCGTTTGTACGTTCTATTGTACATACACATGACACTATATAGGACAGATTGACAGCGAATGGAAATACAAATATACAAATATTTTATTGGCACAAACACAATTACAATAATTGGCAAAGGTCCAGTATATACATTATCTACAAGAAGAATAGATATGTTAAACTTTATGAGTAACAATAAAAATTATTTTTTTAGGGGTTTTAGGGTGGACCATGGTGGAATGAATGATCTTACAAAGCACACGATTACATGCAGCCATCCATCAAGCCAGCATCAAATCCCAGAAATCAACACCTGCTGCTACCAACTTCTTAGTGAAATCAAAATTGGATCAAGATGAAGGTAACTATAAATTTTCTTTTCTTAAATTTGTTAGCATTAATTTAATAGTTTACTTTTTATATTTTATTTTTTAATTAAATTATTCAATATATAATATTTATAAAATTTCTTAAGTCAGGAACCAATTATAAATACTTAAATTTTTCACTACCACTTTATACAGCAACTTTACCCTTAAATGCTTTTTCATATTTAAAATTATTTTATTTTGTAGATGTCAAGAGAGCAGAAGTATTGTTTGCCAACTTCATTGCAGAACTTATTGATTTTTGTGCTGCTATACCATACTATTTATTGTTTGTTGAGTTTCAAAGATTGATATTAATATATAAAAATAAAGTTATGTACTTTATTCTATTCTTGATTTCATTTGAAAGAGGAGATTGATTGATAAACACATTAATTAAGGATAAATGATAAATTGATAAAGAAACAGATTGATGAATTTCTAACAGCTCAAAAGTTTATGCAAACCATTTACACGACAAAACGCCGCGAAATTTCCTTCTAGGAAAATGTTGTCGCGCGTAAAATCCCCCATGGAGATTTTCAAAAGTTGGCATGTATGCAAATGTCGGAGAAAGAAAAGTTGTACTTGTTAAATATTACATACAGAGTTATTTGAAAACAAACGGGGCGATGCATGGTTACGTACATGTGTAAATAATGAAAGTGAAAAAAAAGAAAACAAAGGTAAAGTTCTCTAAAACTTCGCTCATCGAATAACATATGTTATTCAGCTTATTGTGAAGAAATTCGTCAGAAACTGTTTGGTGAACAAATATATTTTATGTTACCGTTCATATTGTAACATTTGTGGAAAATTGCATGAGTTGAACAGACTGTTTTTTCTAACAAAAAGCTTTCTGCAAAATGTACAATGTACCGGTAGATCTGCGGGAAAATTCAGGTTGACATGCCATGAAATCCATTAGACGGTTTACAGCATTTATATTTTCACATACAGGTGAATCTCGATAACTCGAACTTCAGGGGACCATGATTAAACTTCGAGAGATCAAGAGTTCGAGAGATCGAAAGTTTAAAAAAATCCGGAAATTTTTTGTTCCGGTCCTTTTGGTTCCAAAATTATAGTAGCCGGAAGTTTATATTCCTCACATGGAAGGATAGTCTAACATGGTTTTATTCGTATTTTCTGCTACTTTACTTCAGTTTCAACAATACAGAATTTAGTTTTGTGTTTATGACGTGTTTTTATACTTTTAAAAACTTTTGTATTTCATGTTTTCTTAATCACAGAATATTTTAAATAAAGAGAGTTTAATTTACCGTTAATTTCACACTGAGATGTTGAATTTAATAAATCAGTTACAAATTAATTATCTACCCTTTGAACAAGGGGTAGTGTCACCTACGTAATCAACCAATTAACACTACCACGCTAGCCCCAGGCGTTCACTTGATCATCCAGGTAAGGTCCACACGAAGCTAATTTTACGCTTGATCGGTCACGTGTGTACACAGTCACCACTTCAAGTTATCAAGAGTGAAAACCAATGAAATATGTATAACGGGACCCAGGTTTTACTTCGAGAGATCAAGAACTTCGAGAGATCGGAGTTCGAGAGATCAAGAGTAAATTTGATTAGTTATATAGAGAAAAAAATCAGGACCGTGATTTCACTTCGAGAGATCAAGAACTTCGAGAGATCGAAGTTCGAGCCATCAAGTGTCACCTGTATTTGCTTATAAAAAATCTGTACTGAAAATCTTTGAAACATCGTCACCAGCTCCGTAAAATGAAGAAGTGTGGTTTGGTTATAAATATAAAACTGTAAAATGGCGACTCGATCTGCATGTGAATTTTACAATCCCAGGTCGGTTAGCGTGTTTGAGAGAAAGTCAGCGGCAAGTAAAGCGTCAACATCGGTTGTAAATATTGTCGGATGAATAGTGAGTTAAAAAATGAGGTTAATCACAGATCAATCCAAAATTGAACACGATTGTGCTGTAAATTTCAAGTTTGTGTACATGTTTGAAAACACATGCACACTTGTAGAAGTGTGTCATTGAACGGTTGAAGTTCAATAAAATGAAATATTTATGTAATATTTATTGTCAGTATCTGTTGTGAATTCTTTGGAATGAGCTACAACAAATTATATATAGCCTCAACTTAAATTGCTGCGTTAAAATGGATTGAATTTATCGATGAAGCATTGTGCTGAAAAATGTTTCGGAAACCTGTTTAAACAGTTTATTTTTTACACTTGTTTACACCTTTGTTTACACCATAAAAAACAAAAAGCGATTATTGTGAGAACTCTTAGTCAATTATTGCAGTGATAAAGTTTTTGCAGTCCTGATACAGAGTGAACGACAGTTAGCAGTCGGTGCATAAATTATCAATACTTCGGTACAGGTAAAAGTGGGCTGGTACTAAACAGCCAATGAAAATGCTTGTTTCAATAACTGCAACTCGCGACCCCAATAGTGTCATCATTCAACGCATCAGTTTATCGGTCGCAGCATGTACACCCATGTGAGATTTGCGGTAAGACCTGAGATAAATATTGCAATTTCTTTGTACATGTATTGGGAAACCAGGTAGTTATAATTTTCAGTATTAAAATGTGAAGTTTTTCTTTTTTTTTTTTACATAAGCATGCAGTTCCTTAGATTTCAAATTTCTATTTTTTTTAATTCTTACCTCATTATTTGAGTAGGATCCATCATTGAAGATAACAAATAAATAAATATTATCAACAGCATTAAAACCAGTTCCAGAAATAGTCAAATTTCTTCCACCACTGAAAATAAAATAAATATCAAGATTTAAAAAAAAAGACATAATTAGCTAATCAAAGATTAGAGAGCTCAGCGAGATAAGACAACACCATCATTATCATACTATACATGTTCCAGTGTCTTCCTCTGTGATAACACTACAAATCAATTTTGTAACGTATGGTCTAATACAATTTCAACAATGAAGCTCTGTTGGGGCACAAGTGGAAATGCAAACAACGTAAAAATGTCAATACTTTAATATCTAATCATATAATTGTTGAAAATTATATGAATATAAAAAATTATTCTATGAATATTGGGGGCATAATCGAATCTATCATAAAGACCTTTCGGCCTTTATTGGACTTGATAATGCCCTGACCAAAATTATCACCTCATAATACTCAAAGAATGATTCCTTATTCCTTAAAAATAAAAATCAGCTAATGATCTATATTTAAGAAATAAAGAGTTTTTGTGAATGTTGCAGAATAACCTCCGTCGTCGAGAAATGTTGTGTTGAAATATAAAAGCCAAGGTTTTTATATTTCAAACATTTTGAGACCGAGGAGGTTATCCTGCAACATTCACGATAACAAGAACTTTATTTCTATTCTACTAACAGCCCAGTATTTTTACAGATCGTTTCTCCTATAGAGAGACGATCTAGGTCATTTTGACGGCTGTTCTGTGTTACCCCAACGGTTTTGTTAGTAATGTTTACATGTGTATTGATCAAAGGAATCACATGCAGACGACTGCAGAATTTTTCTTTGGATTTTTAATACTTATTTATAAAATATCTTTGAATCATATTACTAATATTTTAATGGCAATTTAATACGATTATTTCTACTACACGTTATATATTTTATGTAAAAACACGAAGTAAAAATGTGCTAGGGAGGTCCTAGGAACAGCCGCATTGATCTCTTAAAAATAAACATTTGAGGCAATACACATCATTTTGACTGGAACTTAAACACGTGAAATTGACATGGTTTTAAAACTTTTTACAGTTTGAAGTTGTACTTTCATGATCAGTGCAAGACAAATGAGTATTTCTGATCTGATAACTTACTGATGACATTTGTGGTATATTGGAGAATAATGTCCGCCTTATCTCTTTGATCTCGGCAATAACTGTAGTAGAATACATTGCATTGTATGGTATGATACAAAATTATATCATACAATACAGTACTGTATTTTATCATTTGTACAATATATGCTATTGTATCATATAAAACAATAAATATAAAACTTTATCATGTGATGCAATACAATATTGTATCAAATGATGCATACACAATATTGTATCATGATGCAATATGATATCTAATTATATGATATCATGATACACTAATATTGTTTTATATTATATGGGTATATCCCTCTTACTATTTGTAGAATCGGTAGGACAACAAAATAGTGCCTTTAAGCAAAGTAGTTCCTATATTTGCAGAGTGTATAATTATACATTCATTGTGACATTTTATATCAGAATGCTTGACACACGTCAGAAAAGAGGACTTGCAATTTTTTAAAAAGCAAGTGTAATGATACATAAGGTCCCCTAGACTTTGTCTTGAGGAGTTATATATCATATAAAACTGCTATATTAAACAAATCTTTCGATCCTCTTAAGGGATGAATCTGAATATGATGGTAAAAAATCAATCTTTTCTAAATTTTATTGTGTACAGTTTTTGACCAGTTAAAAAATGTGAAATTTCTTAAATCAACTAGAATTACTGTGAGCAAGCTCACAAATGATACCCCCCCCCCCTAAGAAAAAAATCATAATGCAAATATTATATAATAGAATGATGGATGCTATCTATTTAACCGTCCATGTTCTATCAATAACAACTGCTCTATTTTTTTTTCAATTGTTAATGCTAATATGAGTACACAAACACATTTCTATTCTTTAAATTCCATTTTATTTCAAATTAACTGTTAATGCATGAAGACATTTGCATCCTTATGATAACAAACATGACTAGAATCAAACGATAATCCACATGTCAAGCAGCCATTATATAATTTGAATTTTTGGTATACCAACCCAATTTTTTGGTCGAATTTTTTTCCCCACAAAATTAAAAAAAAAGAAAATAAAATGCATCGGAAAGGGCCATATTCAGAGGGACGGGAATGATAATCTAATGATTAATATAATGTGACCTGACACAAGCAAGCTTTGTGTCAATTTTTACCTTCAAATCATTTCCATTAATACAAGACATGACACAGACAGGAATTAAGGAACTTTATTAACAATGACCTTGAACTTGCCCAAATGACCTTGGGTCAAGGTCATGACACACCTTCAGGTCATAAGGAATCTTTGTGTGAAATAAGAACTTCTAAAGTTTATACCTAAAAGATATGGACCGGACACAAATTTTGCACTTTTCCTGTCAGTGACCATGACCTTATCCAAATGAACTTGGGTCAAGGTAATGACAAACCCTCAGGTTATAAACAATCTTTGTGTGAAGAAAGAACTTCTAATATTTCTCCATAAGGAAGATATGGACCGGATACAAATTTTGCACTTTTCCTGTCAGGTCCTATAAGGTGATACCCCCCAAACTTCGTTTGCGGGGGGTTTAATAAACACTACATGCTCTTTCAAATGCACGACTTACAGTTCCTATAACCAACTGAGCTAGATGATTAAAAAAAAAAAAAATTGCTGACATATCCATCTTTTTTTTGACAGGAAAGCAGAAACAAACCTATCTTTTTTAAGCCTGATGTAAACATCAATTAAACAAGAGGCCCATGGGCCACATCGCTCACCTGAACAACAGTTTCTTGTAACATTCTATTTCGTAGCATATGCTATTTCCATTTTAAACGTTAAACCCCTTTCTGGGGCCCCAGTATTGGTCCATGGTTTATGGTTGGCTAAAACAAATGAATTTAGAATCTACACTATTTGAGGATCCTTGCATAAGTTATCTTACAATTTGTAGCATAGTAGTTCTCGAGAAAACTTTTTAAAACATTTTCCATATATATTTCTATGTTAAAATTTAAACCCGTCTTTGGGCCCAAGAATTAGTCCGGTGATCACAGCTTTATTAATTTAGAATCTACATTATTTAAGGATGCTTGCAAAATAATCTCACAAATTGAAGCATTGTAGTTCTCCAGAAGAAGATTTTAAAACATTCTCCCTCTATGTTTCTATGTTAAACTTTGAACCCCTTCTGGGGCCCCAGTATTAGATCAAGGGTCATGGCTTTTATAATTTAGAATCTGCACTATTTGAGGATGCTTACGTAGCAATCTGTCAAATTGAAGCATTGTAGTTCTCAAGAAGATTTTTGAACATTCTCCATATATACTTCTACATTAAACTTTGAACCTGTCTTAGGTCCCCAGTATCAATTTAGGGGTCACTATTTTAAAAATATTGAATCTACATTATCCAAGGTTGCATGCATAGTAATCTCACAAACTGTAGCATTGTAGTTCTTGAGTAGAAGATTCTTAAACATTTTTCATATGTACTTCTATGTTAAACTTTGAACCCCTCATGGGGCCCCAATATTAGTTCGGGGTTACGGCTTTTACAATTTAGAATCTACAATAGCCACGGATGCTTGTATAGTAATCCCACAAACTGCTGCTCTGTAGTTCTTGAGAAAAAGATTTTCAAACATGTTTTCTACATATTCTTGCATAGTAATCTCATAAACTGTAACATTGTAGTTTTGAAAAGAAGATCCCTATATACTTCTATGTTGAACTTTGAAACCCACCTGGGCCCCCAGTTTTGGCCCAAGGTTCACGACTTTTACAATTTAAAATCTTCACTATATATACAAGCTTTTATGTAAATATTGGCATTGCTTGTGCAGTGGTTCTTGAGAAGAAGACTTTTAAACATTTTTCCTACGTATCTCTATGTTAAACTTTGAACCCCGCCTGGGGCCCCAGTTTTGGTCCGGGGGTCATGATTTTTACAATTTAGAATCTTCACTATATATACTTGCTTTTGTGTCAATATTGGCATTTCTGATGCAGTGGTTTTTGAGAAGATTTTAAAACATTTTTCCTACGTATTTCTATGTTTAACTTCGAACCCTGCCTGGGGCCCCAGTTTTGGCCCAAGGTTCACGATTTTTACAATTTAAATTTAAAGTTTACAGACGGACAGATGGACGGACGATGGACAACAGGTGATCAGAAAAGCTCACTTGAACCTTTGGTTCAGGTGAGCTAAAAACCAATAGATAATTAAATCAAAAGAAAAAGTGAGCAAGCTCACATACCCCACACTTCCCCATTACTTGATACACATATTATATGGCAATGTGTGCATTAAATACATACACAATATAATCTGATAAAGAGCATAACTCGCAAAAAATCATCAGCTAAAAACTTTCTGCAAATATGCTCATCTATTCCTGTGTCTTTAACAACTAAAAAAAATTCTAAGTTCAAAAGGTCCATTATTTTCAGAAAAATAATGGATTCCGATTTTCTTGATAATACATGTATGCACATCTACACACTGTGTCCTAAATGTCTACAAAGTTTCAAAATTCCATGCAGAAGTTTTAGAGGAATTGCGGTTACAAACTGTTCATTACTTTATTCAATATATGTCCAAAATTCTTAGTTCAAAAGGGCTGAAATTTCCAGAATAATAACGATATATAAAGAACTATATATGATATCGGTCATATTTGGCCCCCATAATTCGCCATTTTTTAAAGTGTTTCAGGTACATTAAATTGTTGTTATATTTTAGAAGAGTCAATATAACATATATTTTTTACTTATCTATTTAAGTTGTTTGCACTCACTGGCAGTTATGGTGTCAGAAGTTACACATTTTTTATGATTTAATCAGTCATTCAAAAATTGACATTTTTCTTATCTTTTTTCGAATGGGAAATACATGTATAGAGCGACACTTTGAAGAAAGAAAATATTTTTGTCCCTTTTTAGTCTTGGATAGATACACCTCTGATGAAAATATTTTGTTTGTTCAAGCATGCGCTCAATGTTTTCTGAAAGAAAACCTGTTTGAAAACAAGCTGTTTTATGCTAAAAATGGAAAAATGGCAGGGAAAAAGTTAACTTTGTGATGTCATCTTTCTAAACTGTGGGCATTAGGATCAAAAGGAAAATTATAAAATAACTTTAGATGTATATGCGAATAGAGAAAACAAAGAATTACAGAAAAATGATGATGTTTATTTTAGGGAGCCATTTTAGGTCTATATCCATCTTCCCAAGTCAAGGGTTTCTGATCCGCTCCGCTCTACACAAACCCTTGACCGAATAGGGTTAGAAACCTTGCACGCTGGTTGGTGTCATACAAGTTTGCATGATCAAATAAGAAATGTTGTTTCAATAATGATGTTAATTGTGCATTGATCAATGTTGAACTGTTGAAATATAAATTTGAGATGGACTAGTTAGTATTTGACTTATTGCTATCAGTTTTTAGTCGGAGTGAATCCATCTTTTCTACAATTCGATTTTGTTCATGGGAGCAGCCATATTGCTATACTGTTTCTGTTTAGTATGCATTCTCTGATAGATCAGATCAAAAGGTCACAAAAGTTCAAAAATGAGTACTCTCACTAGATGGTGTAATTGTTAACCCGCATATGTATTGTCTTTTCGGTCAAGGGTTTATGTAGAGCAAATCGGATCAGAAACCCTTTACTTGGAAAGATGGTTCATATCATTTATAGCCTTTCCTGGTGATGTTCACATCTACACATTGTGTTCTAAATGCCTACAAAGTTTTACTTAATTCCATGCAGCGGTTTAAGAGAAGTTGCGCTTACAAACTGTTCATTATTTACTATATTGAACATAAGGCCAAAATTCTAAGTTCAAAATCAAAGGCCGGAACGGCCACAAAGGCATCGAGCTGACATTTTCTTTTATATATAATGATATCAATAATTTGAATTTCTGTACTAATAGTCGTATATCAAATAATATCGTGCCGTCATGTGTTTCCGATAGTCATGTGTTTCTGATAGTTTATTTTGGTCGCGTGAGTTTTCTTCAAAATCATTATGACGTCATTTTCTTAAATACTTACAACACTGGACGTACGGAGTCTCCTTTCAACTTTATAAATATGCACCACCCTAGTAATGCTGCTTGCAAAGATTAAAATCACACAATTACTGAAGAGACTAACAAAATTTTTACTACAGAGGACCCCGCTTAGTATAATACCTGTTTAATATTATAGTTCGGTTAATATAATAGTTTTTCAAAACACAAAACCATTTCTTAATAAATCATTGTATTTTACATCGGTTATTATAGTAGCTTAAAAAGTGGACCCCGCTTAATATAATAGAAAGATCATGCCTGTCAACTGAGTTTCACACCTTTTTCTCGAGCTAGCCCCCCATGAGAAGCTTGTATAAACACTCTGACTTCCCAAATCACTTTGAAATTTACCGACTGTGCTGACCAGACGGGATTAGTCACGCCTCACTGCACGTGGCTTGGGTACTTTACCTATGCACCTAATAAGTGACATCACTGTATTATTGAGGTTTTTAACAGTTTGAATAAGTGAATGCCTCATGTTTTTGTAAATAAATTTATAACAAATAGGACATTTTACATGGCTTAGCATATGGTACATGATGTTCCATTTGATGATTTGTACTGCAGTGAAGCAGTGACAAAGTCTTTTTTTAATATGCCTCTATTTTATAGGAAGAATGGGCTAAATAAATCAAAGAAAATAAGAAAATTCTGCATAACTTTGTGGTTTATTTGATTTTTAATGAAAGAAGTTATTAAAAAACGAATTGTCTCATGAATGCCTTGTTAGATTTAGTCAAAACCGGAAGTACAGGAAGAAAACAAAATGAAACTTAAGCATGTCAACTTATCGGAAGCATATTGGTGGATCTTGCAATTTTCCAAGCTTGTAATAGTAAACTTTATTCATGAAATTAACTTTTATGAAGCATTAAAAGTAAAGTTTTAGAAGAAATCATATCAGTTATTGTGGACATTACATCGTCTAGAAATAGATAGTAATAATACATGACGTGAATAGGCACTTGGCATACTTGTACACATTGAATTTAGCTGGGTACGCTTATTATTATAGTCCGGTTAATATAATAATTTTTCCTGACAAAATAACTATTATATTAAGCGGGGTCCACTGTATTACTTTAATAGAGGTCATTAAAATTGCTTAAAATCTTAATTAGAATATAACAATATTTTAACTTGCTTAACGTTTGGTAAAATATACTTCTGATGCTGTATTTTCATGCTTAAATTTTTACGAGACTTTGTAAAGTTTTTCTTAGAATCGAAGCCAATGAGTGCTATGTATTAAGCTTCGTCTTGAATTATAACGTAACTTATAATCATACAAATAATGGTATATATTGTAGAACGTTTAATAAATGAAATGTAGTTATGGGGTAAATAAAATAACTGAACGATGTAAGTTGAAATAAAAACTTTAAAAACAATTGAAAACATTAATAGATATATTAATAAGATTATTTCATGTTTATTTTAATTATTATTGAAGAAATTTGCTGATGAATCATACTATCGGAAACACATGACGCTGATTTTTAATGGTCAAATGTGGCATCAAGTTTATTTTATATCTAAGAACTGCATACTGACGATTTTTCATTGATTTAGTATCGCCATTCTCGATGCTAAGTCTGAGGTTAAAAATGATATAGTTTTAAAATTATTGACTAAAGAGACAGTCATTAGAGGCATCGTTTAGTGTTAAACTATCGGAAACCCATGACGCCAGGATATAAGAATAAAAAAGTAAATGAATTATGTTTTGTGTTGCTTTAAAAACAAAAATCAGTTTCCTTATAAAATAGGTAGTGATGCGTTTATAATACAATAACTCATCATGGTTACAAAAATCGAAGACATTTCAACATTCAAAAATAAATTATTTTCTTTCTGCTTTAAACAGTCTTTGAACAATTTTCACATGTTCATAACTTGAATACATCAACAGTGTGTCCCTAATTATAATAATAAAACATACTTATATTTATTTCAATTCCCGTTTGAAACAAGATTACCTATGGTATGGCTGTTTACAAACAAATCCACAACACGTGTTATCTAAAATGCTCGACCAAACCAACTGCATTATCATGGTTTTTTTAATTGGAACAAAATCACTAGATACTTTTATCGCTTACATTTATTTTGGAGACCGTGCCCGATAACAAAATAAATTTACACATCAAATTTTATTTCTATTGGGCACGGTCTCCAATTAAAAGGTTAGCGATAAACTTAAATAAAGCTTATTGTATTCATCCACCATTTCTTATTTAAGCAAATTTATACTTATGCAATGAGTTGTCAATAACAAGGGAGGCAAAGTTGTTTTCTGTACACAATTTAGTTGAATAAATGGAATAAAAATCTTGTAATACGTCTAATACTTTAAGGAGGTTGGCTCCTGAAATAATAGTAATGTCAATCATCCGAAAACCACTTGGATATAAAGATGGGGACATATAATGTTCATTTATTCTATTTGTGACCCATGTCACATGCCATTTTTTGAAAATATAGGGCCCCAAACAGAAATGATAATTTTCCTGAAAATTTTGCTAAAATTTGAAATAGAAATTGATAATTTGAAGAAATCAAACAAATATTTATAGTTTTAACTATTATTTAGTTATGATTTTAATAAAGTATGAAGTTGAACACATGTAGTGACTATAAAAGTAAAATCTAAGTCAAAGTTTAAGAATTCTTGCTTTACTGGTGGCTTCAAAGGCCAGTACATAATGAACACAACAACAGATGTTTCAAAATTTTGGAGTAATCAAATTATAATGCAAATAAAAAAAATCATAGTAATGTCATCTTTCCAAAACTTTGCATACAAATAGACATACATTTAATGTCTCATTTAAAAGTAAAACAAGTAGGGGTCACATCTCAAAAATTTGAGATAAAGCATGAAATAAGCTAATTTAAGGCCAAAATTTGAGTTAATTTTTTCTTAACTTCTATAAAATAAAAGCTAAATATGCCGAACTATATCAACAGAAATATCAAAATACTGTTTAAATATATTTTTTAAAACATCATAAATATATTGTAATACATAAACTATCTAGAAGTTTGGTCTGCGCTGAAAATAAGGAAGCTAAAGCAACAGTACTTTAAAACTAGTGAGTTATGAAAATTGTTCATTTCCTTCTTGAAAACCTTCCGCCACAAAATATAGTCCCTTACTAAACTCTGTAAAAATGTAATTTTTTAAAAACAATTTTATTCAATATAGTTTATTTGGCTTTGTTTAATATAAATATACAACTAGAATTAATATGTGATGCAGAATTTTCAGACTAGAGGTGACCTAAAATGGCTACCCAAAACCTAAGGAGCGAACCTCTTTAAGGAACTTATTTTTTATGCGCATTTAAAAGGCGGTACAGAGCATGAATTTTTGGACGATTGCCAATCGATCGCTAGAAGGCTGCCGAGCATTAGCTCGACGCCTTAAAAACCAAAATTCCCAGAAAAATAATAGAATTGGAATTTCCGGGTAATATGCAAATCTGTTATCTGCACATTGTGTCTTAAATGCCTACAAAGTTTGAATTCGCTAAATTCCCTGCAGTGGTTTATGAGGAGTTGCGCTTACAAAAAAACAGGACTGACAGATGAACTGGTCAAAAACATTATACCCTCTCATAACTTCGTAGTTCAAGTTTAAGTAATTTTAGGTAGGACCAATAGATATTTAGTTGGGATTTGAATTTAAAGCTAGCTCTATGCTTATGTATTCCAGTCAACTTGATCTGCATGAGGCTGTTATCTTACCTTTGTATAGAATTACGTGGGGAGATATCTGAAATAGTAGGATCATCTACATATTTGAATGCATTGGGTTGTATCTTTTTGTCTACTGCATTTCCATCAATGTGCACTTGGACATTAGCACTTCCTATGTTACCGGCTGGCACAACACAATATAATGATGTGGAATTTTTGCTATAAAGATTAAATATATGCTTATATAAAGTTATTTTAGTTTTAAAAATAGTTAAAAGAGAATCAAAATATTATCACATAATATATTTTGATTTAAATCTCAAGTGATCTAGTTATTGGATAAAAATTTAGTTTTCTAACCTCATAATCATACATGTTCCATTATTAATATATACAGAGGGTCCATTCCCAATGTCAAGGTTTTCTCCTTTCAAGTTCATGACTCGACCTCCAGACTTAGCTGCATAACTTGGATTAATACTGCTGATTGAAGGAACCTATAAAATACAATAATTTATCACTACAATAAACATCTGATCAGTTAAGACTTGAAACTCCAAGAATACCTTCAAGTTTATGATTAATTAATAAAGGTATTAAATGAAAATAAAGATGAAATCACGCGATTATGACAAAATGACAATATCTGACAGACATAGATGACTAGTGTCTGCACAGTTCACCATCAGTCATCACAGTTAACGCTGTCACTTAAGCGGCTCGCCTCGGAACCATTGTAAAACAATCACATGACCTTCGGTCACTCCAATTACCAGAGAACATGAAATATTCATTATAATCAGAATACTTTGACTGGTTTAAAATTTTCAAATCTTACAATATTTGACCAAAATTAAGTTTTAAAAGATTTTGAGAAGGTAAAAATTTTTAAAATCCCCCAGTCGGATTCAAACTAATGACTTACAGATTTGTAGTTTATGTTCTAACCCATTGCGCTATGCTACTATGTAACAATTAATGGTAAAGAAAAAAATTATAAACTAATGATTATACTTGATTTTATTGTTTATTTTGATGGGAAGTACGTCACAATATGGAGGTGTCCCATACCACCTTAATATTTTTCACAAGTAAACCAGGGGCAACAGAGTACACTGGGATAACAGTTCCCAATTTTGTCTCAAGCAGCTTAAACAAATGGTCCATAACCATTATAACATACATCCTAATGTCGTATATCAACTAGAACAAACACTAGAACTGTCTAATGGGACTAATACCCGACAAAGCTAATTTCAAATGGGGCAATTGAAACAATTGAGATACATAAATCAAAGAAAAGAAAATTTTAGAATTGTAAATAAAATCTACATACAACTTTTCTTAACAAGAGCACATACAATATGAATTGCATTATAAAGACATGTATGTAATTGAGGATACCAAATTCTTTTTGGAAAATCAATGCATGGCATAATATATTATGCATATATACATAAAAGTTTGATCAGAGTAAATTTGAGACAAGTATTTATCTTCTTAAAACCACTTTGAATTCATAATATCTCCTTTACCCTTATCCCAAAGCTATGGGATGTACAATGAAATGCCTATACTTGGGGGAGGGGGGGAGGGGGAGGGATGTCATACATGTTAACTCTACCGATTTACGCGGAAGTCTACCGCTTTTTGGCTTTGTCTCCAGCCTACCGATTTTATTAAAAAATCTACCGCTTTTCTTCAAAATACATTCCTTGTATTGATAGATAGCCATTTTGGAAGCCATTGTGGTAAAAAAATCTCGTCGGGTTTGAAATTAGCGCGTGACTTTGAATCGGAGGCACACAAACTCTTTATTAAGGTGATTGAATGACAAGTTTTCAAGCATGTGTTTTACATTGAACGATGAAAGAAGCCACTTCCTGTGATTACATTAGTTACAAGACATGTCAATATTATCCTCGCAAATGAAAAAGAAGCTTTGCAATTCCACACGTGGTTTTAACGATGACTGAATATATCTTTTAACTTTGCCATAACAGTAAACTTCACTTGCAGTTTATTGAATGCTGCATTATTTGTAATAAGCATGTAAATAAACATTGTTTTAATGTTGAAAAAGAATATACGATTTCCTACTAGTTCTTACTTCTCTTATATGTTAAATTTTGGCAACTTAACCTATTTTTCTGAACAAAGGCAATTGTTAAAGTCTCTGCACTCAAATATTATTTCCTAAAAAAAAATAAACTTACCTATAATCAATATATGGTAAATGCATGCAAACATTTTTATTGTTTGTGTTGATATTAGTATATTTCAAAAGTCTTTTATATTTTAGTTGATATCATTAATTACTAATCAAAAACCCTTACTACATATGTAGTACTTAAAAATGTTTGTGCTTTGAAATATACGCGAAAACGTCCGCGCGCGCAATGCTACCGCTTTTCGGTTCAAAATCTACCTATTTTTCATCACTGGAGGTTAACATGTATGGGGATGTGTAACATTTAAATGCCCATTCTTTTAAAAACATAGATAATCAAAGATTACAGAGCTCACCAAGATAGGGCATCACTTTTATCATATTATATGAAAATCATAGTTATTGGTCTTTATTAACATATTGAATATAAATATTGTGTAAACCCCTGCGAGATGAAATTCATGATTTTAAGAACTTTAATGAACCGTTCATGAAGTTTCACGACATATTCATGACTGGTTCATAACTGGTTCATAAAGGTGGTTCATGAATTTTATTCATGAATATATTCTTAAAATGTAATTCATGAATAAATTATGAACATACAAGAATACAGGAAATACCTCCAGGTATAATGGTTCTAGGTATTGAACATTCATGAATTTTCATGAAGATCTATTTTAGGAAATCTATATAATTTCAAATACTTTTATAAGTTTAACACAGTTTAATATTCAAATCATTATATGTTTTAAAAAAATTATACATCTCAAAATATTATTAAAGCAGTCTTCATGAACATTCATGAATATTCAAACACCTGTATAAATGTGGCATCTTTAATTTTGAAAAAGAAAGATGTTATATATTATAGTTTCATTACTTATTTAATTCTGAAAACATGTAAGTTCATTGACAAAAACAAAGGTGAAATTATTTTTAAATTTGCGTGTTTCTTGGGAAAAAAAATTGTATACATTGATTTCTAACTTGTTTGAAGTATATCAAGTTTATTAAAGACGTGGTCGGTTGTCAGTCTATCATAGAAGCATATATACACACAAGACGAAGTGCGTCTGTTTCTGCAAGAACGACAGGGAAAATGTTCCGAGCACATTCGGTTGAAATTTGGACCCCGTCGAGCCATTGCGGTTTATTTGTAAAAGACATCACTGTTGCACACATTTGAAAGCAATTCATTCTATGAAGTTACAAATCTGTTGCGCAAATATTTCGTTGAGAACTTCCAACCATGCATTTATGATCAGCTGTTAAAACTCCGACTACTACGCTCCGAGTTTCAAGGAGTCCGCCATTGTTTATGAGGTGTCATGTCGATTCGCCTCCGTTACAAAAACACACTGAACTTTAATATGTCATAAACTTAATGTCAAGCAAAAATTAAAATTTTACTTTAAAACATTAATGCAAAATTATAGAAATAAAGTATGAAAGAATATCAAATTGAGTGTAAATTATTTTAAGTTCCATAACCTTGAGGGGTTCAAAAACGGAGGGGGTTGAAATTTAACAGACACAACTTGTGTAAACTAAACAATATTAAATCGTACGTTTCTTCAATCTGTTATTATATAATAATGAAAACTTTACCACCTTAAATTTAGTTTTATTTAAAGATATTCTTTGATTATTATTAACATATGTTAAAAATTATTTAACCAAATGAAAGAATCTCAGAATATACATTCAGCGAGTTGTTTTGGTTCTACAACGTCACTTCCGCCCAGTGATTACGCATTTTATTTTGAATGAAAGCAGACGGATCTTCCACATGAGCGTTGGCATAATTTTAGTATGGAACATGCAAGAAGATAATGCAGCAGATGTAGTTCAAAGTAATGATATTAAAGGTAATTTGGTATGTATATATCGAAATAAACTTTTATGTAAAGGAGTCAAAACGGAAAATTCAGTTTTGTTCGCTTTTTTCAAACATTTCAAAATGGCGGTTTTTAATTTGAAGTGAAGTTCTTGTCTGACTAACTTATAAGTTTAACAACAAAATTGATAATAACTTACACGTTTGATATACCTAAATCGGCGCAGTTACAAGATAAAGTTATACATAATGCAGATGTCATTTGAGTTAATGAATACAAACTTATTTTACTCTAGAATTATACAGAAAAACCAGAATATTGGACAGCCCTAACGATAGTGATCATGGAACATAACTTTCAGTAAGTAATAAATAAATGCTATTGCAAATAATTGAAAATTTCTAATAAAATGGCAAGTAATTTTTACAGATTTGAAAACAGTTATTTCTTTTTTCTGCGATATCACTTTTTCTAGGGTAAGCACTCGCACTCTTAAGCTCTAGTGCAATTTCAGCGTTATCTTACTTGATAAAAATATTTGAATTAAAAAATGAATTATATGACGTGATTAAATGATTAGTTGATGTTTCAAATGACTATGTGTTAAACGACATGTCATAATTATACTGCTATTTGTCATATTATTTTTTACAGTACAGAGGTACGACTCTTCTGTCACCAAAGGAGCTATATCATATGTGAAGCCTGGGAAGAATTGCCACCAAGAAGAATTGTCACCAAGACAAAAATAACACTCAAGTTACTCTGGGTTTGTAGAAATTTTTTTTTAAAGGATGGAGCATTTTACCTACCATGCAGTAAATGCACCTTGCAATATATGGCATACAAGTGAAATCAATATGAGCAAAGGCAAGGAAAATGCAACAAAGCAAGATATCATAAAGGACATATTGATAGTTAGCAACTAGTTATCATATTCTTATGTCACATATATTTCAAATCATCGCATATTGGGATGTCAATTTCTAATATTGTAACTAATGAGTTCAGTATTGATATCGTTACCTGTTGTTTTGCAAACTTTATTAAACTTGCTGATTATTTAAAGTGATAGTCAGTACATAAGAATATTATGTGATACTTTAGATATTGTCTCATTATTCTTCAATTATAATAAAGTATTTTATAGTCATTTTTATATGAGATTTTACCTTTTTATATACAAAATGTAGTAGGTAAGAATTTTCATGAATAGTTCATGAATTTTATTTATGAATTATTCCTGAATAAAATTCATAATCTTATTCATGAACAATCCATGAAGATTCATTAAACTTATTCATGAACAGTTCATGAAGATCCTATGAACTTATTATTGGACATTCATCAAATGATGAATCTTCATGAATATTACTGTTCATGAATTATTCATGAAAAAGTTTGTTCATGAATATTCATCAACATTTTCTCATGAACAAAAATTCATGACTTTAAAATGTCCAATAATAAGTTCATGGGATCCTCATGAACTCTTCATGAACATTTCATGAATATAATTCATGAATTATTCAAGAGAAAATCATGAATTGTTCATGATCATCTCGCAAGGGAAGTCATGAAACAATATAATATTGTATCATATGATACAATATTGTATCATATAATGCAGTATTGTATCATAATATATGATATTGCATCATAAAATATGATAAAAGATCATATGATATGATATTGTATCATAATTATGATATTATGTCATATATTGTTGTATTATATTGATTTTTTTATCATATGATGTATCAAATGATGCAATATTGTACCAATTATTGTAATATGATACAATACTGTACCATTTAGAATGATATTGTATCATATGATACATTATTATATCATACAACATTGCATTCCAAAAATCCACCCTCATCTAGCTTCAGATTTAGCTTCCAAGTTTTTTAAGTCCATAAGTAGGTCCAGATGCAAGTTTGGTAAAGGTAAGAGAAGAAACAAGAGGCCCATGGGCCACATCTCTCACCTGAACAACAATAGACATAACAAGAGGCCCATGGGCCACATCGCTCACCTGAGCAACAATAGACATAACAACAGGCCCATGGGCCACATCGCTCACCTGAGCAACAATGGATTTATATGGGGTTTAAAGAATATTGTGCTATATGGGACTCTGTAAAATAGCAAAAAATAAATGGGTATATCCCTCTAACTATTGTAGAATCGGTAGGACAACAAAGTAGTGCCTTTAAGCCAAAAAGTTCCTATACTTGCAGAGTGTATATTCATTTATTGGGACATTTTAAATCAGAATGCTTGACACATGTCAGAAAAGAGGACTTGCAATTTTAAAAGCAAGTGTCAAAATTGAATTATCATTTGAAGGAAAGAATTAATTTTGTTTGATGTACACCCTTTCCAAAACTGTGAAATTCCCCACTTTTACTTTCATTTTCAGAGTTTTTCAATACAGATGCATTTTGCCGGAAAACTAATCTGACTTCACATCACGGAATTTTAACAGGAGAGACAATTTGACGAGCTTTCATTCAAAAGGTCCCTCGTTGCTGAACGAGAATTAGGGCCAGAGCTATGAGCTCTAATGTTAAAGGGGAATGAAACTAAAAATATGTTGTACAATAAATCAATTAATAATCATCTACTATTAATAATTGTAAATCGTATTTATTTTCATTAAAAACCCCGGAACAATGAATAAATCAAGAAAATCGATCGCTTAATTTAAATTTCCCCCTGCTATTGGAGCTGCCAGTAAACTTTAATCTATGACGTCACACCATCTATTCCGGTTTTTCTTATCAACATAGCATCAGTACAGAGGGTTCTGCTTAATCTGATAGTCAATTTGTCAGAGAAAAATTATCAGATTAACTGATTATTAGATTAACCGATTAGCGTTTTTGTGGTCTTTGATTTCGGTATATAATAAAACATAACTTGTTTATAGACATAATTTATCAATGAAAAGATATAATCTGTATGTCGATAGTTTGAAATGAAATAATTTACCTTGCATTAGCAATGAAATAGCATTTTAGTCTATATTTTGTTTGTAAATGCTCAAAAGAAAATGTTTCTCTTAATTACAATGGTTTCAAAGTGGCCGCCATTTTGACAGGAATGGCTATAATATTGTCTGAACAATCCACTCTTTTCACCTGGACAATTTATTTTAATTCTTTTTCTGTTATATAAAATGCTCTTAAATAATTAATTATGCATGATAAAAAAATATTTGAATTTTATTTCTTAAGTTTTCTACCCTATGTTAAATTGAAAGTCATCAGAATGTTCCAAAGCCAGTCAATTTTGATTCAGAAATTACATGTTCAAATAATTCTTAATGGTGCAAGACCAGCATGAAATTAACACATGCAATTGGTACATGTACATAAACAATAAAATGTGTACACAAGTAAGGTCAGTCCTGTGTGCGGTCATCCGTAACAACTCTTACAAAGAAGGGAGCAACCCGTGTGCGTTGAAGTGTAACTATTGCCC
The DNA here is from genome assembly GCA_020458035.1 of Magallana ariakensis. Taxonomy (NCBI): domain Eukaryota; kingdom Metazoa; phylum Mollusca; class Bivalvia; order Ostreida; family Ostreidae; genus Magallana; species Magallana ariakensis. The sequence goes on from CM035813.1 coordinate 45,650,136, forward strand.
TGTAAAGAGTTACTGATAACACAAAAGAGGTGTCAACCAATTAAACAAAGAAACGTACAGGTATAAGAGAGTGGGAAATCATTATTACACGGTCACAATCCTATCAGATTAACCGAAAATGGCATTTCTTTTCTATCAGATTATCAGGAAAAAATATAAAGGGATATATAAGAAATGGTTTGGTGTTTTGATATTATATCAGATTAACCATATTATTCGATTAACCGCTATCAGATTAAGTGAAATCCTCTGTATTAGTAAATCATGATATTCACGCCAAATAACAAGTTCTGGAAAATTTGAAACATTTTGATTTGAGACTGTTCTTTTACTTTTGACTTTCCACTTAATTAAAAACTAACGTCAAATGAAGCATGTTCGTTGAAATCTAAAAGCGGAGGTTAGTGTCAGAGAAATCTCCGCTTAATTGTGGAAATTGTCAACAGATGCCAATTATCATAGAAAAATATCTGCCATCGTTATTTCAACATGGTAGTTCCGACTTTAGAGAATGTATTTTAAACATCCCGATTACAATTACAACATACTTATTCAGTTAGCGAAGAACTTGACTTAGAATAAAAATTTCCTTGGTTATTTTCAACTTTGAATGATAGCAGATTAACAGCTGTCATTTTTTTTTTTTTATAAAAATGCATATATTTATACATACATGTATCTATTCTTCAGATTGAAGTGTTAACCTAAACATTATCAATTTTGTTCAGTCGATTACTAGAGTAACAGAAAGGCATAAACCAGCATTTCATTAAGAGCACCATGTACATTGTATATGTAAACCAAACCGGAATAAGATGGTGTGATGTCAAAATCATAACTTTTTTTTTTGTTTTTAATACAAAAGATTTCTATATCATGTCAGCCTCAAGTAAATATGATTTCTTCAACTTCAAACGTTCATTAAAGCTTAATTACATATTTCATTTTCAAAACAGCATGACCACATGTGATAATTTACACCACTTTATTAAAATAAATAAATTATGTATTTGACAGGGGTACACTGTTAGCTTCTAATTCCATTTATTCTAGTTATCCCCCCCCCCCTCCACACACACACAGTTTATAAAGCTATAAGAATATACGACATCATATAGGTAAATTTTCTTCTGAACTTCTTACTAGCTATTGTATTTTATTTTTAAAAAATCCTATATGTGAAAGAAGAAAATTGTACCTCAATGCACTCAATTCCTCAAATTACCAGTAAAGACATCAAAAAATTGAATTGGTCTTCCCCATTATAAACAATTGTTGTTTACCTGGTGTAAACTCGTGTGACGTTTGAAAACTTTACCCACTTGATTGAGGAATACACTCGAATGAAAAATGTTGTCACCTGATATGTCAAAGAGCTTTCCTTATCAGTGTATTGACAAGCATATCACTCTATTGTAATAAGGCCCACCCATTTTTTTCATCATTATTAAAAAACAACAAATTGCTACAAACTAAAGATGATTTTCAGCTGTAATATTTTCTTCAGAACAACGATAATGAATTTAATTATCCCCATAACTTACAATATTGTGTCAGAACTATGGAAACTGTTTAAAGGACAGCATTTTTATTTACTTGTATAGTTACTGTACAGCATATATATCATCCTTTTAATTATTCTGTACGTCAAGTATTTAATATTTAGCGAGCCATTTCTAATGATCAACCAAAATTTCATCGTAAAATTATAAGCAAGATACAGAGCTCACAATTATGCTAGGTTTGATTCATGTTTTTGTTCACATGACTTTATTCATCCAACTTAAAAATTTTAAACTTGATATTTCCTTATCAGCGTTTAAAATGTAAAGGAACAAAAGCATGGCCTCAGCTCTGTGTGCAAACATAGAATTGTGAGCAAGGCTCTGTATCTTGCTTACAACTTGAAGCTTGACTTGTATTTTTATAGTATCCTGTATAAAAAAATAATTCCCCTGCATTTTCTAACGTTTATCATTGAGCCCCTTTGTAACAGGATGATTTAACAGTCATATCACATATTGAGCATTGCAGTTCTCTAGAAGATGATCAGACTTAAACAACAGTACTGTTTATATATGGATTATACAATATATCAAACCTTGAACCCCTTGTGAGGCCCAAGAATTGTCCATGGGCCCGAATCTAAACAATTTTAAGAATCAACAATATGTCAAAATGCTTGCATATAAGCAAAACCCTATATAATAACATTTGAGTTTCTGTAAATAATTTAAATGTTTCCCTTTGTAAAATTGAAAACCCCTGCCCTCTCATGTGGCCCAACCCTACTCCTGAAGATCATGATTATAATTTTGACAAATTTTAATACAACTATCTGAATGATTAGAACAAATTTAAATCTGCCCTACCTGAGGAATGCTTTCACACAAGTTACAGCTTTTCTACCTGATCGGTTTCTGAGAAGAAGATTTTTAAAGATTTTTCTCTATATATTTCTATGTAAAAATTCTACCCCCAACTGTGGCCTCGCCCTACCAATGAGGATCATGATTTCACCCTAACCTTACCCTACCCTAACCTGTGCTTTCACACATTTTTCAGCTTTTTTGGTTGATCAGTTTCTGAGAAGATTTTTCTCTATTTATTTTATGTAAAAGTTTGACCTCCACCCATTGTGATCCCATCTTACCCCTAGGGATCATGATTTGAACAAACTTGAATCTACCCTACCTGAGGATGCTTCCACATGAGTAATAGCTTTTCTGTCCAATCAGTAACTGAGAAGAGTAATTTTAAAGATTTTCCTTTTATATTCCTATGTTAAAATTTGACCCCCCTCATTTTGGCCCCACCCTTCCCCTGAGGATCATGATTTGAACAAAAACTTAAATCTACCCTACTTGGGATGTTTCCACATGGGTAACACCTTTTCTGGTCGATCAGTTTCTGAGAAGATTTTTTAGATTTTTCTCTATATATTCCTATGAAAAAATTCAACCTCTAACTGTGGCCCCACCCTACCCCTGGGGATCATGATTTGAATAAACTTGAATCTACCCTACCTGTGGATGCTTCCACACAAGTTTCAGGTTTTTTGGATAATCGGGACTTTATATGTGTGTTCAAAGGATATTGTGCTATATGGCTCCTCGGTAGAATAACAAAAAACAAATATTGTAAAGTATTCGAATTTTACACTTATTTTTGCATACACTTAATCTTCAACATTGTACCTTTATGGAATACCATTTTTAGTGAAAAAAAAATCCTATGCAAGATAAAACAAAACTAAACTTTTGGTAGGGGTACACTGTTAACTTCCAGCATAAAGGTACATTTTCTTCCTCAACTAATTACTAGTTATTGTATTTTTAAAAAAATTATTATAATAGTTATTGTATTTCATTTTAAAAATTCCTATAAATGTGAAGAATAAAATTGTACCTCCATGCGGTCAATTCCTCAAATTAAAAAACATTCAAAAATTTAATTGGTCTTCCCCATTATAAACGACTGTTGTTTACATGGTGTAAACTCGTGTGACTTTTATAACTTAATATTTACTTGATTGATGAATACTCTCGAATGAAATAGGTTGTCGCGTAAGAGCTATTATAATCAATGTATTGACAAGCATATCACTCTATTTTACTAACGCCCACCCATTATTTTCATCTTTATTCAAAAACAACAATTGGCTACAAGCTAGGATGATTTTCCACTGTAATATTTTATTAGGAATAACGATAATGCCTTTAACCCCGTAACAAAATGTGTCAGAACTATGGAAACTGTTTTAACGGTGTCGTTTTTATTTACTCATGTCTGAAAAACCATCAAAATTGATGTAGAATTCATATAATTAATCGTATAAAGCCCCAGAAAGTAGTTACAGCATATCATCCTTTAATTTTTTTGTAGAAGTAATTAACGTTTAGCGAGACATTTCTAATGATCAACCAAAATTTCAGCGTCAATCGTAGAATTATAAGCAAGATACAGAGCTCACAATTCTGCTAGGTTTGAGTCATATTTTGTTCACATGAGTTTATTACATTCAGCTTAAGATTTTTAACTTGGTATTTCCTATTCAGCATTTAAAATGTAAAAAAAAAAAGAAACAAGAGGCCCATGGTCCACATCGCTCACCTGAGGAACAATAGGTAGGATGAAATCAGCTTAATGGAGTCATAATACAAACTATCTGGACAATGAAGTATAACACATGTAGATCCTGTATAAATGAAAATCCATTTTCCCCCCTTGATATTCTTATTTTTATTATCATTAGTCCCTTTTCTAACAGGATGATTTTATAGTCATAACACATGTTGAGCATTGCAGTTCTCAAAAAGATCCTAAACAATTGTTTATGTATGGGATATAAACCTACATCAAACTCTGAACCCCTTGTGAGGCCCAAGAATCATCAAGGGGCCAAAGTCTAAACAATTTTAAAGAATCACCTGGCTGATTAGTTTCTGAGAAGATTTTTAAAGATTTACTCTATAAATTCAACCCCCCATTGTGGCCCGATCCTACCCCCGGGGGTCATGATTTTCACAACTTTAAATTTACACTACCTGAGGATGATTCCAAACAAGTTTCAGATTTCCTGGCCAAATGGTTCTTGAGAAGAAGATTTTTTAAGATTTACTCTATATATTCCTATGTAAAATTTCAACCCCCCATTGTGGCCCAACCCTAGCCCTGGGGGTCATGATTTTCACAACTTTGAATCTACACTACCTGAGGATGCTTCCACACAACTTTCAGCTTTCCTGGCTGATTAGTTTCTGAGAAGAAGATTTTTAAGATTTACTCTATATATTCCTATGTAAAAATTCAACCCCCCATTGTGGCCCCATCCTACTCCCTTGGATCATGATTTTCACAACTTTAAATCTACATTACTGGATGATGCTTCCACACAAGTTTCAGCTTTCCTGGCTGATTAGTTTCTGAGAAGAAGATTTTTAAAGATTTACTCTATATATTCCTATGTATAATTTCAACTCCCCACTGTAACCCCACCCTACCCCCGGGGGTCATGATTTTCACAACTTTGAATCTACACTACCGGATGATGCTTCCACACAAGTTTCAGCTTTCCTGGCTGATTAGTTTCTGAGAAGAAGATTTTTAAAGATTTACTCTATATATTCCTATGTAAAATTTCAACCCCCCATTGTAACCCCACCCTACCCCCGGGGGTCATGATTTTCACAACTTTGAATCTACACTACCGGATGATGCTTTCACACAAGTTTCAGCCTTCCTGGCTGATTAGTTTCTGAGAAGAAGATTTTTAAAGATTTACTCTATATATTCCTATGTAAAATTTCAACCCCCCCATTGTGGCCCCACCCTACCCCCGGGGGTCATGATTTTCACAACTTTGAATCTACACTACCTGAGGATGCTTCCACACAAGTTTCAGCTTTCCTGGCTGATTAGTTTCTGAGAAGAAGATTTTTAAAGATTTACTCTATATATTCCTATGTAAAATTTCAACCCCCCATTCTGGCCCCACCCTACCCCCGGGGGTCATGAATTTCACAACTTTAAATCTACACTACCTGAGGATGTTTTCACACAAATTTCAGCCTTCCTGGCTGATTAGTTTCTGACAAGAAGATTTTTAAAGATTTACTCTATATATTTCTATGTAAAAATTCGACCCCTCATTCTGGCCCCTCCCTACCCCCCGGGGTCATGATTTTCACAATTTTGAATCTACACTACCTGAGGATGCTTCCACACAAGTTTCAGCTATCTTGGCCAAATGGTTTTTAAGAAGAAGATTTTTGAAAATTTCTCAAATATTTTCAATAATTCCTAATTAACTCCCCTTGAGAAAGGGCGTGGTCCTTAATTTTCACAACTTTGAATTTCCTTAGCCTAAGGGTGCTTTGTGCCAAGTTTGGTTGAAATTGGCCCAGTAGTTCTTGAGAAGATGTCGAAAATGTGAAAAGTTAACGGACAGACAGACAGACGGACAGGCAGACAGACGGACGACAGACAAAATGTGATCAGAAAAGCTCACTTGAGCTTTCAGCTCAGGTGAGCTAAAAAGGATGGGGCCTCAGATCTGTGTACAAACATAGAATTGTGCACAAAGCTCTGTATCTTGCTTATAATTTGAAGCTTAACACTAAAATATGGTTAGTAAATAGAAATTGTAAACAATTAAAAAGAAGAAACATGCACTAAAATAAAGAGCACAATTTATATTTCCAAATGAATCATATTTTTACCTACATACTTCTGTCAGCGATATTAAACTCTACAGTTTAAACTGGGAAAATGCTGTGCAACTCAACATAACACATTGCATTAATCAACCATTACACAAAAGATCATACCGAATTACCAATAGAATGAATTGTAATTTAGTACTAATTGTTAAGACATCAGATTTTTCTTCTTTTGCACAGGTCTGTCTGATTTATCGAAGCCTATGTTTGATTTGATACGTAAAAATTACAAAATACAGGCGATAGTTCCCCAGCATAAATAATGAAAATGAAACGAAAATCAAAACAAGCTAACATGTGAAAACTGTCAGCGCATTGAAATATTTTAGTTCAATGTACTTCACAAAATCGGCACAAATGTATCTAGCATGTTTCAAAGATTCCATTCGCACGCGAACTGTTGCACAACAAACAAATTCATCCTTATCAGATCGTCTCATCCGTTTATCATACGACATGGCTGCTTTAAACAAAGAACCTTGTTGGAATACCGAACACAAAGTTTATATAAACTGATTCAGGCATTTCCTTTATTATTATTTTCAAAATAACTCAGATTTGAAACAGAATTAGCCCATAATTTTTGCAATTTATATTTTCCTTTCCATAAGGATTATTTATGCTAAATTACGTTGAATTTGACGCAGTAGTTCTTGGAAGAAGATTTTTAAAAATGCACCCCTCTTTTTCTACACTTTCGAGGTTTTCTTTGCTTTGATTGCAAAGTGGTCTTTTATTTTTGCAATTTATATTTGCCTTCCCATAAGGATCCTTTGTGCCAAATTTAGTTCAGGTGAGCTAAAAAACTTGAATCTACACTACCTGAAGAATGCTTCCACACAAGTTTCAGCTTTTCTGGTTAAATGGACATCATAACCATGCATTCAGTTTTTTCCCCACATGTGTGGGAGTAAAGAAGATTTTCTAAGATTTAATACATTTTCAATATATGGCTATATTGGCCTCACCCTAGAGCCTAAACCCCTGACCTAGGGGTCATGAATTTCATAATTTTGGTAGAGAACTGGACATCATAGTCATGCACTTAGTTTAGATTCTTCTTACCATAGAGATGCTTCACACCAAAAATGGTCACAATTGGCCTTGTAGTTTTCAAGAAGAAGTTAAAAATGTAAAATTGTTAACGCATGGAGGATGACAGAAGATGCACAATGACAGACAAAAAAGTTTACTCAGGTGACCTAAAAAGATGTGTATCTGATACCAAGGACGAAACGATTACATGTGTAAATGGTGATGTTTTGATTAAAGCTGAACACCGCTCGTAAATAGGCACTGTCCGCCATATTTCTCTTTCATCACTGCTGTCCCTACAACCCCTATATAAGGCGTAGACCTCGAAACAGTTCAAAGTACTTCGCTGTAGAGGTCTCACCTGCGTGGACGTACATCTTACCTCGCCGTGTTACTCGGTCGCGATGAAATTATCAAATTTTACGCATTTTTGTTCAAACCAGGAGAATACTAACATCAAGTAAACTGATCAATGCATTATTTACAAACAGAATATAAACATAGAATAAGAAATAAATGCATAAAATCCAAAGACCACGGAAGGATTACTACACGTCGGGCCATGAGTTTCAGGTGTGCAATCGGGTGTAACGAAATCGAAGGGTTTATATACCAGGTACCTGTGTGACGGTGCCTATTTACGAGCGGTGTTCAACTTTAAATGCTGTAAATGTTTACAAATTTAGTAAACGTTTACACGAAGGTCATTATCAATGTCTATGTACAGGTACGATGATGAACCACATTTAATTTAAACATAAATCAACTAACTTGAAAAAACCAGTCGCCCAGCAGTTAAAACAAGCAACAATAACTGAAATATCAGAAAATTACACAAAATTACACAAAAACTGGCATTTTAGAGGGGAGAGGGTTTCAAGAATTTTGCACAGAACTGAATCAGCAATTTTAAGTTCCATCCTGCACAACATTTTCAAATTATGTAACTCTCCAATTCAATGATGCTGTTAAACAATTAAGAGACGTCATTAAAAACAAAACTGCTGTTGCGTTCATGTCTGATTACTGGACTAGTCTAGCGACAGAGGGTTACATATCAATGACGGCTCATTTCGTTGATGACCAATGGAACTTTCATAACTCAGTACTTGCTACAAGAAAAGTACAGCAAATGAAATCTGTTCAATCGCAAATGAGTTTGGTTCTGAAGTTGAGAGCGCTCTGATGCTATGCTTATTCTTGGATCCGTGATACAAATCCCTCCCCTTTCTGTCTGAGGAGATGAGAGCCATTGTACGAGATGCAATCAAAATGCGTTTCCAGCGTGACATTCAACCCAATGATCCTGTCACACACAGTGCAGAATCGTATTCAAATTCACAAAATAACTCACAAGACTATGAGCCAACAACCAAGCGCGGGCGTATTAATCATGATTATATTTTGTTCATGCTTGGCGAATATTATGAAACTGATTGTGAAATTGTGTCCCCGGCAACAATTGAGGATGAAATCAAATTATACTTGTCTGAAAAAATTGTAAATAGAAATCCAACCCTTTTGTTTGGTTGAAGAAAAATAGTGAAATTTACAAAAAAACTTTGTTGGCCCAGAAATTACTTTGCATTCCAGCGACCTTGGTTTCCACAGAGCGCATGTTTTCAACTGCCGGAGGCACAGTAACCAAGCTGCAAGAGTTGCTTGAGTTCGTACTCAGTCAACAAGCTTGTTTTCTTGAACAAGCAGTTAAAACAAGAGGAAAAAATTGCAATTAAAGTTCCCCAGGAAACTTCATTATCACAGATATCAGTACAGATATTATTCAGGTGAAACAGGCACCAAAGCCCCCTCCTTGCCAAATCAAGAAGTACCCGAAACAGGAATGCCTTCACTGCCAACACTCCCTACATTCGATGATTGACTTTTGCATTGGCTGATTGTACTATTTGAACTTATTTTAAAGTTTATTCAATTATGTTGTATGTGCTTTGTCTTTTGAAATATAAAACTTGATTTACTTGGAATGAATAAATATGTTTTTACCTGTCTGAAAAGCATTTCAATACAGTCAGCAGATTGTTGTATACTTAATTCGGGATTAGAAGATCCATCCTTACAGTTTAATTTTACAATGCCTATTCTATATCTGGTATATAGCCAAACAAAACCCTTTATGCCATGATTTGGTGATGGTGTAGAAAGTGACTGAGTTAAATGCGCTTAATTATTCTTTCGTCATAAAAACCAACAAATAAATAATATTATATATAATAATAATAATAACATTTAATACTTACATTGAAGTGTATATTAAAAAAATGGTTTATTAAATTAAAGTTTCATGTGTAAGTAGCCATAAAAATTCAACACATAAGAATTCCTTTGTTTAAACTGTACAGTTTCGTTTAGAACTATTCGTTTAAACGTTTACAAAATTCAGTAAACGTTTCACCCTTACCTGACACGACTGCACAGTCAGATGTACACTGGACAAAAAGTGATCAGCTCAGGGTGAGCTGAAAGCACTGTAATATATTCCACATATTCAATACACAAAATACCATTGACCACATAAAACTCAATTTTGTTTCGAGTGGTGCCTTCAAAATTGAATGGCAATACATTTCAGTAACTCAAGCTTTTGTGGTATATATCCTCAAGGTATTGGACTCTGCAATACTCTATATTTTTAGTGGTTTTATAATAATTAAATAAATGTATTATAACTATTTTCAGCATCTGCAATATAATATCTTTCAAAAGATTTGTTACTGAATGTTTTTGGAAATGTTGAGAAAAAGTTGAATGTATGTTACCTTGTAGTCAAAAATCCACTGTTGTAGTGTGACTGCTAGTAGTTTAATTGGACCAAAGCCTTCTCCATTCCGACTCCCTGTCACACAGCGAATTCTACAGATACAGATATTAAACATGGAGACATAATTATGAAAGAAATGCAGAATAATACACTAGAGTTGTCCATATGGGATTTAAATATTCAGGAATAAGTTCAATCATTTCAAATGGGGCAAATTTTTAACTTCAAAGTAGTAGTCTTCAGTGGGTTTTTTTTTTTTTGGTTTAAATCAAGATTTTTACAAACAAGTCAGATATGGCCAGAAGTGGCCTTAGGACTCAGACTCATGTGAATCAGACATGTCCAAGACTGGCCACCAGTCGTATTCCAGACTGAAAATTAACAATTTTACTTAACTGTTTATATAAGAATCTAACAAGGAGTGAAAATTGACAGGTGATGACTTAAGTAAGCTGAGTGAAAGATTCACAGGTACTATATATAGAGCAATTGAACAAACTCAATGAATTGTTGGTGTCCTGAACATGACAATTCAGTGCTTAATTAAAATTAACTTTGATATGAACAAGATCATTCAGACCAGTACCTAAATATTTCACTAGACCCGTGAGTGACAAGTTGAATAAAAGAAGAAAATTGAAAGGATCCCATGAAATAATTTTGAATCTTATCATTATAATACAAATGTTTTTTTAATCATAGAAAATGTAATATAATTCATTTGAATAGATGTATCTGTTCTGATTGTCAAGTTACATACCTTAATTTTCAAGACAGTTACCATGCTTGATTATTGGTGATAAAGACAGTTTCACTTGCAAAACAAAGGTAATCACATATTACAATGCTCACTGAGATGAGGCACCATGCGAGGAATTTATGAAGCATCACCTTTATGAGACCACCTTTATCATATTTAATGAAAATCATAGTAAATGATTTTGGATATTCATGGATACTGTTTTGACACAATATTGTATATCATATGTTAAAAAATTGTATGATAATCATATGTCAATTTCATACGGTATTATAAGAATGTTTATCAATACATTAATATAAAATATGATATTGCATCCTATGATACTTACAATATATATCATATAATACTGTAATAAATAATGATGCAATGTGATATTGTAACATATGATATGACATTGTATCATGTTATACATTATTGTATTTGATCACATAATTCAATATCATAATAAATAATATACATAGGATACATTATAGTATTATATGATACAACATCATATCACATTATACATCACAATATTGTAATATGATATTTTATTGCATAATATAGTATGTTATTGTATCATTTGATGCATAATATGATATTGTATCATATGATACAATATATTTTGATACATTATATCATCATATGATACAAAATCATGTGATATACTAATATATTATATAATACAATATAGTATACAATATTGTATCATATGTAACACTATTATAAATTACAATATCATATATAATAAAATTTCATGTGATATAGTAATATATAAACCAATATCATATTATACAATATTATAAATTGCAACATCATCTTAAACAATATCATGTGATAAAATAATATATAAATAATACAAAATCATATTATACAATATTGTATTATAATATACAATACTATGCATAAAAATATTATTGAATTTGATACAATACATTTAGTATCATATAACTTTTTACAATATAATATGAAATTATATTGTATCATATAAAACAATAGTGTATCATATCATACAATACTATATCATAGGAATCATGTTATATTATTTAACAACAAAAACATCTATCAAGCAGGTTTGAGTGAGGTAGGAGACTTTTTTAAGCATCCTTGATAATGGAGATCAGGCTCTGCATCTGAAGCTATTCTGTGATTCATTTATTTTATAGTAAAATCAACTATGCAAGCTATTGTCTATAAAACATGTTACCTGTTCTTAAAAAAAGCATCCGAAACATATGGCTCAGATTCAGCATTCAAGCCTGTCAGGTGCATCAGTAACATAAGACACACCATCTATGCAAGTTTGGTGAAGTTAGGACCAGTAATAACTAAGATATAATCATCAGCGGGCACCTGCTCCAAAAACTTTAACCTAACCTCTAACAAGAGGTCCAGGGGCCACATCGCTCACCTGAGCAACAATAGCCTTATATCTGATCAAATTAGCATTACAGTATCAAAATCAAAATATCTTGACAACTAAGTACAGTAGATCTTGCTCAAAAAATTTAAAATGCCGAATTTTATCCACATATTCTTATGGTAAATACATAGCCCCTTTTGTTGTTGTACCTGTAAGGAGATTTTTCTCTATTCTTATATAACCCCCCCCCCACTTTGTGGCCCCACTTTTCTCTAGGGAATCATGGTTTGATCAAACTTTAATCTGCACAACCCGTGCTTTCACACCAGTACCTACTTTTTGGACTGAAAACTTTCCCAGAATATTTTTAAAGATTTTCTCTATATATTCCTATGTAAAAATTCATCCCCCCATTGTGGCCCCGCCCCACCCCCGGGGACCATGATGTAAACAAACTTGAATCTACACTATCTGAGGATGCCTCCACAAAAGTTGGAGCTTTTCCGGCCTAATAGTTTTTGAGAAGATTTTTAAAGATTTTCTCTATATATTCCTTTGTAAAAATTCATCCTCCATTGTGGCCCCACCCTACCCCCGGGGACCATGATTTAATCAAACTTGAATCTACACTTCTGAGAAAGCTTCCACTCCAATTTGAGCTTTTCTGGTCTAATAGTTTTTGAGAAGAAGATTTTTAAAGATTTTCTCTATATATTCCTATGTAGAAATTCATCCCCCAATTGTGGCCCCACCCTACCCCCGGGGACCATGATTTAAACAAACTTGAATCTACACTATCTGAGGATGCCTGTGCTCAAATTGGAGCATTTCTGGCCCAATAGTTTTTGAGAAGAAGATTTTTAAAGATTTTCTCTATATATTCCTATGTAAAAATTCATCCACCATCCCCCCGCCCCACCCCCGGGGACCATGATGTAAACAAACTTGAATCTACACTATCTGAGGATGCCTCCACAAAAGTTTGAGATTTTCTGGCCTAATAGTTTTTAAGGAGAAGATTTTTAAAGATTTTCTCTATATATTCCTTTGTAAAAATTCATCCCCCCATGGTGGCCCCATCCTAACCCCCGGGGACCATTATTTAAACAAACTTGAATCTACACTATCTGAGGATGCTTCCGCTCAAATTGGAGCTTTTCCGGCCTAATAGTTTTTGAGAAGATTTTTAAAGATTTTCTCTATATATTCCTTTGTAAAAATTCATCCTCCATTGTGGCCCCACCCTACCCCCGGGGACCATGATTTAATCAAACTTGAATCTACACTTCTGAGGATGCTTCCACTCCAATTTGAGCTTTTCTGGTCTAATAGTTTTTGAGAAGAAGATTTTTAAAGATTTTCTCTATATATTCCTATGTAGAAATTCATCCCCCAATTGTGGCCCCACCCTACCCCCGGGGACCATGATTTAAACAAACTTGAATCTACACTATCTGAGGATGCCTGTGCTCAAATTGGAGCATTTCTGGCCCAATAGTTTTTGAGAAGAAGATTTTTAAAGATTTTCTCTATATATTACTATGTAAAAATTCATCCCCCATTGTGGCCCCACCTACCCCCGGGGACCATGATTTAAATAAACTTGAATCTACACTATCTGAGGATGCTTCCGCTCAAATTGGAGCATTTCTGGCCTAATAGTTTTTGAGAAGAAGATTTTTAAAGATTTTTTTCTATATATATTATGTAAAAATTCATCCCCCCATTGTGGCCCCACCCTACCCCCGGGGACCATGATTTAAACAAACTTGAATCTACACTATCTGAGGATGCTTCCACTCCAATTTGAGCTTTTCTGGCCTAATAGTTTTTGAGAAGAAGATTTTTAAAGATTTTCTCTATATATTCCTTTGTAAAAATTCATTCCCCCATGGTGGCCCCAACCTACCCCCGGGGACCATGATTTAAATAAACTTGAATCTACACTATCTGAGGATGCCTGTGCTCAAATTGGGGCTTTTCTGGCCTAATAGTTTTTGAGAAGAAGATTTTTAAAGATTTTCTCTATATATTCCTTTGTAAAAATTCATCCCCCCATTGTGGCCCCACCCTACCCCCGGGAACCATGATTTGAACAAACTTGAATCTACACTACCTGAGGATGCTTCCATACAAGTTACAGAATTTCTGGCCTAATAGTTTTTGAGAAGAAGATTTTTGAAAAATACCTAAAAATTTTAAATAATTCTAAATTATCTCCCCTTTAAAGAGGGTGTGGCCCTTCATTTGAACAAACTTGAATCCCCTTTACCCAGTGATGCTTTGTGCCAAGTTTGGTTGAAATCTGCCCAGTGGTTCTGGAGAAGAAGATGAAAATGTGAAAAGTTTACAACGACAACAACGCCGACGCCAACGCCAATGCCAACGATGACAGACAACGGACAAATTTTGATTAGAAAAGCTCACTTGAGCTTTCAGTTCAGGTGAGCTAAAAACATTAACTTCCTCGAGCATCCTAAACCTATGGCTCAGATTCAGCTTCATGCCTGTTAGGTGCATCAGTATCATAAGATGCACCATCCATGCAAGTTTCTGACGCACCATCCTTGCAAGTTTGGTGGTTAGGACCAGTAATAACTAGAACTGTCCTAATGGGACTAATACCCCTGCAAGGCTAATTTCAAATGCGACAAATAATTGAATTGAATAATAAAGGTTTGCAACACATATAAGTGCAAGAAACGAACCGTACCGTTCACAAAACGAAACGTACCGTTCACAAAGCGAACCGTACCGTTCACAAAATGAACCGTACCGTTCACAAAGCGAATCGTACCGTTCACAAAATGAACCGTACCGTGCAAAAAGCGTGCAATATAATTTATGCAAGACCCGCCCCAAAACGGCCAAAAAAGCGTACCGTACCGTACCGTGCAATAAGCGTGCAACTTCCATATATGGCTTATTGACTTATGTGTTTCGATGAATACGGACGGAGATTATCGCTGACCAGATAAGTTCAATATTTTGCTAGATTTTAGTTATACAGGATTAAGTAACACATACTAATTTAACGCTGTTATTTTTATTAAAACTGTTATAAAAATGTTTTAATCTAATTTCCTTTTTTAGACCTTAATCTTTTCTTTACATAGCGCCATAAACTGTTAATACATGTACATGTGTATTTCGTAAGTTGTGAAATGATAAGTGTCGGTTATCAACTTAATAAATCAGTTTTTCCTTCAAATAATAAACTAATTATACACAGAATTTTATATAAAGTTGTTAGTTGCTTTAATGCACATTGAATCATAACGTGTTATATCAGTATGCTTTCTTGGCTTTCTTGTGTATATTAAGTTTAAGTCGCGATCATTTCCTGTGTATAGTGATTAACAAACCCAGGGTATAAAACGACATGCCCTCGGGGGTTTTCACACCTGTTCAAGACAAAAGAAAACCTACAAAATTGTGTACGTCTTCGCCTAACAGTACAGCACGCCCATTTTCGATCTAATGGAAGAGATTTTCTATCTTACAGAAGAGAAAGAGAGAGAGAGTTTGTGTGTTGATTATATTACTTAAATTAAGGTTTTATCACTGAGCCATTGTTTCGCTTTAGGTTTTTATAGTCGGTCTTTTGAGCGGGAATTTATTTTAGGACTCCACGTGCTTAAATCAGTTTAAGTATAGAAGTACAGATCACGCCATGCGCCGCGTGCTACTTGGCTCCTCCTACATAGCTAGAAGAAAATAATCGAATAAAAACGTTTTAGTTTTATATTTTCTAAAATCCTTATTTTAAAGAGTGCTCCTATTTAAAATTAGGTAACAATCATTTCGTTCCGACTTCATGATTATAACTCATGTACTGGCGATCAGAGTCTCTATCCATCGCTCATATTTTTTTTTTGTTACTTATAATATAGATAAATTCTTAATATATTTATCACTTTAAGCATTTAGTTGTTGATTGCCGGGTATTTTTCCGTGTCCTGTTTACAACAAGTTTGTGAGTAAAAAGGCAAATGAAATATAAACAGGTTAGCCAGCATTTGTAAAACGTCAGCTAAATCGCATGCATATAGTGAAGAGCGGACACTTGTCCAACAAAATGATGAATATCACCATTAAAAGCTATTGACTTATTGTGTGTATACAGTTGTGTACATAATAATTTATCGTAAGAAATATGGTACATGTACATGTATAGTTTCACTTTAACTGAATAACAAAAACTAATAGTCATATTTTGACTATACACGCGATGTTATTTCAGGTAAGGGAAGCGATGACGGGTTACATGTAGGTGTGATCTGTGTATACGATCAAACGCAGAAAATCATATTCATTGTTTATATTATCATTAATAGCGTGTAATTTTACATTGTCTATTCACCAAGGGAGTTTGATCGGCAACAGTACGCAATAAAAAATTAACATACGAATTATGAATACAAAAATAGAAAGCTGCTTGTATATATAACAACTAGCCAAAAATCAAGACAGCGAGAAAGGAAACTAAAGAAATATCGGAAAAAGTCAGGGCAATTTTTCATAGCAATTTTAAATGCATTTGAAATATCTAATGACTTCAATACAAGTACATGTAAAGAAATAATAATATTAAAGTCAATCAGTTCTTTAAATCTATTGTAATAATAGCATTTATCTAAAATTAAATACGAATAATAACAGACTATTAAAAATTAAAACTATCCTCCGCTTCCCGGTCGTTTTCAGCAAGTACAGGTTTCACGCAACGTATATGTATCAAAAACGGGAGAACGGATGGAAATTCTGATTTTAATTAAATTGAAATACATTTGTAATATATCATATAAATAAAGAAAAAAAGCTCGTCATAATTACTAACTTGCTGAAGTTTATCGGGCAAAAACTAAACAAAATTATATTGAGAAAATTCAAAGCATTCAGGTCATGCCTACCTCATTATTAAAGCGCGCAAACCGTTATCAAAGCGTGCAGCTATTTTTAGCAAAGCGTACCGTGCAAGAAACGAACCGTACCGTTCACAAAACGAAACGTACCGTTCACAAAGCAAACCGTACCGTTCACAAAATGAACCGTACCGTTCACAAAGCGAAACGTACCGTTCACAAAGCGTACCGAACCGAACCGTGCAACTGGTGTAGTAGCACGTTTCAGGGTCTGTACAATGAAACTCCATATCAGAAAATTGATCCCATAGGACTATGATTTTCTTTGATGAGCTTGTTAAATTTAATAAACTCCCAAAACATTACCATAATTACCATACTATGTAAAAATATGTAAAAAGGAAAATTTAATATTACAAACAATCTTAAAATTGCCAAAACACTACAATCATATCAGTAGTTTTGAATTTCATTTAAATTTATGCCCTATAGGGTCACTTCATCAATTTACTTGACTAATAAATTTAAACAACTTCTAAAAATAGTTATATTCTTTATTAAAAATGATATTATTTATTTCCTTATAATGATAGAAACTTTTGGTTTACATGAAACAGTTTTAAAATAGCCCCAAAACCACCGCCCATTTTACAGATTATCAATTTTCCTTAAACACATGCTCCATCTATACCATGGCTCAGATATTGGTCCCCTTGGGACAAATGAATTCAGCCACACTTGTCTTTGATGTTCTTATTAGCTCCTAAGAATTTATCATTGACAAACAAAAATTTTGCATTGTCAGTTGATAGAATACTTATAAACATAGGTAATCACAGATTACAAAGCTCACAGAGACGAGGCATCACCTTGATGAGGAATCACCTTTATGAGATCACCTTTATCATATATATGAAAATCATAGTTAATAATGATCTTGGATATACATGGATACTGTTTTGACACAATATCGTATAACTATATCATATGTTAAAAAATTGTATAATAAACATATGTTCATTTCATACGGTATTATATGATACAATGTTTATCAATACAATAATATAAAATACAATATTGAATCCTATTATACTTACAATATATATCATATAATACAATAAAATACTGTAATAAATTATTGTATTTGATCACATAATACAATATCATAATATATAATAAAATATAGTATTTTGTTTTCCCTCGAACTGAAATGAGACACTTTCATTGGTTTAAACATAGCACGTGATTGCCCAATATATCTCTATGTGAGTTCGGTGGGAACTAATATTAGGCAATATGGCCGTCATTGGTCGACGCTTCGCTTACTCATTTCGACATTTCATAGTATTCAATACAGAAACCGCATGCCGTAGGTTCTTAAAGTATTTTGAGTCTAAGAGTAGTTGCCCTTTGAAATTCTTTAAAATTAGAGTAGTTGTCCTTTGAACATTGACGTCAAATTGTTGTGTCTAGAGCAAAACAAAATGGCAGCGCCGAAATTTGCTCAAATCTATGCAGAGGAAAGGGGGAACACATTTAAAATTGAATAGCAACAAAACATTGTAAGTAAACATGGGTGAAGCAAAGATTTTTAGAGTATTTTAAAGGTGAGATTGATAATTTTGAAGAGTTATCTCGCCATCTATGAGATTGATCAACCCAATATTTCAGTAGTGAGTCAGTAACTAACCTTATAAGTAATAATATGATACAATATCATATCACATAATACATCACAATATTGTAACATATGATATTATATTGTATAATATTATTGTATGATATTGTATTGTATGATATTGTATCATATTTGATACATAATAGGATATTGTATCATATGATACAATATAATTACTAAAAGATACAAATTGTATTATATCAATTGATACAATATCATGTGATTTAGTACTATATTATATCATACAATATCATATTATGCTATCTTGTATTATATGATACAATATCATATTATACAATATCATATAATGCATTTTAATGTGATATAATAATATATTATATAAACCAATATCATATTATACAATATCATATCATGATACGGTTATGATATATATTATACAATATCATATCATATGATACAATATTATATGTTGCAATATCATATGAAACAATAGCACGGGATAAAATAGTATATAATACAATATCATATTATACAATATTGTATCATAATATACAATATTTTACATAACAATATCATGATACAATATCATATCATAATGTACAAAAAATTGATACAATATCATATCGTATCATATAACTTTTTACAATATAATATATGATATAATATTGTATCATATAAAATAATAGTGTATCATATCATACAATACTATATCATAGGAATCATATTATATCATTTAACAACATACACATCTATCAAGCAGGTTTGAGTGAGGTAGGAGATTTTTTTAGGATCCTTGATAATGGAGATCAGGCTCTGCATCTTAAGCTACCTCTGCGGTTCATTAATATTATAAGTAAAAATCAACTATGCAAGCTATTATCTATAAAATATGTGACCTGTTCCAAAAAACCAAATCTCATCCAGCATCCGAAACCTATGGCTCAGATTCAGCATTCAAGCCTGCCAGGTTTATCAGTATCATAAGACGCATCATCCATGCAAGTTTGGTGAAGTTAGGACCAGTAATAACTAAGATAAAATCATCAGAGGGTACCTGCTCCAAAAACACCAGCTCTTAAAGCATTAACCTCCCTCCAGCATCCGAAACCTATGGGTCAAATTCAGCAATCATGCCTGTCAGGTGCATCAGTATCATAAGACGCACCATCCATGCAAGTTTGGTAAAGTTAGGACCAGTAATAACTAAGATATATTTTTTAGCATCCTTGATAATGGCGATCAGGCTCTGCATCTGAACCAACTCATTTATATTATAGTTCAATCAACTATAGAAGTTTAAAATAGTACTAATATTTATTAAACATGTGACCTGTTCAAAAAAACTTAACATCATCCAGCATCCGAAACCTATGGCTCAGATTCAGCATTCAAGCCTGCCAGGTGTGTCAGTATCATAAGACGCATCATCCATGCAAGTTTTATGAAGTTAGGACCAGTAATAACTAACTTAAAGATATGATCATCAGAGAGCACCTGCTCTAAAAACTTTAACCAGCTCTTAAAGCCTTAACCTCCTTTAGCATCCGAAACCTATGGCTCAGTTTCAGCATTCATGCCTGTCATGTGCATCAGTATTATAAGATGTACCATCCATGTAAGTTTGGTGAAGTTAGGACCAGTAATAACTAAGATATAATCATCACAGGGCACCTGCTCCAAAAACTTTAACCAGCTCTTAAAACCTTAACCTCATCCAGCATCCGAAACCTATGGCTCAGATTCAGCATTCATGCCTGTCAGGTGCATCAGTATCATAAGACACACCATCCATGCAAGTTTGGTGAAGTTAGGACCAGTAATAACTAAGATATAATCATCACATGGCACCTGCTCCAAAAACTTTAACCAGCTCTAAAAACTTTAACCTCATCCGGCATCCGAAACCTATGGCTCAGATTCAGCATTCCAGCCTGCCAGGTGCATCAGTATCGTAAGACCCACCATCCATGCAAGTTTTGTGAAGTTAGGACCAGTAATAACGAAGATATAATCATCAAAGGGCACCTGCTCCAAAAATTTTAACCAGCTCTAAAAACCTTAACCTCATCCAGCATCTGAAACCTAAGACTTAGATTCAGCATTAAAGCATGTCTGGTGCATCAGTATCATAAGATGCACCATCCATGCACATTTGGTAAAGTTAGGACCTGTAGTAACTTAGAAATTGCTATCAAAGGGCACCTGCACCAAAAACTTTAACCTGCTCCTAAAACCTTAACCTCCTCCAGCATCTGAAAATCATGGCCCTGATTCAGCATCCAAGTCTTTCAAGTCCATAAGTAGGTCCAGATGCATCATCCATGCAAGTGTGGTGAAGATAGAACAAGTAATGACTTGATACAGGACCTGCATCAAAAACCTTAACCAGGTCCGGACACCGACGCCGACGGTATAGCATAAGCTCCCCCAGACTTCGTCTCGGTGAGCTAAAAACTAAATTTAGTTAAGAAATAAAGACAAAAAATCTCCATCTGGATGTATTTATATAAATATATTTTAGAGTGTTTTAAAACTGTTTATTAATTAATAAAATCTGTAAGGATTATCTCCCTTACTTTTCAACATCAGTGTACAATAATATAGAATAAGAAAATTGAAAACTGTCATAAAATCATTAAATCTTGTCTGATCTTAAAAAAAATAAAAGGTGCACATCTTCAGATGGTGTTCAACATATGTACAAATTTTCAGACTGTTACATGCAGTAGTAAAAATTCTATAGGGGGGACAAAGTTGCGTCTACAGACAGACGAACAGATGGACAGACAGACAGACGGACAGACGGACAGGGTGAAACCAATATACCCCTCCCCTAAACTTCATTTGCGGGGATATAACTAAGATATATTTTTTAGCATCCGATCAACTCTGCATCTGAAGTTACCTCTGCGATTCATTAATATTATAGTTAAATACGCTATGAAAGTTTGAAATAGTACTATTATCTATGAAAAATGTGACCTGTTCCAAAAAACTAAACCTCATCCAACATCCGAAACCTATGGCTCAGAATCAGCATTCAAGCCTGTCAGGTGCATCAGTATCATAAGACGCATCATCCATGCAAGTTTGGTAAAGTTAGAACCCGTAATAACCAAGATAAAATCATCAGAGGGTACCTGCTCCAAAAACTTTAACCAGCTCTTAAAACCTTAAATTCCTCCAGCATCCGAAACCTATGGCTCAGATTCAGCATTCAAGCCTGTCAAGTGCATCAGTATCTTAAGACGCACCATCCATGCAAGTTTGGTGAAGTTAGGACCAGTAATAACTAAAATATAATCATCAGAGGGCACCTGCACCATCCAAGTTTGGTGAAGTTTGGAGCAGTAGTAACTTAAAAATGGCTATCAAAGTGCACCTGCTGCCAAAACTTGAACCTGCTCCAAAAACCTTAACCTCCTCCAGCATCTGAAATTCAGGGCCCAGATCTAGCATCCAAGTCTTTCAAGTCCATAAGTAAGGTCTAAATGCATTATCCATGCAGGTTTGGTGAAGATAGGACAAGTGATAAGTTAAATACAGGACCTGCTAAATACAGGACCTGCACCAAAAACTTTAACTAGCTCCGGACGCCGATGCCAACACTGGGGGTTTAGCATAAGCTCCCCTTTACTTCATCTCGGGAGCTAAAAATGGACACTAAAGCATTAGCTCTTTGAGCCTTCAGCTCAGAAGAGGAAACATATATTCTTTATATATTAATCACAGAAAATGTTCACTCTGCTCAACAAACCTTTTAGAGGGCACATAGTCTTCTTTCTTCGCTGTGGCATTACATGCAATTCCAGCTACAGTCACATTATTTTCAATGTCAGAGAATTTGACACCAAGATTGGAACCAGAAATAGTCACAACTGTACCACCAAGATAATGACCAGACTTGGGAAATATCTGCAAGATAAAAACCACCATCATCATGTTAATTTAATAATATGTAAAATCATTATTTGTTTGAGAGCTTAAAGTTAAGATGCATTAAACATATAAATGAACTGATTTTCTGCATGGTTTGCAGTTACTTTGAAGACTCAACGTGTTACAGGTTGTGTGCAAGGCAATTAAACTAATCATATTGACAAAAACAATTTGATTTAAAATATGAACATTTAAAATGTCTGTAGAGTAAAATTTCATCATTCTAAAAAGGGACATGCAGTCCAGCTGATATGAAACTTATTTGATAGATTTCATCTATATGAACAGCAAACAAGAGCCCAACAGGCCTTAATGTTCATCTGAGTACCAAAGCCTATACACAGACCTTTTGAGGATTCACATATATGCATTTAATTATTAAGCTTCATTCCGGAGTAAAATAAAATCTAAAATATGGTAATGACCACCACTTTCCTACCTAAAATCTTACAACAAGGACATTGATAGGAAATAATTATCCCATATTTGTTAACTTTCAAGATAGGTTTTATGTTTAGGATCCACACAGAAAATATATTAGCGAGGTAAAACCCGATGCGATGGGGAAAATTCAGCTTGCGCATGAGCTAAGCTAGTTTCTGTGTGGGATTATAGGTAGGCCAGGTAACCCGAGTTACACACATTTTTCTGAATTGGGATCAAGATTCCATGACATGAACACATGTTAAAGTTCAAAGGTGCTGAGATTATAAAGGTGTTGGTAAACAGAACAGAAACAAAGTATTCCTTTTAAAGAAATGATCAACAGGTGATATCAACTGTCAGCATCATATGTTATGCCGAAACTTACATGCTTCAAATATATAGCATAAATCTTGATGTTTT
The DNA here is from genome assembly GCA_020458035.1 of Magallana ariakensis. NCBI lineage: Eukaryota > Metazoa > Mollusca > Bivalvia > Ostreida > Ostreidae > Magallana > Magallana ariakensis. The sequence continues at coordinate 45,673,565 of CM035813.1, forward strand.
GTTGTTTTCCAAAATAGCTTAATATCTTTACTTTTAGGCAAGGCTAATGTACTTCCGAATAATTTTTTTATTTATCTAAAGCAAAGCATGATTGAATAAATATTTGTCTGTATACATGATTAATAATTGTGTTACTGTACTAAAGTTTAAATCTCAAGAAAAATTGCAAGATTTATATATAATCGAGGCGATTATAAAGTCTCCCAAAAGAAAGAGGTCATCATTTGGGGTAGGGTAGACCCACACAGACAAAAAAATTTAAAACTTAATTATTTTTATTTCTAAAGTTTCAGGATGTTCCTCTGGGGTCATTTACTATAAATAAGGTGAACCAACATGACCCAAGGAACAAGAATATATATGGTTTAGAGGTGGGGATCTCAACCGTTGTCAAGATATTTGGGCACTTCCTGTTCGAAGAGGGGGGGGGGAGGGACCACCCCCCGGGCCCATGACCTACACACCATTTGATGCCCCTTGACATTAGGAACAGGAATATATATGGTTTATGAGTGGGTGGGGATCTCAACTGTTTTCAAGTTATTTGTGCACTTCCTGTTCAAGTGGGGATCAGGAACACCCCCGAGGCCCATGACCTACATACCATTTGATTACTCTTTATACAAGGACCAAGAATATATGTGGCTAGGGGTGGTGATCTCAACTGTTTTCAAGATATTTTGGCACCTCCTGTTCGAGGGGGGTCAGGACCACCCCCCAACCCCCCACCCCCGGGCCCATGACCTACATACCAGTTTATGCCCCAGTTGACACAAGGAACAAGAATATATATGGTTTAGGGGTGGGGATCTCAACTGTTTTTAAGATATTTGGGCACTTCCTGTTTGAGGGGGGTCAGGACCACCCCCCACCCCCGGCCCCATGACCTACATACCAGTTTATGCCCCTTGACATTAGGAACAAGAATATATATGGTTTAGGGGTGGGGATCTCAACTGTTTTCAAGACATTTGGGCACTTCCTGTTTAAGGGGGTCAGGACCACCCCCGGGGCCCATGACCTACATACCATTTGATTACTCTAAACACAAGGAACAAGAATATATATGGTTTAGGGGTGGGGATCTCGACTCTTTTCAAGATATTTGGGCACTTCCTGTTCGAGGGGAGTCAGGACCACTCCTGGGGCCCATGACCTACATACATGTACCAATTGATTATTCTTAACACAAGGAACAAGAATATATATGTTTTAGGGGTGGTGATCTCAATTGTTTTCAAGATATTTGGGCACTTCCTGTTTGAGGGGGGTCAGGACCACCCCCTGGGGCCCATGACCTACATACCATTTGATTACTCTTAACACAAGGAACAAGAATATATATGGTTTAGGGGTGGGGATCTCGACTGTTTTCCAGATATTTTGGCACTTCCTGTTCGAGGGGGGTCAGGACCACCCCTGGGGCCCATGACCTACATACCATTTGATGCCCCTTAACACATGGAACAAGAATATATATGGTTTAGGGGTCAGGATTCTTATACAGTTTCAGAGATTTATGGTCATTTTCAATTCCTGGGGGATGGGGATGACCCCAGGGGTCAGATCTAATAAACCCTATATATTGCCTGTTACAGTCAATGTAATTATCTTCGTCCGTTTTCAAGCTATAACCATTTACAATAGAGTTTACGATTTTTCCCATAAGGTTCAATGTTAGACCCCACACCCTTTTGACCCCCCAGAAAAGTGGTTGGCCAACCCCATATGAGAAAAATCAAACCAGCGTGCACATCTAGATATGCAGGCCTATTGTATCCTACAGTTTTGTACAATTCTGTTCAGCCATCTCTGAGAAAAGCGACAGATAAGTTCAGAGCGGGAAAGAAGAAGAAGAAGAACTAGACACGATCTCGTTGTGAGCAACGAGGAGATCTTCCGTCCGATTTTTAGAAGAGGAAATAAAATTGCCTTTGATCTTCATCAACGAAACATATCAGGAAATGCGAGTGGGATCTAAAGTGTGATGGATGAAGGATTATATACCCCTTTGGATCTTGAATTTGATGGAGCAGCCCCTTTTTCTTGATGTCAAAAGAAAGCTCATGTCAGGTCAAACACATTTTGTTCAACAAGTGTTTAGAAATTATATACCGTTCTGGAGATATCTGGAAAAAATCATTTTAGGGGCCGACCCTATAACTCCTTTTAGGGACCGGTTAACAAAAAAACAAAAAAATGATGGTTGCATATTTTTTAACACATTATTTTGAGCATCTTACTGTAATCCGGTGAATATAAGGCCAAAAAAAATTAATCATTAGTTTCTCAGGCCAAAATTTTGAAATGTTGGTGAGGCAGGCAGGTTTTTTTTTTTTTTTCTTTTTTTCAGAGACACAATTTACAATGACGGTAACCCATTGTAAGATTTATTTGTGTACTTACAGCAGATATTTATCAAGTTGATACATTGGGAAAGTTTAAATATTTGCTTTTGTTCTTTTAAGTTTAAACTGTTTCTGTTTCATTTTCAAAGGATAAGTTTTTACAGATAAACAAACATGGGCAAATGGTTTATGCCCCTGCTTCCTTTTGCAGCCAATCTTTCCTGTCTACAGAAATAACACAATTCTGAACTGAAATAGGGGACTTCTTATGGCATTTCACTAGTTGAATTTGCCATAAAAAAATTATTCATTTTGTGTGTTTTCTTATTGATCTTCAGTGCCTGGGGAACATGACAGAAATCAAGGGAAAGTAAATTAGTCATCATAAAATTCTCAAACAATACAATTGTCCTTTATTCCTGCTACCAGGCAATATTACAGAGGCCTCAATTTCTGAAGATAACAGAGACATATCAGTGGTAGTCTTAACAGGGACCAACCTACATGTAGTTTGGATAAACTTTTAGGGAGGCTTTTATTCACTTCTCCCTCACAGAAAGATAGGGAGAAGTTTGAGAAATCAGGTAGACTTCCATTCTTTGACATTGGCATGATGCTAATGATAATACCTGTATACACAGATTCAACCCTAATTCAAATTGGACTAGAAGCAAGTCAATTAAAAATAAAACAACTCCTAAAAATTTTAATAACTTATCCAATTTGTTAAATTTAATTTATTAGGTGTATTCATACATTTTATAGATGAAATATTTTGTAATTGGGTTAGCTAAATGACAAATAAAATCAGTCTATGTACTTTTGTGTATTTTGGAGGTATTAGTCCAACCCTTTGACCCAATTACAACCGTCATGTAGTGGACCTGTTTAATTTTAAAGATAACTGTAGACAAACGGTTTTATGATTATTTTAGCATTAATTTGGCAGAGTTATTAACTAATTACAAGTTACCAACTAATTGCAATATCAGAATTAAAGTTATAAATATCGGTTGTAATTTTCAGTGCACAGTATAGGCCTATCACGAGTATGTGGTTGCATCAACCTCTAAAGATAAGACAGTCGCTAGTTATTAATCACAACAGGGGTTAACTTAGGCTATGAAAATGTCTTTTGGATTAAATAATTATCATTTTATTGCATTTGGAGTTAATTTTCACGATCGTTAACTCAGAATGACTTCAACCTCTCTTTCTGAGGAAATTCTGGCGAAGTTACCGACCACAAAGCAAGTACTTAATTTATATTTACATATACTTGTATTTAGCTCAAGTCGCCCCCCTAGGTTGGTCACTGGGTAGATGTGTCATATATAATCACTTTTTCACTTACAGAGAAAAGCATTTATTCTGAGCGTTTGTTTACATTGATTCTATAATAGAGAAAACCAATAATGATAAGATATGAAAATTCCGGAAAAATAACGATAAAAAAGTTTGATGCGGCGATAAATTTGCTGATGCGGCGGTGCCAGAGAAACAAATCAATAATTTTTTTTGGCCTAATACGCACTTTTTTTTTTATCATTTTTTACCGTGAGAAAGGGGTGCGCATTATACATCCCTATAGGATTTTGACATATTTTTTCCCTATGTGATGCACGGGGTATCATACTGGCGTATTATCCACAGACAAGAACCGATACCCCTTTATACATCGTAACATATTACTTCATTATCACATATAATTAATTTTAACCCTTAGAAAATCATTGTTATAGCATGTTATTAAAGAAAATGTATAATTAAAGTCTGTTAATCAATAAACTGTTTTGAAATGACCTTTAAAAATGAATTTGAACTGTCTATTTTTCATCTCTGTGTACGCCACCATTACAGTTGTTATTAATAGAATGCGGACTTGGATGGCCACGTGCTATTTGTAACCGATCTTTAAAAACAGCTTACACATCATTTGGCTCATTTTTAACCATTTTCATGTAATGTTAATTGATTTATTGCAAATTATTATGAATATAATTAATTTTATAACCTATTCCGTTAATTGAAGCCAGTGTTGTGCTCCCCCACCGCTACGCTTGACACCTTGGTTATCTCAGACACTCCCCTTAGGCTATAATTAAGTGTACTATACACAACACAACTTTAAATATGTTCCAGGCCTCTAATTGATCACTTTGATTGGCATCATTTAAAAATTTAGTTAGGTTCGTTATGATGGCGTTAGTATATACCTCCCTGGTTATAACGTTACCTGTACACTGGCCGTTTTTCACTGCACATGAGTTGTAATGACTATACAAATATATACAACACTTGTTAAAAGTAGTTGATTTTATTTATGGTAGAATATTTAATACAAGGTCTATTTAAAACATTGATTATGAAATAAAGATATTACCGCGATGTATTAGTTACAATAAATCAGTATCTAAAAATTTATTGTCTTTTTCTTATTTCCGGTAGTGTATTTCCGCGATGAAATTGAGCGTGTATACGAAGTATAACTGCTTTGTTGATACTTAACATTTACCATTTGGTCAATTTTTTTTATGCGTATTTATATACATCCAAACTAGCTTTTTTTCACCACTTTCAGGCCCAAAGTGGGGGGTGCGTATTGTACACTACTGCGTATTATAATCACCGGATTACGGTATGTTCAATTTTACTTTTCAAAATTTTTCTCCAATTTGAGATACTGAAGATTGAAATTTCGGACTTCTGGCGCCTGAAAATCCCTAATTATGTAACAAATGAGTAAACAATTGTCATTTATAGGTTTCTAATTTTACGATTAACATTATTGCTTCTATGTATTACAAAATATTTCACAATTAAATGTCTATATATTACAAAATATTTCACAATTAAAAGTTATTATCAAGCTATTTCAGAGAAATCGCTTGCACAAATTTTGTAAGAAAAAAAAAATAGGGAAAAAGAAACCGAACAAAAAGAATAGGGTCTTCCCGTGGAAAACGGAAGACCTTAACTAGATCGTTCTCGTTGCGAGCAACGAGTGGGTCTTCTGTCTGATTTTTGAATACGGTATATGAGATAAAACACATCATTTTAAACATAAAATCATAAATCTAAGCAAAAATTGTGTGAAATTTTTTTGGCACTCAGCTAGGGCTTGATCCCGGGTCGCTTGGGTACATGTCCATGACTCTTACAACTGAGCTACTCGGACTCTCGCTTCAGGACTTTGATGCTTAATATCTTGAGAATCAATGATCGATTTTAAAACAAATTACATTATATAATCTGAATCAGTAAAAGGGTCACCATTAACCCTACAGAAAAATATCAAAAAAGAAAAAAGTAAAAAAAATCAATTTTTTGTCTTTCCTTCTGGTGACGACCGGAAGTGACGGACGTTAATCTTTTAACCTAAGGTCATCCTTCCAAAGGTAGATCTATCATCGCTGAAAATTTCAAGTTTCTATCTTCTACCATTATTTAAATATTTGTTGGACAAAACAAATTTTTGAAAAAAGTAAATTGATTGACGTTGACGAACGGAAGTGATGTCATATCCGAAAAGATAAGCATGCATAGCTTTAGGTACTGATTTCTATCTAAAAATTTCAGAATTGATTTCAGAATTAACCCCCCCCCCTTTCAGATAATGTTTAAAAATCCCTTATTACATAACAAATATCTGTTTTTCAAACAGATATTGTTATGATAAACAACTTTGCTTCTACACTGCATTACAAAATCTTTATCGTTTTTAAGTTATTTGTAACAGACATTACGAGTCTTTGGCCCCCAATTAAAGAGGCCAGCCCCTTTTTGTTGTTACTTAGGAAAGGTTTTACAAATACTAACATATTTTGTTCTTACACTTATCTAATATTGTTGTTCATTTTTGAGATACAAATGATCAAATATTTTAGGGGCCAGCCCTGTAGATCCTTATTGGGGACATACAATGGTGTTTTGATTAGTGGAATCAATTAGAATAATTGGAAACGAAAGACTTTAATAACAACTAGACACGATCTCGTTGCAAGCAACGAGGAGGTCTTCCATCTGATTTTAAGAAGATGGGATGTTGACCTTGATCTTCGTCAACGAAACATATCTTGAAATGGGGGTGGGATCTTAAAAAGCTATGGATGAAAGACTACAGATTCCTCTTGGTCCCTTATTTGAGGAATCAGCTCCTTTACCTTCATTTCAAGTAAAAGGTTTTTTGGTTTTAAATACTTTTTGTGCAATAAGTGTTTAGAATTTGTAATTTTCTTGAGGTATCTTTGAAAGATCGTTTTAAGGTATCCGATCCATAATAGCCCCAGATTCAATGAATGTGGATGCATAATATATATGTATGGAATTAATACTCAGTATACTTGGACATAATTTTCATGTTTAAGTATCAGTATGTAGGAGTGGAATGTGTCCTAATAAATGACCTTTTCCTGTTCTTGAAGAGTTGTCCCCCTTTGATTAAAATCTATAAAAATCAATTTTAAAAAAATACATATGGTATAAAATTTATTTTAAATAGTTTTTGTACTACTAAGGATTAAATTCATCTTTTCACCAAAGCATTTATTGATATTCTTAGTATTTACTTTTTTATTTTAAAAAATGTGCTTGTCCCCATAGACCTTAATGCAATCTTCATTAATTAATTACTGCTTAGTTAATAATATTTTTTAAAATATCTCTCGGTGAATCTTTTTCTACTCTAAAAAGCTTTGAAATAATATCAGAGTATTAAATATATGATGGATATTCAGGGTTAGAAAAATTAGGTCCTAATATGGGTCGGATACCTTAAGAACCGATCCTATAACTTCTTTTAGGGTCCAGATAACAAACATTTTTTATGGTTGTAGATTGTAAAGCATATTTTTTAGCATCTTTTGTACAATATTGCTTTTCAGAATTTGCCTCCATTTTGAGATATTGAAGATCAAAATTCCTGACTTTTGGCCCCTTAAAGTCTAAGTTACATAAAAAAGGAGTAAACAATTGCAATGTATAGGTCAATAACATTATGATGAACATAATTGCTTCTATGATATATTACAAAATATTTCACAGTTAAAAGTTATCATTAAAAGACTTTAGAGCCCTCTCAGCCCCTAACTTGAAGGGCCAGCCTTGTTTTTTTTGGATGTCATAAGAAGGCTCTTGTCAATTCTAACACATTTTGTTCAACAAATACTTAAAAATTATGTACCGTTCTAAAGATATCTGGAAAACCCCTGCGAGATGAAATTCATGACTTTAAGAACTTTAATGAACCGTTCATGAAGTTTCATGACATATTCATGACTGGTTCATAACTGGTTCATAAAGGTGGTTCATGAATTTTATTCATGAATATATTCTTAAAATGTAATTCATGAATAAATTATGAACATACAAGAATACAGGAAATACCTCCAGGTATAAAGGTTCTAGGTATTGAACATTCATGAATTTTCATGAAGATCTATTTTAGGAAATCTATATAATTTCAAATACTTTTGTAAGTTTAACACAGTTTAATATTCAGAACATTATATGTTTTAAAAAAATGTATACATGTCAAAATATTATTAAAGCATAGTCTTCATGAACATTCAAGAATATTCAAACACCTATATAAATGTGGCATCTTTAATTTTGAAAAAGAAAGATGTTATATATTATAGTTTCATTACTTATTTAATTCTGAAAACATGTAAATTCGTTGACAAAAACAAATGTGAAATTATTTTAAAATTTGCGTGTTTCTCGGGAAAAAAAATTTTGTATACATTGATTTCTAACTTGTTTGAAATATATCAAGTTTATTAAAGACGTGATCGGTTGTCAGTCTATCATAGAAGCATATATACACACAAGACGAAGTGCGTCTGTTTCTGGAAGAACGACAGGGAAAATGTTCCGAGCACATTCGGTTGAAACTTGGACCCCGTCGAGCCATTGCGGTTTATTTGTAAAAGGCATCACTGTTGCACACATTTGAAAGCAATTCATTCCATGAAGTTACAAATCCGTTGCGCTAATATTTCGTTGAGAACTTCCAACCATGCATTTATGATTAGCTGTTAAAACTCCGACAACTACGCTCCGAGTTTCAAGGAGTCCGCCATTGTTTATGAGGTGTCATGTCGATTCGCCTCCGTTATCACAACACAATGAACTTTAATATGTCATAAACTTAATGTCAAGCAAAAATAAAAATTTTACTTTAAAACATTAATGCAAAATTATAGAAATAAAGTATGAAAGAATATTAAATTGAGTGTAAGTTATTTTTTTAAGTTCCATAACCTTGAGGGGTTCAAAAACGGAGGGGGTTGAAATTTAACAGACACAACTTGTGTAAACTAAACAATATTAAATCGTACGTTTCTTCAATCTCTTATTATATAATAATGAAAACTTTACCACCTTAAATTTAGTTTTATTTCAAGATATTCTTTGATTATTATTTACATATGTTAAAAATTGTTTAACCAAATGAAAGAATCTCAGAATATACATTCAGCGAGTTGTTTTGATTCTACAACGTCACTTCCGCCCAGTGATTACGCATTTTATTTTGAATGAAAGCAGACGGGCGTTGGCATAATATTAGTATGGAACATGCAAGAAGATAATGCAGCAGATGTAGTTCAAAGTAATGATATTAAAGGTAATTTGGTATGTATATATCGAAATAAACTTTTATGTAAAGGAGTCAAAACGGAAAATTCAGTTTTGTTCGCTTTTTTCAAACATTTCAAAATGGCGGTTTTTAATTTGTAGTGAAGTTCTTGTCTGACTAACTTATAAGTTTAACTACAAAATTGATAATAACTTGCACGTTTGATATACCTAAATCGGCGCAGTTACAATATAAAGTTATACATAATGCAGATATGTCATTTCAGTTAATGAATACAAACTTATTTTACTCTAGAATTATACAGAAAACCCAGAATATTGGACAGCCCTAAAGATAGTGATCATGGAACATAACTTTCAGTAAGTAATAAATAAATGCTATTGCAAATAATTGAAAATTTCTAATAAAATGGCAAGTAATTTTTACAGATTTGAAAACAGTTATGGTTTCATCTTGTTTTCTTTTTTCTGCGATATCACTTTTTCTAGGGTAAGTACTCGCACTCTTAAGCTCTAGTGCAATTTCAGCGTTATCTTACTTGATAAAAATATTTGAATTAAAAAATGAATTATGACGTGATTAAATGATTAGTTGATGTTTCAAATGACTATGTGTTAAACGACATGTCATAATTATACTGCTATTTGTCATATTTTTTACAGTACAGAGGAACGACTCTTCTTCCACCAAAGGAGCTATATCATATGTGAAGCCTGGGAAGAATTGCCACCAAGAAGAATTGTCACCAAGACAAAAATAACACTCAAGTTACTCTTGGTTTGTAGTAATTTTTTTTTTAAAGGATGGAGCATTTTACCTACCATGCAGTAAATGCACCTTGCAATATATGGCATACAAGTGAAATCAATATGAGTAAAGGCAAGGAAAATGCAACAAAGCAAGATTTCATAAAGGACATATTGATAGTTGGCAACTAGTTATCATATTCTTATGTCACATATATTTCAAATCATCGCGTATTGGGATGTCAATTTCTAATATTGTAACATTTCTTTAAAGCTAATGAGTTCAGTATTGATATCATTACCTGTTGTTTTGCAAACTTTATTAAACTTGCTGATTATTTAAAGAGATAGTCAGTACATAAGAATATTATGTGATACTTTAGATATTGTCTCATTGTTCTTCAATTATAATAAAGTATTTTACAGTCATTTTTATAAGAGATTTTACCTTTTTATATACAAAATGTAGTAGGTAAGAATTTTCATGAATAGTTCATGAATTTTATTTATGAATTATTCCTGAATAAAATTCATAATCTTATTCATGAACAGTCCATGAAGATTCATTAAACTTATTCATGAACAGTTCATGAAGATCCTATGAACTTATTATTGGACATCCATCAAATGATGAATCTTCATGAATATAACTGATCATGAATTATTCATGAAAAAGTTTGTTCATGAATATTCATCAACATTTTCTCATGAACAAAAATTCATGACTTTAAAATGTCCAATAATAAGTTCATGGGATCCTCATGAACTCTTCATGAACATTTCATGAATATAATTCATGAATTATTCAAGAGAAAATCATGAATTGTTCATGATCATCTCGCAGGGGAAGGTCGTTTAAGGGGCTGACCCTGTAACTCCTTTAAGGGATTGCATAACAAAGAAATTATGGTTGCATATTGTTAAGCTCAATATTTTGAGCATCTTCTGTTCAATATTGCTTTTCAAAATTTTCCTCCATTTTGAGATAGTGAAGATCAAAATTTCAGACATCTGGCCCCTTAGAATATCTAAGATCAATATCCAGGCTTGCTTCTATTATTCATCATAACACTTTTGCTATTAGAGGTCTTCACCTGCACGACATAATATAAAAGTGGAGGTTTAGAGTCGTTGGAATTTCGGATTACCTTAAGGTGTTCACATTTCAATTAGAAACACATGCATTTGGTCCAAGTATTGCAGTCCTTTTTCAAAGGACAGCAACTTGTATGTTTTCATAGATAAACTAAAGATGGCTGGTATACATGTTTTATTAAAAACAACAACAACAACCCCTCCCCAATTTCCATTATATGCCATTGGATTAATTTAACACTATATGACTATTTTGGCCCCACCCTTGAGTCAAAACCCCTTCCCTGATGGACATGAAATTTACAATTTTGGTAGAGAGCTTCCTGGTCTTTATAATTATGAATTCAGTTTTCTTACAGATGTGTGGGAGTACAGAAGAAGATTTTTGACAGTAAGATAGATTTCCTAAAATAGAACAAATATCAATTCAAAATTGCCAAGTGATAATTTACATCGAGTTTTCAAGATGAAGTTAAAATTGCTAATGGATGACAAACAGCAACTACCCTAAATAAAAATACATGTTCAATATATGGTCATATTTACCTCACCATCCCCCCCCCCCCCCCACCCCTACTCAACTTCTGCCCGATGGCTAGGGATCACGAATCTCACCATTTAACATCAAGACATTAAGAACATATTAACAAAGCATGACTTTAACTCCCACAGCTGTGATAGTACAAAAAAAATATTTAATCAATATAATTTCACTATGTGGCCACATAAATGGCCCCACCCTAGGGCCTAAACTCCTGACCCAGAACCCTTAAATTTCACAATTTTGGTAAAGGGCTTCATGAACCAGGCATTAAGTTTTTCTCAAATATATGTGGGAGTAGAGAAGAAGATTTTTAAAGATTTTATTAATATATTTTTACTACATGGCCATATTGGTTACACCCTAGGGCCTGAACCCCTGTCGGACTTCGGGTCATGAATTTCATAATTTAGGTAGAGGCTAGGGCTTCATGGACATCAAAACCATGCATTTAGTTTTTCTCAAATGTATATGGGAGTAGAGAAGAAGATTTTCTAAGATTTAATACACTTCTACTATATGGCCATAGTAGCCCCACCCTAGGACCTGAACCCCTGACCCAGGTGCCATGAATTTCACAATTTTGGAGAGATGCTTCACACCAAAAATGGTAACAATTGGCCTTGTAGTTTTTAATAAGAAGTTAAAAATGTAAAATTGTTAACACATGACGGACGACACACAGTCCGCACTACGACGGACGAAGGCCAATTGCAATAGGTCACCCGAGTGTCTCAGGTGACCTAAAAAGTTATGAAAATAGAAATCTAGCTCCAGGTATAGAGAGTCTTGGACTATGCTAAAAGTGTGACTTTTTTGGACGATTTTTTTTTCTCAGACCCTTGAATTGTCTCATTACATTCTTCTGTTCTGACAAATTAAACATAGAGCTTTGCATTGAATAAAACACATATTTAAAAACATAAAATACATATTACTTACACCAGTGACACTTGGAGCTGGACATGGTGATGTAGCACAAGCTGGACATGATGATGTAGCACAGTTCTCCTGAGTGTAGACACACTGACCCTCACACCATTTACAGTTCATGGCTGGTTTTCTAAGTTCTAGATTTCTACAAACACTGCAGTCCTTCTTGGCCTGTTCTATGCAGCTGTACAATGTCACTGTGAAAAACAACACCCATGTACATTCATTACTAAAATTCCTAGGCATGAGTATTGTATGTAAGTTAACAAGCACAGTATTATGTTTGGAGATTTTAGTCAATTTAGAAGTGAAAGGAACACCTTAACGAGGCCGAGTATAGTTTGAGTACGCATGCTTTCGTGCAGTGTTTTATTTGCATTATGACGTCATCTTTTTGCTTCCTTAACGCCATGGCGTTATGGTTTCAACTGCAGTTATTCAGCAAAATTTGTCGAAAATAGCTTGTTGGAGACGTAAAAATGAAATTATATTGTAGAATAAACTTAAATGTCTTCAAGTATAAACTATATTTAGGCTCAGGTCGAAAATGTGAAGAGGATTCAGCAAGTCTAGCCTTCTGTCACATTTTCTTACCAATTGGTTTCTGAGAAGATTATTTTTATCGCAAATCTCACATGGATATACATGCTACGGCCAATATTCCATTGCATTGAGTGATGACACTTTCTAATCGGTGTAAATTTCAATTGCGATTCGGAACAAAGATTCTAATAGGCACATTTATATAGACCCTCCCATTTATCAAATGCATGTAGAGAACATGATGCTAACATGTGGAAACAAATATCGGAGAAAAGAAAGTTGTACTTGTTAAAAATTACATACATTTATTTGAAAACAAATGGGGCGATGGTTACGTACATGTGTAAATAATGTAAGTGAAAAAAAAAAACAAAGGAAAAGTTCTCTTAAACTTCGCTCATCGAATAACATACGTTATTCCGCTTATTGTGAAAATTTCCGTCAGAAACTGTTTGGTGAACAAATATATTTTACATTACCGTTCATATTGTACCATTTGTGGAAAATCGCATGAGTTGAACAGACTGTTTTTCCTCACAAAAAGCTTGCTGCAAAATGTACAATGTAGATCAATGGGAAAATTCGGGTTGACACGCCGTGAAATCCATTAGACGTTTTACAACATTTCTGTCTTCACTTACTTGCTTATAATAAACATGTACTGAAAATCTTTGAAAAATTGTCACCAGCTCCGTAAAATGAAGAAGTGTGGTTTGTTTATAAATATAAAACTGTAGAATGGCGACTCGATCTGCGAATGAATTTTACAATCCGTGGTCGGTTACCGTGTTTGAGGGTATAATCGTGTTTGAGAGAAAGTCTGCGGCAACAACATGTATAAAGCATCAACATCAGTAGTAAATATTGTCGGATGAATATTAAGGTACATGTAATAAAATTAATGTTTCTAAAGACTAAGCGAGTTACAAAATAAGGTTAAGGATCCTCGACACCCCGTGACTTCTACTTTTTATGACAGTACGTCACAAAATGGCGATTTCAACGCATTCAGAAACAGTTTATATCGCCAAAACTGGTTGAATATCTCTGTGGCATAACGGGTGTAGCGTCGGTCTACCAACCCGCTGGTCCCGAGTTCGAATACTACAGGGATTTTTATTTTTTATGAAGAGCGGTAAAATTTTAAAATGTTGATTTTCCCCCTAATTGAAAGTTTTTGTGTTCATTTTCAAGTCGAACACGTACTAAAAATCCATATCTTCAAGTACTTTAGAAGAATGGGCTTGTATGCAAAACTTTCCCCAGGTGTGTGGAGGATCCTTAATCACAGATCACAGTCCAAAATTGAACACGATTGTGCTGTAAATTTCAAGTTTGTGTACATGTTTGAAAACACATGCACACTTTTGTAGAAGTGTGTCATTGAACGGTTGAAGTTCAATAAAATGCAACATTTATGTCATATTTATTGTCAGTATCTGTTGTGAATTCTTTGGAATAAGCTACAACAAAATAAATATTGCCTCAACTTAAATTGATGCTTAAAAATGGATTGAATTTATCGATGAAGCATTGTGCTGAAAAATGTAATGGGAAACCTGTTTAAACAGTTTATTATGACACTTGTTTACACCATAAAAAACAGAAAGCGATTATTGTGAGAACTCTTAGTCAATTATTGCAGTGGTTTAGTTTTTGCAGTCCTGATACTGTATCATACAGAGTAAACGACAGTTAGCAGTCGGTGCATAAATTATCAATACCACGATACTGGTAAAAGTGGGCTGGTACTAAACAGCCAATGAAAATGCCTGTTTCAAAAACTGCAACTCGCGACCCCAATAGTGTCATCACTCAATGCATCAGTTTATCGGTCGCAGCATGTACACCCATGTGAGATTTGCGATTTCCTTATATATTCCTATGTTAAAATTCAACACCCAATTTGTGGCCCCACCCTACCCCCAAGGATCATGGTTTGAACAAACTTAAATTTACCATGAATCTACCTTACCTGAGGATGCCACACTAGTTTCAGCTTTTCTGGCCATTCGGTTTTTTGAAGATTTTTGAAGACTTTTCTAAAATTATTTCTATGTAAAAATTGAACCCAACATTGTGGCTCCACCCTACCTTTGGGGATCATGGGTTATGCAAACTTGAATATACCTACGGTACCTGAGATGCTTCCACACAAGTTTTAGCTTTCCTGGCTGTCTGGTTTCTGAGAAGAAGATTTTTAAAGATTCACTCTATATAATTTTGACCCCTCATTGTGGCCTTACCCAAACAAGACAAGATTTTCCAACTTTGAGTCGACACTACCTGAGGATGCTTTCACATAAGTTTTAGCTTTTCTGACCAAATGGTTTTTGAGAAGATCTTTGAAAGTTTCTCAAAAAATTCCTAATTAATGGTATATCCCCTTGAAAAAAGGCGTGGTCCTTAATTTTCACAACTTTGAATTCCCTTTGCCTAAGGGTGTTTTGTTCCAAGTTTGGTTGCAAAAATTCCTAATTACCGGTATCTCTCCTTGAAACAAGAGGCCCATGGGCCACATCGCTCACTTAAGCAACAATAGACATAATAAAATTAGCTTTACGTAGTCATATACAAAATTTGTATAATTGTAACCCAACCCCCCAACCCCCCCCCCCCCTGGTGGTCCAACCCTACACCTGAAGATTATGATTTTGACAAATTTTAATCTACACTATCTGAACTGACAAACGTTGCAGCTTTTCTAGACAAATTCTTTTGTTTTTAATTAGAAGATGATTTTAAAAAAAATTGCCCTATATATTCTATGTAAAAATTTTACACCCCCCCTTCAAATTGTGATCCCACCCTACCCCTGGGGATCATGATTTGAACAAACTTGAATCTACACTACCTGAGGATGCTTCCACACAAGTTACAGTTTTTCTTGAAGAAGATTTTTAAAGATTTACTCTATATATTCCTATGTAAAATTCAACCCCCCCCCCATTGTGGCCCCATCCTATCCCCAGGGATCATGATTTGAACAAGCTTGAATCTACACTACCTGAGGATGCTTCCACACAAGTTTTAGCTTTTCTGGCCAAATGTTTTTTGAGAAGAAGATTTTGGAAAAATAAACCAAATTTTTAATGATTTTTCAATTATCTCTCCTTGGAAAAGGGTGTGGCCCTTCATTTTAATAAACTTGAATCCCCTTTACCTAAGGATGCTTTGTGCCAACTTTGGTTGAAATTGCCCTAGTGGTTCTGGAGAAGAAGTCAAAAATGTAAAAAGTTTATGGACTGACAGACAGACGGAGAAACAGATGGACGCCTGACAAATAGTGATCAGAAAAGCTCACTTGAGCTTTCAGCTCAGGTGAGCTAAAAAGGCATGGTCCTTAATTTTCACAATTTTGAATCCCCTTTGCCTTAGGGTGTTTTGTTTCAAGTTTGGTTGAAATTAGCCTAGTGGTTCCGGAGAAGATGTTGAAAATGTGAAAAGTTTACAGACAGACAACAGACAAAATGTGATCAGAAAAGCTCACTTGAGCTTTCAGCTCTGGTAAGCTAACAAAAATCGAGTAAGCAATGACAGCATAATCACACCTTTTAACAAAACAACAAGAGGCCAAATGGCCTTAACGGTCACCTGAGTCGCATAACCCATACACAAACTTGTCAAGGAGTCTCATATATGCATATTTAGTTAAGTTTTATTCTGGAATAGAAAAATTTTTAATTTGTAATGATGACCACCTCCCTGCCTGAAATCTTTCAAAAAGGACTATTAAACCTATAATTTTAGCGAAAAACTTAAAAGACCATAAAAGAGTGCATGACCTGATATTGAAAAGGTGCAAGACTCTGATAGAAAATAATTTAATAATAATAACAAGGTGGCTATTATTCATGTTTTATCTAAAACAACCTCCCATCCCCCATCCCCCCGGGGCAGACAGAAACTCTCCCTATGGGCATTTAAACAAACGAAAAAAAACCCAGCTTTATCGATAAAAGCCATCATGAGTTACTCACTTCTCCTGTTCCAGTTTTTGAATATTCAACATTCGTTGAGAATCACCATCTGGCATATATACCAAAATCATTTTACCTTTATATATCAGTGATTTTAGTTAGCCAATTATTACTTTACTATTAACATAAACAAGGAACAAGAATATATATGGTTTAGGGGTGGGGATATTAACCGTTTTCAAGATATTCAGGCACTACCTGTTTGAGAGGGGTCAGGACCACCCCAAGGGCCCATGACCTACATACCATATGATGCCCCTTGACACAAGGAATAAGAATATATATAGTTTAGGGGTGGGGATCTCAACTGTTTTCAAGTTATTTGTGCACTTCCTGTTTGAGGGGGGTCAGGACCATCCCCGGGGCCCATGACCTACATACAATATGATGCCCCTTGACACAAGGAACAAGAATATATATGGTTTAGGGGTGGGGATATCAACCGTTTTCAAGATATTTGGGCACTACCTGTTTGAGGGGGGTCAGGACCATCCCTGGGGCCCATGACCTACATACCATATGAAGCCCCTTGACACAAGGAACAAGAATATATATGGTTTAGGGGTGGGGATCTCAACCATTTTCAAGATATTTGTGCACTTCCTGTTTGAGGGGGGTCAGGACCATCCCCAGGGCCCATGACCTACATACCATTTGATGCCCCTTGACACATGAAACAAGAATATATATGGTTTAGGGGCGGGGTTCTTAACCGTTTTCAAGATATTTGGGCTCTTCCTGTTTGAGGGGGGTCAGGAACCACCCCTGAGGCCCATGACCTACATACTATTTGATGGCCCTTAACACAAGGAACAAGAATATATATGGTTTAGGGGTGGGGATTTTAACCGTTTTCAAGATATTTGGGCCCTTCCTGTGCCATATTGGCCCCACCCTAGTGCCTAAACACCTGTCCCAGGGGTCATAAATTTCACAATTTAGGTAGAAGACTTCATGTACATCATATCCAGGCCTTTAGTTTTTCACAAATATATATGGGAGTAGAGAAGAAGATTTTCTAAAATTTAATACATTTTTACTATATGGCCATATTGGCCCCACCCTAGAGCCTGAACCCCTGACCCAGAGACCATAAATTTCACAATTTTGGTAGAAGGCTTCATGGACATCATAACCATGCATTTAGTTTTTAACAAATATCTATGGGAGTAGAGAAGAAGATTTTCTAAGATTTAATACATTTTTACTATATGGCCATATTGGCCCCACCCTAGAGCCTGAACCCCTGACCCAGGGGCCATGAATTTCACAATTTTGGTAGAGGGCTTCATGGACATCATAACCATGCAATCAGTTTTTTCCTCACATGTGTGGGAGTAGAGAAGAAGATTTTTGAAAATTTGGCTGTTTTTTGCATATTTGGCTCCACCTGTGGCACCCTGGTGGTGGTAGAGCCACCAATTTCACAATTTACATTCCTCTTACCATAAAGATGCTTCACACCAAAAATGGGAACAATTGGCCTTGTAGTTTTTAAGAAGAAGTTAAAAATGTAAATTGTTAACGCACGACGCACGACGACGGACGAAAACAGATAGCAATAGGTCACCTGAGTTTACTCAGGTGACCTAATAAATTGTAATCTATTGATTTTGCTTGTGAACTAATTGTTTGTTCTCAAAATAGGATATCCAGGTAAACATCTTTCATAACATAGTGAGCTTTTAGCAATGGCGACAACTAGATGTACTCCTTCTCCAAATAAAAGTTATAACAGAGAATCTAAAATTAGGGTTGTAGAGCATTACATGGAGCTGTCAGTTGGCAATGCGAAAAATCATGACTGGCTTATTTTCAAACCAGGCTTTTTTTTTTTTTTTTTTTTTTTAATATGATTAATTTCATTTGCACATACAATATATATACATGTAAGCATTTCTAATACCGGTACAATTGACAGATCTGTTGACAAAATCAAATTCAACAAATTTAAGACAGAGAAAAGAGGGAAAGTAGGAAATGGAGAGTAGGGTAGAGAATGGGGAATTACAGAGTATGAGAATGCATGTATCATATGTCAGAAATATTTTACAGATAAATAGGCATAATCAAAATATTTACTGCCGAGTTCTCGTCTTCGGACAAGGTATATATAATTTGTACATATATGTTGATATGTCAATGGTCAGGATCTACATGTTCATGAGAAAAAGCCAGTCAGTCCATTGGTTTAAAAAATTATTATATTTGCCTTGTTTCGTAGTGTTGTGTTTTTTATGTCAGAGTAACGAAGAAACTATTTCACATCTGTTCTGGGACTGCTTACTTGTCCAAAATCTCTTAAGCCGTTTTATATCAATATGTGACAGAAAAGGTTTACATATTACATTAGAAGAAAAATCATTCATATTAGGAACCCCTATTTCAATTAATTTGGGTGTATATAATTTTTCTTATAATCAAATCTTATATATACAGGAAAAGATATCTTGACTACAAGAAAACTTATCAATCAATGATCTCCTGAGTGATCTGAAAACTCATATAAATACACTTAAATACACTGCTACGAACCAGGCTTATTTTCGATTAATTTTCATTGTAAGAAATAGGTGGCTTATATTCAAAACTGGCCTATTTTTAAATCTGGCTAATTTTCTAGGCTTTAGGGTATTCAGTCATTAAAGCCACAAGTGGAAAAACAACAAGTGGAAAAGCAAAGCTTCCTATTCCTTGGTGAGGATATCGACATGTCTTGTAACTAATAAAATCACTGGAAGTGGTTTCTTTTATCGTTCAATATAAAACACATGCTTGAAATCTTATCATTCATCAGACTTAAAAAAGCGTTTGTATGCCCCCAATTCAAGTCACACGCTAATTTCTGACCACATTGCCTTCCAAAATGACTATCTATCAAAACAACAAAACATATTCTGAAAAGCAGTAGGCAGGAGACAGAGTTATAAATCAGTAGACTTCCGCATAAAGTGGTAGAGTTAACATGTATGATTCTGAAAAGCAATCTTTTTTACTGCCTAGCTGATTTAACAGAATCAAATCATAACAACAATTCAACTCTTACATGTTAATCCATCATCTTCAATGTTGAACTTCTGCGCTGTCCACACCACTACCATTTTAGCATCATATAAACCATTGGGTAAATCAATATCTGAAATCTTAATTCACAAAAAGGAACATTTAACACAATTATACCCTACATGAAAACTAGGATGTAATATCATACAAAAATAAATAACAATGTAGCTGTTATTCTTAAATCTGAAGTCGCAGATTTTACGTGGATTTACAGGCCCCACATTGCCTGTAATGTACAGTACAAGTACAGAAACAAAACAAGCAGCAGGAATAATGGTAAATCACACCGTCGCAGTGTGATCACGGTCGCTATCAATACCGCGATCAAAAACCACGATGGGGTATCGCGGGAATGATAAAAATACAGTGGCGGTAACATGGGCCAATACGGGATCCGCGTTGCCTGTACTTTAATAGTTAATGTATGGCAGAATTTCACTATGGAATACATTCAAAACCTGTATAAATCTATTCCAAGATCGTCAACTTCATGGCATGTATCAGGTTCAAAGGACATTTAACAAAGTACTAAAGGTAAGCCTTTCATTTGTTTTTGCTATAATTTGGTGATTTGATTTTGCAAGCGTGATAACTCATAAATGACGTCTGCCATATTTCTGTGAATACATTTGGCATGACACTGTAGTTCTTTACAACTTGTTTAATTTCCTCTTACCCCAAAAAATGCATCATAGCACGTCATTTAAAAAGAGCAGGCCTTGTAGTTTTAAACAAGGGGTACAGGGGCCACATTGCTCACCTGAGCAATAATAGCTTTAACTCTGATCAAATTAGCATTACAGTATCAAAATCAAAATATCTTGACAACTAAGTACAGTAGATCTTGCTCAAAATTTTTTTAAAAATCTGCCAATAAAAGTTTATCCCCAATTGTGGCCCTATTCACTACTGGGGACCATGATTTAAACAAACTTGAATCTACAATATTTGAGGATGCCTCCACACAAGTTTGAGCTTTTCTGGCCTAATAGTTTTTAAGAAGAAGATTTTTTAAAGATTTTCTCTATATATTCCTATGAAAAAATTCATCCCCCCATTGTGGCCCCATCCTACACCTGGGGACCATGATTTAAACAAACTTGAATCTACACTACCTGAGGATGCTTTCACTCAAATTTGAGCTTGTCTGGCCTAAAAGTTTTTTAGAAGATTTTCAAAGATTTTCTCGATATACTGTTAATACAGGGTTATTTTCGCCTCATGTAATTTTCGCCTATCTACACTTGCAAACAGTTTCGCCCTGTCTTGAATTCGCCCAGACATAGTTGTATTTTAAGATAGTTTGAGACGTCGCAATTCGCCAAGTCTTAAATTCACCCGCTGACAACGAGGAAGAAAGGGGCGAAAATAAAACGGGGGCGAATATTTCCCTGTATACAGTATTCCTTTGTATAAATTCATACCCCCATTGTGGCCCCACCCTACCCCCGGGGATCATGATTTGAAAAAAAACTTGAATTTACATAACCTGAGGATGCTTCCATACAAGTTACAGCTTTTCTGACCTAATAGTTTTCAAGAAGAAGATTTTTAAAGGTTTTCCCTATATATTCCTATGTAAAAATCAATCCCCCCATTGTGGCTCCACCCTACCCCCAGGGACCATGATTTGAACAAACTTGAATCTACACTTCCTGAAGATGCCTCCACACAAGTTTAAGTTTTCCTGGCCTAATAGTATTTTAGAAGAAGATTTTTAAAGATTTTCTTTATATATTCATATGTAAAAATTCATCCCCCCACCTTGTGGCCCCACCCTACCCCAGGGGACCATGATTTGATCAAACTTGAATCTATACTACTTGAGGATGCTGCCATACAAGTTACAGCTTTTCTGGCCAAATAGTTTTTGAGAAGAAGATTTTTAAAGATTTTCTCTATACATTCTTGTGAAGAAACTTGAACCTACACTACCTGAGGATGCTTCCATACAAGTTACAGCTTTTCTGGCCTATTAGTTTTTGAGAAGATTTTTGAAAAATACCAACAAATTTTCAATGATTCTAAATATCTCCCCCTTAAAGAGGGTGTGGCCCTTCATTTGAACAAACTTAAATCCCCTTCACGCAGTGATGCTTTGTGCCAAGTTTGGTTGAAATCTGCTCAGTGGTTCTGGAGAAGAAGATGAAAATGTGAAAAGTTTACAATGACAACGTCAACGCCAACGACAGACAACGGACAGATTTTGATCAGAAAAGCTTACTTGAGCTTTCAGCTCAGGTGAGCTTATAAGTTAAAAATGTTCAATTGTTAATACATAATGCATGTTGTTGGATGTTGACAAGAAGGATATACCAACTGCAATATGTTACCTGAGTGTCTCAGGTGACATAAAGAATTTCATAATTATAGTCTTTAAAGGGACCTGGACACGATTTTAGATGAAATTTTTATTTTTTTATTTTTATGTATTAAATAGTTTACTTGTGTATTTTGAATGATTTACCAAAATTTGAATGTTAGAAGTCCTGTTACAAGCGAGATACAGAGGAAAGAAGTCGTTATGTAAACAAAGCTCGAGTCTTATATTTGTTTACAAATAATGTAAAGTAAAGAAATTACCATTTCTTTGACAAAATAACTTGTGGAAATAAGATAAACTTATTAAATGTGTTCATGAATAAGTTTATCAACAACAAAATGCAACATTAGATTGAAACTTTTACCAATTCAAGACATATGTAAACAATAACAGGTCTCGAGCTTTGTTTACAAAACAAAGAATTTTAACCTCTATAACTCGCTTGTAGCTCGATATTTGACTTTCAAATTTTGACAGAGCATTAAAAACATCCATATTGACCATTCTAGACATTTAAAATGAAAAAATAAATTTTGAAAAAATTGAGCTCAAATCGTGTCCAAAGTCCTTTTAATGTTTTTTCTACATACCTGCTGGATTTTAAATTCCAAACGAGTTGCTGATACTCTTTTCCCCTGCACCTCTAATGGACCATTTGGCAGGTAAATACTAGCACTGTATATATTCTGACAAAATAATTAATAAGCGTGCATTAAATGATAATATAATATTTTCATTTTCCAGTGTAGCTGCAGATCTGTAGCTCCCGGTCTGAAAAAAATTCGGATGGACGACCTGGGAGCTACAGGGCCACCCATTGAAAAAATTGTATATTTATTGCGCAGAAAAACGTGCGCTAGTTTTCGACTAATTAACCTAATTTATACGCAAATTCTGTGAAAACAACTAGTACCATTAAATTCTTCATGCAATTTACTACTTGATATCATCTCTTCACTTGCCTCAGATAGTCTTTTAAACACCATCACCAGTCCCGTAAATTCATGTGGTGCACTTTGTTTACATGTAAAAATGGCGACTCTCGATCTCGATGTAAATTCAACATACTTGATTTTATCGCGAATACCGAATTTTTTTCTGACCGGGAGCTACAGACTTGCAGCTATGTCTGTGATAACACTACATATAAAATTTGTAACATATTATTTTTAGTTCAATAACTTCATTAATGACGCAAATGATATACCATACTGTTGGGATGCAAGCACCCCAGGTTTGCATAATTATCAAAATGAAAATAACATGAAAATGTCAATAATTAATTTAATATTCAATACAATATGTAATACAATTACTGAAAATTATAAGCTATAGGTGATCTTCTACATGTATCATAAAGCCCTTCCGGCTTTATTGGATTTGACTATGCACACCCAGACCATAATGAGCACCCCCCAAATAGAAAACTAATCTTTAAGACTGAAGCAAGTAGAACACAAGGCCCAAGGGCCACATCGCTAACCTGAGCAACAATAGCCATTATAACTCTGAACAAATTAACTTCATGGTACAGAGAGTTCCATTTAATCTGATAGCTGTTAAGCTGATATTTCGTTTATTCTGATATAATAATAAAACACCACACCATTTCTTACTTATTCGTTTATATTTTTTCCTGATAATCTGATAGGAAAAAATAGCATTTCAGTTAGTCTGATACATGTAGGATTGTGACTGTCGTGATAATGATTTGCCACCGTCTTACACCTGTATATTCCTTAATTTGTTTAATTGTGTACACAAAAACTGTCATACATGGCATTAGTTACATTTCAATGCATACAGGTGGCTCATGAAAGCTACAGACATGTATAGTTGTTCTGGATGACTGCACACAGAAGTGACCTTACCTATGTACACATTTATATTTAAATTTACAAAAAATTGATAAAATATCATATCCTATCATATAACTTTTTACAACAAGATATCTGTGAGCCAATGCTCACTAGTGATACCCCCGCTCTGATGTGAATATGCAAATTATGCAAAGTCGACATTTAACAGAAAGTTGGCATCCGATTGGTACAAAAATATATCCCACAATATGGCATGCCTATACAAATACTGTGTAAAAATTTCAAGCATCTGCGATAAACAGTTGCTGAGTATTCTTTGATGAAAATTTGTTTAAAAATTTTGGCTTAAAATAAACAAAGTCGTCATTTAACAGGAAGTTGACATCCGATTGGTACAAAAATATATCCCACGATATGGCATGCCTATACAAATACTGTGTAAAAATTTCAAGCATCTGCGATAAATAGTTGCTGAGAAATCTTTAAAGAAAATTTGTTTGAAAATTTTGGTTAAAAAATAAGCAAAGTCGTCATTTAACAGGAAGTTGACATCCGATTGGTACAAAAATATATCCCACGATATGGCATGCCTATACAAATACTGTGTAAAAATTTCAAGCATCTGCGATAAACAGTTGCTGAGTATTCTTTGATGAAAATTTGTTTGAAAATTTTGGCTTAAAATAAACAAAGTCGTCATTTAACAGGAAGTTGACGTCCGATTGGTACAAAAATATATCCCACGATATGGCATACCTATACAAATACTGTGTAAAAATTTCAAGCATCTGCGATAAATAGTTGCTGAGAAATCTTTGACAGAAATTTGTTTTAAAATTTTGGCTTAAAATAAACAAAGTCGTCATTAAACAGGAAGTTGATGAAAATTTGTTTGAAAATTTTGGCTTAAAATAAACAAAGTCGTCATTTAACAGGAAGTTGACATCCGATTGGTACAAAAATATATCCCACGATATGGCATGCCTATTCAAATACTGTGTAAAAATTTCAAGCATCTGCGATAAATAGTTGCTGAGAAATCTTTGACAGAAATTTGTTTGAAAATTTTGGCTAAAAATAAACAAAGTCGTCATTTAACAGGAAGTTGACATCCGATTGGTACAAAAATATATCCCACGATATGGCATGCCTATACAAATACTGTGTAAAAATTTCAAGCATCTGCGATAAACAGTTGCTGAGTATTCTTTGATGAAAATTTGTTTGAAAATTTTGGCTTAAAATAAACGAAGTCGTCATTTTACAGGAAGTTGACGTCCGATTGGTACAAAAATATATCCCACGATATGGCATGCCTATACAAATACTGTGAAAAATTTCAAGCATCTGCGATAAATAGTTGCTGAGAAATCTTTGACAGAAATTTGTTTTAAAATTTTGGCTTAAAATAAACAAAGTCGTCATTTAACAGGAAGTTGATGAAAATTTGTTTGAAAATTTTGGCTTAAAATAAACAAAGTCGTCATTTAACAGGAAGTTGACATCCGATTGGTACAAAAATATATCCCACGATATGGCATGCCTATTCAAATACTGTGTAAAAATTTCAAGCATCTGCGATAAATAGTTGCTGAGAAATCTTTGACAGAAATTTGTTTGAAAATTTTGGCTAAAAATAAACAAAGTCGTCATTTAACAGGATGTTGATGTCTGATTGGTACAAAAATATATCCCACGATATGGCATGCCTATACAAATACTGTGTAAAAATTTCAAGCATCTGCGATAAACAGTTGCTGAGAAATCTTTGACGAAAATTTGTTTGAAAATTTTGGTTAAAAAATAAGCAAAGTCGTCATTTAACAGGAAGTTGACATCCGATTGGTACAAAAATATATCCCACGATATGGCATGCCTATTCAAATACTGTGTAAAAATTTCAAGCATCTGCGATAAATAGTTGCTGAGAAATCTTTGACAGAAATTTGTTTGAAAATTTTGGCTAAAAATAAACAAAGTCGTCATTTAACAGGAAGTTGACATCCGATTGGTACAAAAATATATCCCACGATATGGCATGCCTATACAAATACTGTGTAAAAATTTCAAGCATCTGCGATAAACAGTTGCTGAGTATTCTTTGATGAAAATTTGTTTGAAAATTTTGGCTTAAAATAAACGAAGTCGTCATTTTACAGGAAGTTGACGTCCGATTGGTACAAAAATATATCCCACGATATGGCATGCCTATACAAATACTGTGAAAAATTTCAAGCATCTGCGATAAATAGTTGCTGAGAAATCTTTGACAGAAATTTGTTTTAAAATTTTGGCTTAAAATAAACAAAGTCGTCATTTAACAGGAAGTTGATGAAAATTTGTTTGAAAATTTTGGCTTAAAATAAACAAAGTCGTCATTTAACAGGAAGTTGACATCCGATTGGTACAAAAATATATCCCACGATATGGCATGCCTATTCAAATACTGTGTAAAAATTTCAAGCATCTGCGATAAATAGTTGCTGAGAAATCTTTGACAGAAATTTGTTTGAAAATTTTGGCTAAAAATAAACAAAGTCGTCATTTAACAGGATGTTGATGTCTGATTGGTACAAAAATATATCCCACGATATGGCATGCCTATACAAATACTGTGTAAAAATTTCAAGCATCTGCGATAAACAGTTGCTGAGAAATCTTTGACGAAAATTTGTTTGAAAATTTTGGTTAAAAAATAAGCAAAGTCGTCATTTAACAGGAAGTTGACATCCGATTGGTACAAAAATATATCCCACGATATGGCATGCCTTAACAAATACATGTAGTGTGTTAAAATTTCAAGCATCTGTGATAAACAGTTGCTGAGATAAATGCGACAGAAATTTTTGTTACGGACGGACAGACAGACACACAAGGGTAAAACAGTATACCCCCTCTCCTTCGGAGCGGGGGTATAATAAAATATATTATATAACATTGTATCATATAAATAAACAGTGTATCATATCATACAATACTATAATATAGGAATCATGTAATATCATTTAACAACAAACACATCTATCAAGCAAATTTGAGCGAGGTAGGAGATTTTTTTTAACAATTATTCCTTGATAATGGAGATCAGGCTAGGTTTGAGTTATGTTTTTGTTCACATGAGTTTATAACATTCAACTTAAGATTTTTTGAACTTGGTACCATTCAGCATTTAAAATGTAAAAGAACACAGCATGGCCTCAGCTCTGTGTGCAAACATAGAATTGTAAGCATAACTCTGTATATTGCTTAAAACTCGAAGCTTGACACTCAAATATGGTTAGTAAATAGAAAATTGCAAACAAGTAAAACAGAGGGAAAATGCAACAAAACAAAGAAAGAGCACAATTTATTTTTCAAAATGAATCTTAGGTATATACCTACATATTTCCATCAGCGAAATTAATGTAAATGCTTAGCTCTTAACAAAACATGTTACATTAGGCCACATAAAATTAATTTTTAGATTCTCATCCCCGCCAACCCCTCTGAAAATAGCCCGCCCTGATGCATTTTATTTTGTTTTGAAAAAAAAATTGTGTGAACAAAAATTCAAAACATTCTAATGGCTTACCATTTGATTCCAGTCATGTTTGTTATCATAAGGATACAAATGTCTTCATGCATTCACAGTTAAGTCGAAATAAAATGGAATTAAAAGACAACAACTGGGCTTGTGTACTCATATTAGTATTACCAACTTATCGCAAATCTCACACTGGTGTACACGCTGCGACCGATAAACTGATGCGTAGAGTGATGACACTATTGGAGTCGCGAGTTGCAGTTTTTAAACAAGCATTTTCATTGGCTGTTTAGTACACGCCCACTTTTACCTGTACCGTGGTATTGATAATTTATGCACAAACTGCTAACTGTGACGTTTACTCAGTATCAGGACTGCAAAAACTAAAACACTGCAATAATAATTGACTAAGAGTTCTCATAATTATATCTTTTTGTTTTTTTATGGTGTAAACAATTGTCAAAAATAAACTGTTTAAACAGGTTTCCCGTTAAATTTTTCACAATGCTTCATCGCTAAATTCAGTAGTTTTTAACGCATCAATTTAAGTTGAGACAGTATTTATTTTGTTGTAGCTTATTCCAAAGAATTCACAACAGATACTGACAATAAATGTTACATAAATATTGCATTTTATTGAACTTCAACCATTCAATGACACACTTCTACAAGTGTGCATGTGTTTTCAAACATGTACACAAACTTGAAATTTACAGCACAATCGTGTTCAATTTTGGACTGATCTGTGATTAACCGTATTTTGTAACTCACTTAGTCTTTAGAAACATTAATTTTATTACATGTACCTCAATATTCACCAGAAATATTTACTACTGATGTTGATGCTTTACTTGCCGCTGACTTTCTCTCAAACACGCTAACCGACCTCGGACTGTAAAATTCACATGCAGATCGAGTCGCCATTTTACAGTTTTATATCTATAAACAAACCACACTTCTTCATTTTATGGAGCTGGTGACGATGTTTCAAAGATTTTCAGTAAGGATTTATTATAAGCAAATAAGTGAAGACATATGCTGTAAAACGTCTAAGGATTTCACGGCGTTTCAACCCGCATTTTCCAGTGGATCTACATTTTGCAGCAAGCTTTTTATGAGGAAAAACAGTCAGTTCAACTCATGCGATTTTCCACAAATGATACTATTATGAACGGTAACGTAAAATATATTTGTTCACCAAACAGTTTCTAACGAATTTCTTCACAATAAGCTGAATAATGTATGTTATTCGATGAGCGAAGTCCAATCTGACTTTAATCTATAACGGTTACGTGTACGAGCCCGTCCCAGCTTTTAGGAACTTTTTCTTTGTTTTTTTTTCACTTAATTATTTACACATGTACATAAACAACATCACCCCATTTGTTCTTTAATAACTCTGTATGTAATTTTTATAACAGGTACAACTTTTCTTTCTCTGACATTTGTTTCTATGTGTTAGCATCATGTTCTGAACATGCATTTGATAAATGGGCGGGTCTATATAAATGCGCCAATCAGAATCTTTGTTTCGAATCGCAATTGAAATTCACACCGTTTAGAAAGTGTCATCACTCAATGCAATGCAATCTCAGTCGCAGCATGTACACCAGTGTGAGATTTGCGATAAACGAATAGAGCAGTTGTTATTTTTATACATGAACGGTGAAAAAGGTGTTTTTAAAAAAATTAAAAATAATACCGGTAAATAAAATCTGCCCACCCGCCCCATATTTTTTGCAAATCAAGATGAGAATCTAAATATTAATTTAATATTGTCTTAATCAACCATCACGCAAAAAGATCATACCGAATTATCAATAGAATGAATTGTATTTTAGTATATGTTGTTAATGCATCGGATTTTGTTCATTTGGTGCAGGTAAACAATCAGCTGTCTGGTTTACCGAAGTCATTGTTAGATTTGATACGTAAACATTACAACATAAAATACCGCCAATAGTTCCCCAAGTTACAAAGCAAAATTAATGAAAATGAAACAAAAATTTAAACAAACTAAAACCATTGTCAAAGGTAAAATGTCAATGCATTGGAACATTAAACTTCAATTTACTTCACAAAATCGTCACCAATGTATCATGCATATTTCAAAGATTCCCTTCGCACACGAACTGTTGCACAACAAACAAATTCCTCTTTGTCAGAATGACCTGTTTATCATGCGTCCAACATGGCTGCTTCAAACAAAGAACCTCCTTTTTGATATATGGAATACCGAACCCGAAGTTATAAACTGATTTAACCGCCTCTTTATTATTTTCGTAATAACTCAGATTTGGGACCAAAGAACTGGGTACGGTTTCAGTCATATTATTGTTTTAGAGTGAATTTAAAAAATATCACAAACTAGAACTGTCCTAATGGGACTAATACCCCCGCAAGGCTAATTTCAAATGGGACAAATAATTGAATTGTATAATAAAGGTTTGCGACACATAAATAAAAAAAAATTCTAGAATTGTAAAATACTAAATTAGTTAACAAAGAAAAATTAAAATCAAAATTTTCAAAACTTTACTGTAAATACATATGTATAACAGTAATACATTTACAAATTTATGTATCTGGTGATATTTTTTTATTTCATTGTTTTAAAAAAAACCCAACAAAGTGACAATAACCCCTCCCTTTGCAGTAAATGAAAATAGCCAAGCAATGCTCTTCTGTTGATAAAACTTTGAATATCTTTCTAATCAGAGTCTTGACAGATGCAATTAGTTGTTTCAAATTTTCCTCACTTTCTCCTATGGTACAATGCAACTCCATATCAGAAAATTGATCCCATACGACTATGATTTTCTTTGATGAGCTTGTTAAATTGGATAAAATCTCAAAACATTATCATAATTAGCATACTATGTAAAAATATGAAAAAAAGAAAATTTAATATTACAAACAATTTTAAAATTGCCAAAACACTACAATCATATCAGTAATTTTGAATTTCATTTAAATTAATGCCCTATAGGGTCACTTCATCAATTTACTTGACTAATAAATTTAAACAGCTTCTAAAATAGCTAAATTCTTTATTAATAATGATATTATTTATTTCATTATAATGATAGAAACTTTTGGTTTACATGAAGCAGTATTAAAATAACCCCAAAACCACTGCCCATTTTACAGATTATCAATTTTCCCTAAACCCATGCTCCATCTAAACCATGGTTCAGATAATGGCCCCCTTGGGACAACTGAATTCAGCCACACTTGTCTTTGATGTTCTTATTAGCTCCTAAGAATTTACCAATGACAAACAAATATTTTGCATTGTCAGTTGATAGAATACTTATAAAAAATAAATTAAGTTAAGAAATAAAGACAAAAAACCTCCATCTGGATGTATTACTACAACTGGAGTGTTTACTATTAATTAATTAATAAAGTCTGTAAGGATTACCTCCCTTACTTTTCAAAATCTGTTCAGTGTATAATATATAGAAGTATAAGGAAAATGAAAACTGTCATAAAATCATTAAATCTTGTCTGATCTTAAAAAAATTGCAGGTGCTCATCTGCAGATGGTGTTCAACATGTGTACAAATTTTCAGACTGTTCCATGCAGTAGTAAAAAATTCTATAGGGGGGACAAAGTTGCGTCTACAAACAGACGGACAGACAGACAGACGGACAGGGTGAAACCAATATACCCCCGCTAAACTTTGTTTGAGGGGGTATAAAAAGAGTCCACGGGCCACATCGCTCACCTGAGCAACACTAGACATACTAAAATCAGCTAAATATAAACCTACATCAAACTTTGAACCTTTTATGTGGCCCAAGAATTATCCAGATCCACAGTCTAAACAACTAAGAATCAACAAATGTCAATATGATTGCATATTAATAAGTAATACTATATACTATATATTTTTTAAAATGGCCAAATTTATTTCCTATGTAAAAATTTGAGCCCCCTTCCCATTATAGACTTAAAGATTTTTCTCTATTTATATTACACTACCTGAGGATGCTTCCACTCAAGTAACAGCTTTTCTGCTTAATTGACATTCAAAAAGAAAATATTTCTCTTTACATTCCTATGTAAAGATTCGCCCTTATTTTGGCCCCACCCTACCCCCAGGGATCATGATTTAAACAAACTTGAATCTACATTACCTGAGAATGCTTCTTCACAAGTTACAGCTTTTCTGGTTGATTGGTTCTTGAGAAGAAGATATTTAAAGATATTTCTCTATATATTCCTATGTAAAAATTCAACCTCAAATTGTGGCCCTACTGTACCCCCAGGGGATCATGATTTGAACAAACTTGAATCTACACTACCTGAGAATGCTTCTTCACAAGTTACAGCTTTTCTGGTTGATTGGTTCTTGAGAAGAAGATATTTAAAGATATTTCTCAATACATTCCTATGTAAAAATTCAACCTCAAATTGTGGCCCTACCGTACCCCAGGGGATCATGATTTGAACAAACTTGAATCTACACTACCTGAGAATGCTTCTTCACAAGTTACAGCTTTTCTGGTTGATTGGTTCTTGAGAAGAAGATATTTAAAGATATTTCTCTATATATTCCTATGTAAAAATTCAACCTCAAATTGTGGCCCTACCGTA
Source organism: Magallana ariakensis (assembly GCA_020458035.1). Taxonomy (NCBI): domain Eukaryota; kingdom Metazoa; phylum Mollusca; class Bivalvia; order Ostreida; family Ostreidae; genus Magallana; species Magallana ariakensis. The sequence continues at coordinate 45,705,684 of CM035813.1, forward strand.
CCCCCAGGGGATCATGATTTGAACAAACTTGAATCTACACTACCTGAGAATGCTTCTTCACAAGTTACAGCTTTTCTGGTTGATTGGTTCTTGAGAAGAAGATATTTAAAGATATTTTTCAATATATTCCTATGTAAAAATTCAACCTCAAATTGTGGCCCTACCGTACCCCAGGGGATCATGATTTGAACAAACTTGAATCTACACTACCTGAGAATGCTTCTTCACAAGTTACAGCTTTTCTGGTTGATTGGTTCTTGAGAAGAAGATATTTAAAGATATTTCTCAATATATTCCTATGTAAAAATTCAACTTTAAATTGTGGCCCTACGGTACCCCATGGGATCGTGATTTGAACAAACTTGAATCTACACTACCTGAGGATGCTTCTACACAAATTACAGCTTTTCTGGCCAGTTGGTTTTTGAGAAGAAGATTTTAAAGATATTTCTTGTTTAATTCCTATGTAAAAATTAGACCCCCCCCCCATTGTGGCTCCATCCTACTCCCAGGGATCATGGTTTGAACAAACTTGAATCTTCACTACCTGAGGATGCTTCTACACAAGTTACAGCTTTTCTGGCCAATTTGTTTTTGAGAAGAATATTTTTAAAGATACCAACAAATTTTTAATAATTCTTAATTATCTCCCTTTGAAATAGGGCATGACCCTTCAGTTGAATAAACTTGAATCCCCTTCACCTAAGGATGCTTTGTGCCAAGTTTGGTTGAAATTGTAAAAAGTTTACAGACGGACAGACAGACAAGATGGACAGATGGACAGACAGAGAGATGGACGGACGGACAGACGACAGACAAAATGTGATCAGAAAAGCTCACTTGAGATTTCAGCTTAGGTGAGCTAAAAATGAAAAGACTTTAAAAATCATATTAAAATACTTATCAGATTGAAGCCTACTCCTTCTGTTTGGGTAATGATTCAATATTAACTAACCGGCTCAGCAGGGAAATTTCTTCCTTGGATAACAATGGTTTTGGAATAGCCCTCTGGTAAATATATTTCCCCGGTTTGGAATTTGTCTACCTTTGGACAAAATAGTTTTCCTCTTTTGCCTTCATTGCTCTGTAAAATAATTCAACAAAAAATATTCATTTTTAATAATATATCATATATGTAATGTAAAATGTTGCTTTATGTCATCTAACATTTACTAAATTATTCTATTATGTTTAAATACATGGATTTATCAGTTATTGCAAAAACCTGAATTTAACTTATTCGTAAAAGGTGAAAGCCATTCCAGACATTAGTTTTTCAACGCTGATGTTGATTTGTATCAGACTGAGTTAAGTGTATCAGACTAAGTTAACAGTTACATCTATAATTATTTTAACCAACATTCTGATAAAAGTATGCACAGATCATGAAATTAAATCACATAATTCATAGATATGTATTCATGATTTTGTGACAACCAATATGCTGAAAATGCATGTTAATAGGAAGTACAGCTCGCCAGCGCAAACCGCCAGCTAGAACTCAGATCTTAAACAACACCTGAGCAAAGAGAAAATTCAAACTTTTCTTTCCTTAAACATATTGATACTTTTGTCATCAGAATAGCTTTCCCCCCCCCCCCCCCCAATTCCTAGTATATTGCATATCGCCTATAATTTGAAAGGGCAACTACTCAAGTTTTAAAGATAACTTCAAAGGCAAACTACTCCAAATATTTAAAAAACTTTAAAAACTGTAATAAATATCATGAAATGTTGAGACAAGTTGGCAAAGTGTCGGCCTTACTGCTGAATATAATTCCACCAGTCAGACATAGAGATAAATCTGGCAATTTATAACAGTACAGGCAACGTGGATCCTGTATTGGCCCGTGTGACTGTCACAGTATTTTTATCATTCTAACAATTCCATAGCAGTTTTTGATCGCGATATTGATAGCAACCATGATGACACCGCGACGGTGTGATTTTCCATTATTCCTACTTAGCTTATTGTTGTTACTGTATTTGAACTGTACATTACAGACCATGCAAATTCACGTGAAATCTGTGACTTAAGATTTAAGCATAACTATGAAAGCCCATTGGGCTCAATTTCATAGGTAAAAAAAATATTTTGATCACAAATAAACGCGTAACTTTCGTGAATAAACACGAAACTTTCGCGAATAAAAAAAATAAGTTAAATATATACATTTTTTAAAGCTATTGTTCAAATTTAGATAACATAGATTCGTCCTCTAAATTTATCACATTATTTTGTTGTTTGAAAATCAGTACTAAGATTTTAAAGATTTCCCACGTTTGAATTTATATCAATTTTAGAAAAAAAGATAATTAATGAATGCCTGTTCGAACGAATGATGCTCTTCCTCCTTATCTACTTGGAACATTTTATCTAAGAGTTGTATTAAGTTTTATCAGATTTATTTATATCTATAAATAAAAAAGATATTTAAGTATCTTCTATTTAAAATTAAAATATGTTTTCAATCATTGTACTTCATAAGGGTTCTTGTATGAAATGACAATATTTAAATTAAAGTTTTGTGTTTAATCACGAAAGTTACGTTTTTATTCGCGAAAGTTTTGTGTGAATATGTGAAAGTTTTGGGTTATATTGCGAAAGTGTCGCGTAATATTGCAATGTTTCACATTATATCGCGAAAGTTTTGTGTTATATGGGTTAAGTTTTGTATTTATTTGCGAAAGTTTCGCCTTTATTCGCGAAAGTTTTGCGTTTATTCGCGATAAAAATATTTGTTTACCTACAAAAATAAGCTCAATGCAGGGCTTTCGTACATAACAGCTATATTGTAAATCAATCGTGGTTTATATTAATATAAAATTAATAGATTTGATTTATAAAATAGAATTTCATAAAATTGGAAAATAAATTAAAATTACCACATACCACGATTAATATGCTGGTAAATTATGTGCTGTGTAAATAAGAACACATACCTCTTTATATGACTTTTTGGTGTGCTTATTTCAGTTATTATTTCTATTAGTTGTTAACCTTTTTAGAACAATCTTTAGATTTAATATTTTCATTAGATGTACTTGTAAATGCAGAGCAATTTCATCTTCTCATTAAATAAACACGCATAGCCTAGTTAACTGTCAATACATGTACATGTGTATGTCGTAATTTTTTTAAATGAACAGGTGTAGGGAATCATTGCTTAACAAAAGACCAATGGATTGATGAACAGATAGACAGACAGATGCTGAACAAAATGTGGTTAGGATAGCTCACTTCTGATCAAAATAATCAGGAGAACTATTTTGTAAGTTTTGAAATGCAAAAGCCCTGGGAAATGTAAATGTAAATTGAAACTCGAAAGTGGGGACAATGATGAACAAAATTAGGCCCATTGGCAACATTTCTCACCTGAACAATAGTTTCTTGTATCCTTCTATTTTGACATTTTTAAATATAAAACTCTTTAAAAATATTCCAAGATTTGATAGTACATACAGGCATAGTCACAATTTGGTCATTTTTCCCCATTTTTAATGTTTACAATGCTACTAACAGTTTGTTAGATTACTATGCTAGCATCCTAAGATAATGTAAATTCTAAACTGTTAAAACCATGCCCACAGGCCAATACTACCCCAAGAGGAGTTCAAAGTTTAACAAAGAAACATGCATGATACAAAAAAAAAGCCTACTTTTTTGGACATCATATCCAAAGACCTAAGATGCATCAACTGATCAATCTCAATGTTATTCTAGCCTCAATGTACTTTAAACCCATCTAAGGTCCCTAGTATTGGTTTGGAGTGTCATAGTTTGACCAATTTAAAATCTACACTATCTAACGATGCTTGCATAGTAATCTAGCTCACACATTGAAGCATTGTAGTTCTTAAGTAAAAGAAATATAAACATTTTTTCTATATTATAATTCAATTTTGATCTTTGAACCCCTTCTGGGGTACTAGATTGGTCTGTGGGTCACGGTTTTAACAAATGAGAATCTATACTATTTATGAATGGTTGTATAGAAATTTCACAAATTGTAGCATTGTAGTTCTTTAAAAGAAGATTTCAAAACATTTTTCCTATATGTTTCTATGTTGAAATTTAAACTCCTCTTGGAGCTCCAGTATTGGCCTGGGGTTCATGATTTTAAGAACTTAAAATCTACATATCTTATGAATTGCTTGCATAGTAATCTCACACATTGTAGCATTGTAGTTTTTAATTAGATCTTATCCTGTATGTATGAATTTTGATCTTTGAACCCCTCAAGGGGCACCAGATTGGCCTGGGGTCATGATTTTAACAATTTAGAATTTACACTTTTTAAGAATGCTTGCGTTGTTTTAAAACATTTTCCCTTTATGTTTCTATGTTGAACTTTAAACCCCTCCTGGGGCCCCATTATTGGTCAGAGGGTCATGGTTTTAGCAATTTTGAATATACACTAATTGATGATACTTGCATAGTAGTCTCCCAAGTTATGGTGTTGTACTTTTTGTGAAATGATTTTTAAACATTTTCCCTATTTATTTCTATATTAATCTCTGAATCCCTCTTAGAGCCCAAGAATTACAGGGTAGTCAGGTTTTTCTGTATCCAATATAGTCATGATTTTAACAATTTAGAACCTTTACTTCATATACAAGTAATTTGGCATTTCTGGTGCAGTGGTTTTTGTAAAGCAGACTTTTTAAGACACACCACCTATTTTAAGTGTTTCACAATTATCTCCCTTTTAAAAAAGGGGTTTTGCCCTTTGTTTTAAGACTCTTGAATCTGAGGGGCCTTACCATAAGGATGCTTTGTACTAAGTTTGGTTAAAGAACTATATATTATATGAGTCAAATTCGGCCCCAATAATTTGCCTTTTTTTAAGTGTTTTAAATACATTAAATTGTTATGTTATTTATTTATTTATTAAGAGTCGATATATTTTTTACCTATTTATTTGATTTATTTGCACTCGCTGGCAGTACTGTATTTGATGGACGAATCGTCGATGCGGACGACTAGTCGAATTGCTCATTTTTAGCCCAAATTTTAAAAAAATCCTACGATACGTCGATTCAGACGATACGTCAATCTTATTGCTTTAAAATTGCGCATCAAACTGCAAGTTACATTATCAGTGTATGATGCACAGGACGTCCCCGATATTGCTAGCAATTATAAATAATGATTAATATTTAAACAATTATGCTTTATACTTATGCTTTGTATTTTCAAATACCGGTAACTTCTATAGAGTTGCTTGCATTTTATACAATAAAAATGCACCCCCCTTTTTTTACAGTTTCGAGGTTTTCTCCGCTTTGAATAAAGATCGGTCTTTCATTTCTGCAATTTATATTCGTCTTACCATAAGGATGCTTTGTGCCAAATTTGGTTGAAATTGGCCAGGTGGTTTTAGAAAAGAAGTTCAAAATGTAAAAGTTTACAGACGGACGGACGGACGGACGACGGACAAAATGTGATCAGAAAAGCTCACTTGAGCTTTCAGCTCAGGTGAGCTAAAAAGGGTGTGGCCCTTCATTTGAACAAACTGGAATTCCCTTTTCCAAGTGATGCTTTGTGCCTAGTTTGGTTGAAATCTGCCCTGTGATTCTGGAGAAGAAGTCAAAATGTGAAATGTTTACAAGACAACAACCACGACAACAGACAAATCTTGATCAGAAAAGCTTACCTGAGTCGAAGGCTCAGGTGAGCTAAAAAAGACTGCCTCTTGCCAGTAATATTTTGTCCCTTTAAAAATCGTCTGTATATTTTCAGCAAAAAAAAAAAAAGGTTTTTAATGTAAATTGTAGGCCTAGGTCCTCTAAAGATGATCAGGAAAACAATATTTCAACAAGTTTCTTTCTGCCTATATTCAGACATTCAAACATAATAATTGACAATGTATGAAAAGTCTTGAATAAGTTCAAAGTAAAAAAATATTAATAAAATCTTAAATTTTAATGTTTTAAAAAAGAGTTAAAGAAACTTCAAGTACTTTGTTTTAATAAATACATGTATTTGTTGACTACCAGTTGTTCAACCAAATTATATGTTCATTGTTTTAATAACATATTGGATTGTAAAAATCATTGACCACAAATTTAAGTATACTTGAAACTGTCATTTTCACTAAATCCATGAATATTGATGCCCATGAATATTAATGAAACCACAGTAATCTCCCTATAAATTGAATATAAAATGTACATATAAGAAAAATGATTAAAATTATGGAATCTTTCATACCTGAGAATATGAACATGATAAGAAATCTCACTAATTGTGTTCATGCCTACCCATGCATCTGCAAACAACTGTGTGTATTCATAAAGTGACCTCTAAAATAGGAGTTTGTTTTTTCATTGACAGATTGAGAATAATAGTTTGAGGATGCTTAAATAATAGGAAATCATATCCGAGATCATCAGGGACTCTGATATGTTGAAATACAGCAGAGTTGTTATATAATGGAGCTGCATCATACACAAGGAATGCAGACATAATGAGTTTAGCTATTGGATGAGCAACAAAGAATTGAATATTGCATAATGAAGGAAATTTATACTAATGATATTCAGGGCTTTATCTTCAAAAAGTCAGTGATGTTTACATTTTAAATCAGGTTCAAGTTCATGAAATTGAAAATAAAAACATGATGGCTACATAATAACAAAAATGTTAGCAGGCCGTTAGTCTATCAAAGGCAGATTTATAGCATTAGAGAACTTACAATGTAATTGGTGTACTTTTGTACATAAGTATCCTGAAAATGGTTTTAAACATAGTATTTAATGTTACTTTGAAATTACACTACTGTAACACTTTATTCACATCTTGCAAATTTTATCAAATTTATTTATTCATGATGCTCCTTGGATGGTCATAAAATATCATATACATACATTTCGACTGCTGACACGCTCCCCAGAACACATCTCAGTGTTATATTGACATTTGTTCTCTGCAACACACCAGTCACACCAGTAAACATTGTCAACACACCTGGAGCAGCTAGAAAAAAGAAACAGCAATACAAACTAGAGCCCAGCTCGTTGCAAGCAACGAGGAGGTCTTCCGTTACAGCTTCAAGATAAGATTGTCAATCAGTCTTAATACCCCCCCCCCTTCTTCGCTTTACACTTATCAGGATCTGACAGGTATTGATAGGAGGTCATCTTCACACGATCATAACTTCTGACCAATCAGGGCTTTAGAAAATCAATTGGAACTCTTCAAAAGTTGACAGACAAATTTAATTCATGCCCGTTTTCTATGTAACCTCCAACTGCAGAGTATTGAAGAGTTTCACCTCTCATAAAACAAATAAAGGCATGTATGTGATAATGTAGAGGTCATATGAAGATGATATCAGATCCTGACGAGTGTAAGGAGAAGGGGGTGGTTTTCATCAGACTGGATTGTCAATATGATGATAGTAAGTTCAGAAAATCGAAAACGAGGCTCACTTTCATAGCATTATTTTCATACCAGGTGAATTCTCCGTTTAACTTGCTTCACGGTCATATCATAAATGTACGTATATTTAATTATTCCGACCAGAAAATCAAAATGATAAATATGTTTATGTAAAACTGATGACAGGATACAAACTAAGCCTATATCATAGTGTAATCAACACAAAATCCACTGTGCTTATGCATGGAAAACAGTGTTATGTTTCATAAACATTTCGATTCCCTGTACTCATACTTGCACCTCTACCGCTAACACATGGAATAGTTTATGTAAAGTGCAGTGTTAAAATTAAAATATTGAAACGAACACAAACTGTAAATAAAGAAGGACGCCTTCTCCCATCTGTGGGTGCGCTATACGAGAGGTGCTCAGTGGGAGGGATAACTCTCCGTATAATTTTTGGCCATGCAGGCACTCAGCATCATTTTTGAAAGGATTAGCATAATTATCGGAAATCTTGACAAGCAAATAAAAGGATAAGTTCTCAAATCTTCAAAATCGTAATCCGTGGGGGAGGTAGGGGTTGTGAAGCAGCTCTATCTCTATTTTTTGAAATAGGATTTTGTTTTAAATATTCCAATAATTTTTTGCCTTCATCTAAAAAGTGTGTGTGGAGTTGGGGTGTGTCAATGCCCGAATCCCCACATTTTCTATAAAATGTAAATAATTTCAGGAAAATTTTGGTTGCAAGGAAAAGTTGGCTGGGTCGGGAGAGGGGGGGGGGAGCAGAGCTCCCACTGGGAAAATCCTTTTCGCCACTTTAGTGCGGCACGAAGAAAGTCCTATGATTTACAATTATTTCTATCATATCACATATACATATACATGTTTTAGTTATAATATTTTGACCTTTAAAAGATACATGCATTGACTGACTTGTTGTACATGTTTTTATAAATGATCGAGTGCATTTTTTTTGTCTAATTGGTCCATTTCAATATTATGTCAACATATACAAATATGTGCTTATTCCTAAATTAAGAATGCGCTGTTAATTGAGGAATCCAAATTTTACGATTCAAGTTTATTCCAAATAGAATGCAACAGTTACATGCAGTGACAAGTCAGACTTAAAAACATTGCAAACAAATGCACTTCAGCTGATAGTAGAATAAAGAATGGGGGATGAAAGGCAAACTCTGAACGAAGCAGCATTCTCATGGAGGATTTAGCATTGACATTCTTAAATCAAATGAACGGAACAAGGAGTTTTCTACAGGGTTCCATCCCTTAGTCCCTAAATCACATCCCGGCCTTCCCATACCCATCCCCAAAACAAAATTAAATAAAACATCCCATCCCATCCATTCCCCAAAGAAAACACCCATACAATTTCTCACAAATAAAAAGCTTATACCGCGGAGAAACAATATGACAAATCATTCATACATTCTGCGACTCAGTATTTAGTATTCATTCCTGTTTTTACCAAACTACGCAAGAGATTATATAATGATTCTCAGACATTTATACTTTTAACTATATCAGTGCATTAGCTAAAGTACAACTGTACCCCATTCCTCATCTGCACGTGGGACAAGATAATCACAAAAACTTGTAGATATTAATCGTCCATACGCAAATGGTAATAACTAATACGGTAAATAAAGGTGTCTTAAGTCAATTACCTGAGTCTACACCATATAATTAAATATAAGAAATGTACAGTATATATATTCTGTTAGTTTTAAAATCAAAGTGAAGAAAATTACTGTAAATTCCTTATTTTACGCGAGTACTTAATTCCACAATTCCGCTGTTTTGTATCAAATCGCGAGAATATAAAATCGCAATCACCATTTTTTTTGGTTATAATTTCCTATAGTTTAAAACTGTCTTAAAAATAAAGGCAAGATTTTAAAATCCGCGAGGGTTGCCTCTCGCGATTTAACGCGGAAATTAGTTTCTCGCGTTTAATTAGGAATCTACAGTAAGTAAATTAGTTCTTTCCCAAGATATAACTTATATTAGACCTAAGTATTGCAAAGTAAAGATTGCAAAGTGAAACACATTAGGAGGAACTGTTACACACAAGGAGTCACCAAAAATTGATCATTTGAATTTTTAATTTCTGTTCGCCAATTTTGAAAGGGGGGGGGGGGGGCGCGCTGCATATCAATGAGTTTGTTTTTACAATGAAGCAAACGATCATTCAGAAGAACTACAAATGTGATCAAGTGACCGCTAGAATCAAAACAAAACTTGTTTAAAAATTTATGTGAATATTTTTAAAGATAATCACTGAATCCCTCAATTCCGCACAATTCTTTTATCGTGCCAGCCCCTACCGCATACATCTAATATTGTAACATGGAACTTTGATTTTAATTTGATTTGATTTGAACATTGAACACTCGGAGAATGTTTGATTTTTTAAATTCACTTTTACTTTGTACACCCTGCTAAATTTTTGTACAACTCTTAAGAAAACTTCTTTTACTTTCTACACGATTTTGTGTTGGTCAAATATTAATTCCCACACCAGTAAATATGTACATAAGACTGGTTGATCAGGCAGGTGTGAATATTGTCTCAAAAGTGTTGAAGTCTGTAGAAAGTTTCAGCATTAATAAAGGAAATAATCATGGGTAAATATATTGATCTTATATTGAAACAAAAGTTGATTTTATATGAACCGGTCAAAATCTCGGCGTTTGTATTGTATATACAATTGGCCTTAATTGCATATTTAGATTTGGAATGATGGCTTACTTTTATTCCATTGATGGTCAAGTTTCTATCTGATTTTATGCACCTTTGTTTAAACCAATGCTAAAGACAACTGTACAAATAAGATAATTTATCATTTCATCTTAAACCAAGGTAGTTAAATTGAAAATAAAACAAACAATTTAATAGTGGTGTTTGTACAAATTATCAATAAACATGTGATAAGGTAGAAACACAAGAAACTACCGCGAATCACTTGTCAACTCGCCCGGGATCTCCTCGGCCATGTGGGAGGGATGATATTCATTTAAAAGTTTAATATTTGTGGGGTTTTTGTGTTAAACATTATTTGTACAATTTCAAAATATTTAAGACTTACAAACCCACCTTGATCTATGTCTGACGATGCTTTTGATTTGGAATAATATCGCTTTTACTATTTTTCAGAACGCTTTCTGTACTTACACTCTATAGTTTAATTCAATCAATTCAAGATGAAGAAATCTTTATGACATAAAATTAAAACAGTTCTTGTGTTTGCTGCTAATTAAACACATATATGTAAGACGCGTCATCATGTGTATTAGATAATCACTAACAGCTAGGTAGTCCAGCCACGACCGCTCTCGTTGGCCGCGGACAAGGGATGGATTACGCTCAGAACCCAGAAGGATTTGAAATGCTTGCAGTATAATGACTAAAATACTTTAAATAGAAGTTAATTTTTTACTTTAAAATCCACATTTGTTCTATGTCTTATTATGCTTCAGATTGGGAATGACATTGCTTTTATTAATTAACAGAACGATTTATTAATTACAATTCTATCGTTTTATTCAATTTAAAGAAGGGTTAGGGTTACATTTACAAATTTTACATGTATATGTATTCAAAATTAAAAGCAATTCTATGTAGTAGCGGCTAAATAAACCCATATGTGTAAGACGCGGATATTGTGTAGTAGATACCGCTGACCGGAAGGTAGTCCAGCCGCGATCGATATCCTTGGCCGCGGTCGAGAGATAGGTTACATAATGGTACACACATGCAGCTCAGATCCCAGATAGATTTCAAATGCATGCAGTGTAATAACTAAAATGTATTACATAGAAGTTTTTTTTTCTTTTAAATCCAGTAATTTGAGTTTTACAAGAAAGAAAAAGAATGTTTATATTTTCTGTTTCTCGTTTTTAAAGGATTGTTCACTTTAAGAACTTACTAAAAATGACTTATAGTCCTCAGATAAAAGCATGTATACTTAAAAAAAACCTTTTTCTTATGAATTAAGGCATCCTGTACCGGTATACTTTCTGTGGTATTACTTTATGTCATTTGTATGCACAAAGACTTTCGTTAACTTTGCCAAATTGCTGCGAGTACTGGTCTACATGTATTACTTTTTACCCTCATATTATGCACTACCCGAACACAAAAATAGTTTTATGAGATTAACAAGATCAAAAACATTTTTTGCAGCGAAAAATTTACCATTTTTGAGTTATAAAGCAAAGATTTTAAAGGGACCCAAACCCCTAATTTAAGGGGCTAGCCCCTTTTTTATGGAATCAAATGAAAGCCCTTAATATTTTGCACAACTTTTGTTCTATATGTGTTTAGAAAATATTTACAACTAAAAAGTTATGGAACAAAGATATAAGCAAAATTTAGCATTTTTTGAAACATAAATTAAATAAATTAAATAAAAATAAACATGTGATTTTTTATACTGATCAACTCGGAGCCTTTGCAGGTACACGAGACCCACTAAAAAATATTCAAAGGGGAATAACTCAAAACTGGAAGTAGCGATTTCACAATGTTTTGTGCTATAGTGAGCTATTGACATTTCCAATAGACCCTGCAAATTTGAACAAAATCTGATGACAAACAAGCAAGTTTAAAGAAACGTCTAAAAGAAAAAGAAGCAGAAAAATAATAATGAAGAATTTCCAACAGAATCAGTACAAGGTCTTCAGTTGGAAACGGAATACCTTAACTAGAACTGTCCTAATGGGACTAATACCACTGCTAATTTCAAATGGCACAAACATGAATTTAATTTAAGTAACTAGAATATATAATTGAATAATAAAGATTTGTAACACATAATACAAAATCAAAGGCCAGAACGGCCAAAAAATTTGAATTTCTGTACTAATAGTCATATATCAAATAATATTACAATAAAAAAGTAAATGAATTATGTTTTGTGCTGCTTTAAAAACAAAAATCAGTAAATTTCCTTATAAATAGGAAGTGATGTGTTTATATACAATAAGTCATCATCAGGTTACAAAAATCGAAGATATTTCAAAGTTCAAAAATAAATTATTTTCTTTCTGCTTTAAACAGTCTGAGAAAAATTTTCACAGGTTCATAATTTGAATACATTAACAGTGTGTCCCTAATTTTAATAATAAAAGTAACATACTTTTATTTATTGTAATAAGGCATATTATGTACAATAAATGATTAAACTGACAAATCCAGAGTGCTACAAAGATTATACATGTGAATACAATACACATATATATATATATATATATATATATATATATATATATATATATATATATATACACATGTATATACTACTTTGGAGAAATTTGATCACCCCATTGTGGCCCCCACCCTACCCCCGGGGGTCATGATTTTCACAACATTGAATCTACACTTCTCCTGAGGATGCTTTCACATTAGTTTCAGCATTCCTGGGCTAATGGTTCTTGATAAGAAGATTTTTGAAAATTTCTCAAAAATTTTCAATAATTCTGAATTATCTCCCCTTGTAAAAGGGTGTTGTCATTTATTTTCACAACTTTGAATCCCCTTTGCCTAAGGGTGCTTTGTGCCAAGTTTAGTTGAAATTGGCCAACTGCACTGTGGTTCTGGAGAAGATGTTGAAAATGTGAAAAGTTTACAGACAGACAGACAGACAGATAATGTGATCAGAAAAGCTTACTTGAGCTTTCAGCTCAGGTGAGCTAACAAGAGGCCCATGGGCCACATCGCTCACCTGAGTAACACTAGATATAATAAAATCAGCTTAATACTGTCATTATACATGTATAAACCTACATCAAACTTTGAACCTTTTATGTGGCCTAAGAATTATCCAGGTCCCCAATCTAAACAACTGAGAATCAACAAATGTCAATATGATTACTTATTAGTAATACTATATGCTAAATATATTTGGGAATGATCAAATTTATTTCCTATGTAAAATTTTGACACCCCCCCCCCTCATTATAGTTTTATCTTTTTTTATTTTATTTCTAAAGATTCTCTATATATATATATTTCTCTTTACATTCCTATGTAAAAATTCGCCCCCAATGGTGGCCCTACCCTACCCTTTGGGATTATGATTTGAACAAACTAGAATTTACACTACCTGAGTATGCTTCCACTCAAGTAACAGCTTTCCTGCTTAATTGATTTTCAAAAAGAAGACATTTCTGTTTACATTCCTATGTAAAACTCCCCCCCCCCCCATGGTGGCCCCACCCTACCCTCGGGGATTATGGCTTGAACAAACTAGAATTTACTATAGGATGCTTCCACACGAGTAACAGCTTTTATGGCCAATTGGTTCTTGAGAAAAAAAATTTAAATGTATTTCTCTATATATTCTTGGTAAAAATTGACCCCCAATTGTGCCCACACCCTACCCCCGGGGATCATGGTTTGTAAAAACTTGAATCTTCACTACCTGAGGATGCTTTCATGCAAATTTCAGCTCTTCTGGCCAATTTGGTTTTTGAGAAGCAGATTTTTAAAGAAACCAACAAATTTTTAATAATTCTTAATTATCTTCATTTGAAAGAGGACATGGACCTTTATTTTAACACACTTGAATCCCCTTCACCTAAGGATGCTTTGTGCCAAGTTTGGTTGAAATTGGCCCAATAGTTCTGGAGAAGAAGTTGAAAATGTAAAAAGTTTAAGTTTACGGACGGACAGACAGACAGACGGACTAACGCCAGACAAAAAGTGATCAGATAAGCTCAGGTGAGCTAAAAATTGCATAATTACATTATCTAGTTTGACAGATTTTTGAAAAATTGAAAAGGCAGTTTTTGCCCGCTCCTGCATCTTATAAGACATAAATTTTAAGTTTCGCTGTTGTTCATAAATTCATAAAACGGAACTTGCAGATTTAAGTAGCAAATTCAGTCTCTTCTTCGATCTTTAGAGCATGTACATGCATATTATTTGAAATTAAATTATTTCATTATTTCAAATTATTTTAGGAGTGTACATGCATGTATCAAATAAATTGCATGTAAGCTTGAAAGAGGAAGATAAAGCAGTTAAATTGTATTAATTTTATTATATTAAGATGGAAAATCACAGGCCTTTTTGTCGTTTCCAACCTTAGGAAAGTAATAGGAATAGTTTTTGTTTTTCAAATATTTATAAAGCTGCATGTGTACACACGGTGTGCTCTGGAGTATTATCATATCCTGTCCACTAATCGACGCGCAAAAACTTAAAAAAACATAGGTAATCACAGATTACAAAGCTCACCGAGACGAGGCATCACCTTTATAAAACCACCTTTATCATATTATATGAAAATCATAGTTAATGATCTTGGATATTCATGGATACTGTTTTGACACAATATCATATATCATATGTAAAAAAAATGTATGATAATCATATGTTCATTTCATACAATATTATAAGATACAATGTTTATCAAATACAATAATATAAAATATGATATTGCATCCAATGATACTTACAATATATATCATTTAATACAATATAATACCGTAATAAATATTGATGCAATATGATATTGTAACATATAATATGACATTGTATCATGTTATACATTATTGTATTTAATCACATTATACAATTATCATAATACCTAATATAAATACAATATAGCATTATTTGATACTATATCAGTTCACATAATACATCACAATATTGTAACATATAATATTATATTGTATAATATAATATAATATTGTTTTGTATGATATTGTATCATATTTGATACACAATATTGTATCATTTGATACAATATAATTTGATAAAACATTGTATCATATCATATAATACAATATCATATGATATAGTAATATATTATATAATACAATATTATACAATATCATATCATTTCATATGATACAATATCATATCATACAATATTATATTATATAATATCTTATAATATCATATAATACAATTTCATGTATTATATATATAATATATTTTATAAACCAATATCACATTATACAATATTGTATCATATGATACAATATTATATACAATATCGTATCATATGATACAATATCCTATATTGCAATATAATATGAAACAATATCATTCGATAAAATCATATATTATACAATTTCATATTCTACAATATTGTATAATAATATACAATATTATACATAACAATATCATAATACAATATCATATAATAATCTACAAAAAATTGATACCATATCATATCGTATCATATAACTTTTTACAATATAATGTATGATATTACATTGTATCATATAAAACAATAGTGTATCATATCATAGAATACTATATCATAAGAATCATGTTATATTATTTAACAACAAACACATCTATCAAGCAGGTTTGAATGAGGTAGGAGAATTTTTAGCATCCTTGATAATGGAGATCAAGCTCTGCATCTGAAGCTACCTCTGCAATTCATTTATATTATCGTTAAATCAATTATGCAAGCTATTATCTATAAAACATGTAACCTGTTCCAAAAAACTAAACCTCATCCAGCATCCGAAACCTATGGCTCAGATTCAGCATTCAAGCCTGTCAGATGCATCAGTATCATGAGACGCATCTGTGATCCATGCAAGTTTGGTTATGGAAGGACCAGTAATAACTAAGATATAATCATCAGAGGGCACCTGCTCTAAAAACTTTAACCAGCTCTTAAAACCTTAACCTCATCCAGCATCCAAAACCTATGGCTCAGATTCAGCATTCAAGCCTGTCAGTTGCATCAGTATCATAAGACGCACCCTCCATGCAAGTTTGGTGAAGTTAGGACCAGTAATAACTAAGATATATTTTTTAGCATCCTCGATAATGGAGATCAGGCTCTGCATCTGAAGCAACCTCTGCCATTCATTTATATTACAGTTAGATCATATCTGCAAGTTTGAAATGGTGCTATTACCTACATGTATTAAACATGTGACCTGTTCCAAAAAAACTAAACCTCATCTAGCATCCAAAACCTATGGCTCAGATTCAGTATTCAAGTCTGTCAGGTGCATCAGTATAATAAGATGCATCATCCATGCAATTTTGGTGAAGTTAGGACCAGTAATAACTATGTTATAACCATCAGAGCGCACCTGTTTCAAAAACTTTAACCAGATCTAAAAACCTTAACCTCTTCAAGCATCCGAAATCTTTGGCTCAGATTCAGCATTCAAGCCTGTCAGGTGCATCAGTATCATAAGACGCACCATCCATGGAAGTTTGGTGAAGTTAGGACCAGTAATAACTAAGATATGATCATCAGAGGGCACCTGCTCTAAAACTTTAACCAGCTCTATAAACCTTAACCTCATCCAGCATCCGAAACCTATGGCTCAGATTCAGCATTCAAGCCGATCAGGTGCATCAGTATCATGAGATGCACCATCTATGCAAGTTTGGTGAAGTTGGGACCAGTAGTAACTTAGAAATGCCTAACAAACAGCACCTGCAACAAAAACTTTAACCTGCTCTTAAAACCTTAACCTCATCCAGCATCTGAAACCTATGGCTCAGATTCAGCAGTCAAGCCTGTCAGGTGCATCAGTATAATAAGATGCATCATCCATGCAAGTTTGGTGAAGTTAGGACCAGTAGTAACTTAGAAATGCCTATCAAACAGCACCTGCAACAAAAACTTTAACCAGCTCTAAAAACCTTAACCTCATCCAGCATCCGAAACCTATGGCTCAGATTCAGCATTCAAGCCTGTCAAGTGCATCAGTATCATTAGACACACCATCTATGCAAGTTTGGTGAAGTTAGGACCAGTAATAACTAAGATATAATCATCAGAGGGCACCTGCTCCAAAAACTTTAACCAGCTCTATAAACCTTAACCTCATCCAGCATCCGAAACCTATGGCGCAGATTCAGCATTCAAGCCTGTCAGGTGCATCAGTATCATGAGATGCACCATCTATGCAAGTTTGGTGAAGTTAGGACCAGTAATAACTAAGATATAATCATCAGAGGGCACCTGCTCCAAATACTTTAACCAGCTCTAAAAACCTTAACCTCATCCAGCATCCGAAACCTATGGCTCAGATTCAGCATTCAAGCCTGTCAGGTGCATCAGTATCAGAA
The DNA here is from genome assembly GCA_020458035.1 of Magallana ariakensis. Lineage (NCBI taxonomy): Eukaryota > Metazoa > Mollusca > Bivalvia > Ostreida > Ostreidae > Magallana > Magallana ariakensis. The sequence goes on from CM035813.1 coordinate 45,723,151, forward strand.
AACTCACCATCTATGCAAGTTTGGTGAAGTTAGGACCAGTAGTAACTTAGAAATGGCTATCAAAGGGCACCTGCAACAAAAACTTTAACCTGCTTCAAAAACTTTAACCTAGCTCCTCCAGCATCTGAAATCCAAGTCTCTCAAGTCCATAAGTAGGTCCAGATGCACCATCCATGCAAGTTTGGTGAAGATAGGACAAGTAATAACTTAGATACAGGACATGCAACAAAAATTTTAACCAGGTCCGGACGCCGATGCCGAGGGTATAGCATAAGCTCCCCCCGACTTCGTCTCGGTGAGGTAAAAAAAAGTTAAGTGATCGCGCGAAGTCCTGCTTTTAAATTACCTAACACTCAAAAGATGAGATTTCCGATGCTTTGAATAAATCCACTAGGAGGGGGTCAAATAATTTTTTTTTACATTTGTTTTGTAACAACTATATATATATTATACTTTAGATTGAATGTTTTAGAAGAAATTTATCGAAAAAACAATGTGCATGCATACTTGACTACCGGTGTCATATAATATCTTGAACCCCCCGATATATTGAACCCGGGTTCAAAATATTGCTGCGATATATTGAACCCCCCCCATAAATTATTGAACCCCGGGTTTAAAATATTATGGCCGCGATATTTTGAACCCCCCTCTAATTTTCATTCCCTTTGGAGAGGGGGTTCAAAATATTATGGCCGCGATATATTGAACCCCCAACATATTTCCAATTCCCTTTGGAGAGGGGGTTCAAAATATTATGGCCGCGATATTTTGAACTTCCCTCTAATTTTCATTACCATTGGAGAGGGGTTTCAAAATATTATGGCCGCGATATATTGAACCCCCAACCTATTTCCAATTCCCTTTGGAGAGGGGGTTCAAAATATTATGGCCGCGATATTTTGAACCCCCCCCTCTAATTTCCAATTCCCATTGGAGAGGGGGTTCAAAATATTATGGCCGCGATATATTGAACCCCCAACATATTTCCAATTCCCTTTGGAGAGGGGGTTCAAAATATTATGGCCGCGATATTTTGAACCCCCCTCTAATTTCCAATTCCCATTGCAGAGGGGGTTCAAAATATTATGGCCGCGATATATTGAACCCCCAACATATTTCCAATTCCCTTTGGAGAGGGGGTTCAAAATATTATGGCCGCGATATATTAAACCCCCAACATATTTTCAATTCCCTTTGGAGAGTGGGTTCAAAATATTATGGCCGCAATATTTTGAACCGCCCTCTAATTTCCAATTCCCATTGGAGAGGGGGTTCAATATATTATGGCCGCGATATATTGAACCCCCAACTTATTTCCAATTCCCTTTGAAAGGGGGTTCAAAATATTATGGCCGCGATATATTGAACCCCCAACATATTTCCAATTCCCTTTGGAGAGGGGGTTCAAAATATTATGGCCGCGATATTTTGAACTCCCCTCTAATTTTCATTGCTATTGGAGAGGGGGTTCAAAATATTATGGCCGTGATATATTGAACCCCCAACCTATTTCCAATTCCCTTTGGAAAGGGGGTTCAATATATCGCAGCCATAATATATTGAACCCCCTCTCCAATAGCATTGAAAATTAGAGGGGGGTTCAAAATATCGCAGCCATAATATTTTGAACCCCCTCTCCAATGGGAATTGAAAATTGGAGGGGGGTTCAAAATATCATGGCCATAATATATTGAACCCCCTCTCCAAAAGCAATGTAAATTAGAGGAGGGTTCAAAATATTGCGACCATAATATTTTGAACCCCCCTCTCCAATGGGAATTGGAAATTGGAGGGGGGTTCAAAATATCGCAGCCATAATATATTGAACCCCCTCTCCAATAGCATTAAAAATTAGAGGGGGGTTCAAAATATCGCAGCCATAATATATTGAACCCCCTCTCCAATAGCATTAAAAATTAGAGGGGGGTTCAAAATATCGCAGCCATAATATTTTGAACCCCCTTTCCAATGGGAATTGGAAATAGGAGGGGGTCAAAATATCGCAGCCATAATTTTTTGAACCCCCTCTCCAATGGGAATTGGAAATAGATGAAGGGGGTTCAAAATATCGCAGCCTTAATAGATTCAATATATACAGTGGAGCCTCAGTTATCCGGTCGCTTTCATTCCCAAGTCCAATCGTCCGGATAGGTGAAGCGTCCGGATATTTGAAATGTGTCTATTGTTGTCATGAATGATAAATAAATGTATTTGACTTAACAATGGCTCCCAGTGTTGATACTGGGGTTTTTTTTTTGCCTTTCAAACCAAATAGCAACACATAATAGAATTGTCCGTTGATATGAACATTTTTAAATATAAAGAACCCCGCTTTATTTTATTATTTTGTCATGAAATATTAACCAGACTATAATTAGATAACCGAATCTAGCTAAATTCTTTGTGTCCAAGTGTGATATGTGCCCTGGCATTTACCATATTTACATGTACGTAAAGTTTTCAACTTTCTATTTCTAGAAATGCCAATTTCCACAATAATTGATTAATTATAATTTAAAATTCATTTTCTATTCTTAAAGTAAAGCCAATTTTATTGATAAAATAAAGTTTACTAGTTGGATCCACCAATGCACTTCCAATGGGTTGACATGCTTTCATTTTGTTTTTTGTTTTGTCATTACGTTTGAATAGGTAAATAAAACACAAAGCTTTGTAAAACGTTCCAGTTTTCTTGATTAATAAGCATATTTTTTATTTGAAATACAGGGTTGTTTAAAAAAGTGATGGCACTTGACAGGTGCACATGTTAAGATATCCAAGCCATGTGCTGTGAGGCGTGACTAATCCTGTCTGCAGGCCAGCACTGTCGGTAATTTTGAAAGTGATTTTGGAAGTCAGTGTTTATACAAGCTACTCATGAGGGTCTAGCATGTAAAAAAGGAGTGAAACTTAATTGACAGGGGTAATCTTTTGTACTGAGTGGGGTATCATCAAATTTTACCGTCCGGTTATATGGAGCAAAATTAGTAGTAAATCAATGTTTTGTGGTAAAAACAGACCATCTGGATCCGGAACGCGGAATTCCGGATAAATGAGACAAAATAATGTATAAAAAATCTGTTCCCAAATAAAATCGTCCATAAACTGAACCATCTGGTTATCTGGCGTCCGGATATCTGAGGCCCCACTGTATTTGTTTTAATCCAAACTGATTATTTTTTGTTAATTATGATAGTCCAAAAACAATTATTACCTACAATATACCATAATAGATAGTTTAGATTGATCAAGAAATAATAAAGGCAAGTATTAAAAAGACATCCATGATTGATGTAATAAAAGTATTTAATGTATTTTCTAGAATTAAATTTGGATAATATAATGAACCCGCGGGTTCAATGTAGGTACATTTTAGTTATACCGCCATACTTGCCAACTGACCCGATTTCATCGGGTCACACCCGATTTTTCAACCCTTCACCCGATTATTTTTTATGACCCGGCGGGTCATGCTTTTCACCCGATTTTTGTCGAACAACCCGTAAATCTCCCGATTTCCGGATTTGGTTCGTAAATTACCTTGCGCGGTAGACTTCCAGTTATGAACCCACCCAAGCTGAGCTTGGATTTACGTAAACAATGCCGATGGCTATAACAGGAAAATGTTTAGTTAATTATAAGGTGAGAGTTAATTATTATTGTGAGTTGTTTTGACAAACCGAGGGTTTAAATCATTAAGTGCTATGGCTTCCAATAGGCAGAGGTCATTATCAGGGCAAGCGGAATCAAAACCAACAAAAAGAAAACGATATCTTTGTACTTATTAACATATCTGGGAGAAGAAATTCCCATGGGTAAAACAAAGTAATCAAGGGAAAAACGAGGCTTTTTGTTTTCTATGTAATGCGCATTTGAATATTGGACCTGGTTCAAAAAAATGATCTAACTAAACATTCTAAAACGCTAAGTCATGTAAAATATGCTCATGCACAAAAGTTTTTCAAGTCACTTGAAAATTTTATGCCATCGTTTTCAGGGTTCAAAAGCAAGGTTAATGTAGCAGAAACTCTTTTTTGCAAATATTTTAGCTGAACACAACATATCATTTTCTGTGTCAGATCACTTTACAAAATTCAAAATCAGCAAAAGTTTGTTACAATGCTTCTTTGTGATAAAATAATACACATACATTTTTCTTTTGTATAAACATCATAATACACATATATATTTCTGTTGTATATACCTTTGAAATGCAATGGTAAATATGTCGTGAATGTCGTTACGCGCTATGACCAGATTTTTTACTTTCCAAATCTGGTCATGACCAGATTTTCACATGTTGGAGGTTGGCAAGTATGTATACCGCTAAAAGTTTAAGTCCAATATAGGTACAAAAAAGTTATAACTTTTATGTACCTAAATTTCAGGTACAAAAAAGTTATACTTTAGTTACAGAAAAGTTATGACTAAGTATAACTTTTTTTGTATGGGCGGGTTCAATATTTCGCGGTATCAAAAAATTACATGATACCGGCATTCTTCAGCCAAGATAAATTAGTGTGGTGGTTTTGTGTTTATTCAATATGTGTATTTGTTTATTTATCTATATGTGTCCATATTTGATTTATATTCCCCTATTTGTGTTTACTTCTCGTATGGAGTTTTTTTCCCTTTGATTATAACCCGTCCGGGTTAGGCGCGCCCGGGTCTATAGTACCTGGCTGGGATTTGTTGTTTGAAAAGTAGTTTTTAACAATTAAAGGCTGTTCATTGGCGGGGAAAAAGGAAGAGGAAGTTGAGGAATTTGATAGTTTGTGCCACGAATTACCTTTACTTCCTGTGCATATTTTGGCAATTCAAAGTACCGAGTTTATTCCCCTTGTGATAACTTGTACAATTCTATGTAACACCATTAAATGTCTTGTTTGCCTATATTCCGTCAATTAAGTTTAATTGATTATTTGTATATTGCATAAAATAATCATTATTATTTAAGTAAAATAAATAAGGAATCATTCTTTGAATATTATGAAGTGATAATTTTGGTCGGGTGATCAAATCCAATAAAGCCCAAAGGGCTTTATGATAGATTTGATCACGCCCTGACCGAAATTATCACCTCCTAATATTCAAAGAGGTTCCTTATTACTTATATTTATATAATCTTAAGCAATTGTACAATTAAATATTTAAACATAAATAAGCAAACCCTGCTTGTGCCCCATTTATATGTCCTTTGTTTCACTGGACTGTATAGTACAAAATCAACACATAGTGTTATCACAGGCAGAGATACTGAAAAATGTAAATATTATATACCGTAATATGTACTCGACTAACCTCTAGACAGTCCAGTTACAGAGACTAATGGCATCCATGTGTTAGTAAATTGACTGGGCGCTTAAAATGCATGTACATAGGAATATGATCATTATTTTTTTTTTCTATTTTTTTTTTTAATAGTTTTTAAGTTTGATTTAATTATTTCAACAGGATCGGTAAACAATCAGTGTCTGATTTACCATAGTATATTTTTCTAATAACTTGTACCAAATATATAAATCTACACAAATATCGTGTCTTGAAACTGACTTCTGAATTGACAATAAAACTGTTTTGAAATTTTAAATGAATCTGTACAAACTCTTTTTTTTTCTCTCTCTCTCTCTCAGCTACTTCATGACATCATTTGTTTACACTTGTTACATCATTTATGTAGAGTACAACAGTACACAGATAACTTCATATTCATTAACAAATTATAAGAAATGTTGGGGTTTTTAAAATAATATTTCTTTTTATATTCATAATGAAATCAATATTGTATATTTGTTTTTACTACACAACAATATTGACCATTTTATCTACAATACACGGTATGTAATGGTGAGTAATTCAAATACAGTGTCTAAGGACTAATAAACTTATAAAAATATGCCAATTTCTCCATTGAACCATTTTATTTTTCTTTAACTTAAGTCAATTGTTAACATAAGTCGATTTTTACATTTACATATTTTTTTTAGGCATTGTCATATTAAAGAAACTCATCTTATGTCTTAGTTGACCAATAAAAACATCCATATTTTGTTCATCTTGAAACAGAAAATAATAAAAAAATGAAAGTGGCCGCAGTCTTGTACATAATTTTTTCCTTTTTTATGTTAATGAGCAGTTTAAAATTGTGCTATTCTGAAATTTTGGTGGATGTACTCAAATGTGGCCTTATAGAAGCATTAGATCAAACATTACCAAAACCCATAAATTTTACAAAATCCGTAAACAAGGTCCGGTTTCAGAGTTTATACAATTACTAAACGCACGTGAATTTTAGCAAATGAAAGTTATTTTCATACATGGGGTACAAAATCCGTAAACAAGGTCCGGTTTCGGAGTTTATACAATTACTAAACGCACGTGAATTTTAGCAAATGAAAGTTATTTTCATACATGGGGTGTCCTTCATGAATTATTCCGGCGAACATATTAAGATATTATGTGTTTGATTTTTCACATTTCGACAAGGCCGAAATGTTATACTTAGCGTACCCAGTTCTTTGAAAAGATTTGGTTATGTAGTAGAAGTTATTTGAAAAGATTTGGTTATGTAGTAGAAGTTATTTTAAAATTGTTAAATTTTTAACATATGACACACGAAGACAGACAAAACCAATTGCAAAAGGTCACCTGAGTCACTCATAATAATAGGTATCTTGAAAGCAAACCAATTTAGGGGGCCACTTTGACTGTCCTGAAGTTTACTCTTCAAAAAATTATTATTCAAACATTAATTATATACTCTCAAAATATTGTTTATACTATAGTCTAACAATCAACATTTCCTAAACATTCCTCTTCTCTACTACTAACTAATTAGTATACATGTATGTATCATAGATCTAGATTATACATCTAGAAAATTAACTCTCACCTAGAGAAGCTGCTGCAATTGTAAAGAAGATATGGTTTTGATACAATGATGTGCTTTGTTTCCAAGGATTCAATGCCCAAAAGTATGTTGATATGTCCTGTACAATACACAAAAAAAAAAAAATTACATTTAATATAATCATGCACATATATATATATATATATATATATATATATATATATATATATATAAGGTTTATTAATAACATTTTCATTGAGTGCAGTGTATGTTCTGAATGTCAGTTCACTTTAAAAAAGCATATTATGTAGCTTCTGAACTGATTCTCTGCTGTATTTGTCTGAATTTTAAATTTGTTTAAGAAATATTTTCAGCTTATAAGGTAATTGAATCTCGATAATCTGAAGTTCAGGGGACCTTATTTAAACTTTGGCGGATCAAAAGTTGGAGAGTTCAGAATAAAAAAAATACCAAAATTTTTGTTCTGACCATTGGTTAAAAAAATATAGTAGCCGGATGTTTACGTTCATAACTGTAGGAGACTTTCAAATTTTAAGTAGATGTGTTTTTAATTAAAAACTAATAAATAATCAAAGGCCGGAATGGCCACAAAGGCGTCGAGCTGTCATTTTCTTTTATATAGAATTATATCAATAATTTGAATTTCTGTACTAATAGTCGTATATCAAATAATATAAGAATAACAAGAGGCCAATTGGCCTTAACGGTCACCTGAGTAGCATAACCCATACACAAACTTGTCAAGGAGTCTCATATATGTGTCGCAGGTTCTTGTAATAAAACAACGCTGAATACCTGGTATGATTCATACACTGGTTCTTTATTTCGAGGATAATGTATTATTAATAAAAAAAAAACTTAAGTACAAACACACTCACACTCACAAACAGTTACACAATTCATACGCAACATCGCACGGTAATTTAGAATATTTGAATAAAATGAATTAAAAGTAATTTACAATTAATATAAATAGATATTCCAATTACAAGGTAAACGGAAGCCTACCAGGTATCCAGAACTATGATTTACAAAATATCAAATATCTTGTACAGGTAAGGTAAACTTCACTGTATCTACCATGAAGGTAAAAGTCGTGGGGTTGGGGAATTGGCGGGATTTACGCTACTTATAGTGAGTTAGTAAAGTCATGCATATTAATGAACTCAGTTGTAAATTTCTATTGGTCAGCTTTAATACAGTAGTAAAGAATAAACACGTGGTCAACGTACACCCGTAAACAAATTCCTCACGTGGCTTACAAAAACTCATTCATACATTCACTCATTCACCTATCATACACGCTCGATTGGCAATGCGCGCCAAATATATTAATATGCAAAATATATAACTTTTAAATAACAACTGCGACATTTGAATTTAATTAAGTTTTATTCTGGAATAGAACATTTTTTAATTTGTAATGACGACCACCTCCCTGCCTGAAATCTTTCAAAAAGGACTATTAAACCTATAATTTTAGCGAAAAACTTAAAAGATCATAAAAGAGTGCATGACCTGATATTGAAAAAGTGCAAGACTCTGATAGAAAATAATTTAATAATAACAAGGGCACCGCTAAGCGGAGCATCCCCTCGCGACATGACTTATTGTACGAGGGAATATGTTATTTAGGAAAATACATGTAAATTTATCAGATCAAAATAAAGAAAGTATTTCTTTAAACCACTTTGAATACATACATGTAATATCTATTTAATCCCAATCCCCAAGCTTTGTGGTGTATAAATTGGGGGAGGGGGTTTACATAACAATTTACCTATTCCTAGCAGAAACTCAACACATATACTTTAAAGTTTAATAATTTAGATTCATTTAGTGACATTCATTTTTATATAAGCATACATAAACGATCCGTATACATTATGAAACATAGCTGAAAATCAAGCGCTCTGTAGTCTGCTCTGATGGAAATTCTAGTTGCTAGTTGTCGTATTATAATTAACCCATAGTATAGTAGATATATATGCAGTTATTAATATAAAACAATTTTCGCGTGATAAATGTGCAATATATGTCAAAGTCTCTACTGAATTTTGGACTAGTTCTATTGTAAGTAATATGGGAAAATTTGTCCGAAAGTCGACTGCTTGTTTCGATGTAAATCAGCAGACTTAAATCTCTTGCCCGCTTCAACTTTTAACTATGGGCACTCGTCTAACACTCAAATGCTACAAAACGTTTTTTTTTTACCTTTACTAGATTTAAATCCCCAAAAAATATCAAGTTGTTGATTTGAACTGTATACGGTAGCGATTAACTTCAAGTCGTACATAAAATTACCGGAAATGTCTATTGTCAAGTCGTACATAAAATTCATGTTTTTAACTTCATTTTTTACGATAATTTTAAAAAAATACCTAATCAATTGATTTTGAAATCAACAGGGTTTGTCCTTTTACCATGCCAAAGAAGTGTACAAAGTTTGATGGATATTCATGAGAGGGTTTTCTTGGAATTTACTAGAAAATTGAAATGGAGTACACACACACACATACATACACACATACGAACACACACACGCACAGTAGCGATGCTATATCCCCTTCGCAACAAGTTGCGCGAGGGGATAATAACAAGGTGGCTATTATTCATGTTTTATCTAAAACAACCTCCCATCCCCCATCCCCCGGGGGCAGACAGAAACTCTCCCTGTGGGCATTTAAACAAACGAAACTAGAACTGTTTTAATGGGACTAATACCCCCGCAAGGCTAATTTCAATTGGGACAAATAATTGAATTGTATAATAAAGGTTTGCGACACATAAATAAAAAAAAATTCTAGAATTGTAAAAAACTAAATTAGTTAACAAAGAAAAATTAAAATCAAAATTTTCAAAAGTTCACATTTACAAATTTATGTATCTGGTGATATTTTTTTATTTCATTGTTTTAAAGAAAAACCAACAAAGTGACAATAACCCCTCACTTTGCAGTAAATGAAAATAGCCAAGCAATGCTTTTCTGTTGATAACGTTAACACTTTGAATATCTTTCTAATCAGGGTCTTGACAGATGCAATTAGTTGTTTCAAATTTTCCTCACTTTCTCCTATGGTACAATGCAACTCCATATCAGAAAATTGATCCCATACGACTATGATTTTCTTTGATGAGCTTGTTAAATTGGATAAACTCCCAAAACATTATTATAATTAGCATACTATGTAAAAATATGAAAAAAAGAAAATTTAATATTACAAACAATTTTAAAATTGCCAAAACACTACAATCATATCAGTAATTTTGAATTTCATTTAAATTAATGCCCTATAGGGTCACTTCATCAATTTACTTGACTAATAAATTTAAACAGCTTCTGAAAATAGCTAACTTCTTTATTAATAATGATATTATTTATTTCCTTATACTGATAGAAACTTTTGGTTTACATGAAGCAGTATAAAATAACCCCAAAACCACTGCCCATTTTACAGATTATCAATTTTCCCTAAACCCATGCTCCATCTAAACCATGGCTCAGATAATGGCCCCCTTGGGACAACTGAATTCAGCCACACTTGTCTTTGATGTTCTTATTAGCTCCTATGAATTTATCAATGACAAACAAAAATTTTGCATTGTCAGTTGATAAAATACTTATAAAAAAGAAATTAAGTTAAGAAATAAAGACAAAAAACCTCCATCTGGATGTATTAATATAAATATATTTTAGAGTGTTTACTATTAATTAATTAATAAAGTCTGTAAGGATTACCTCCCTTACTTTTCAACATCAGTGTACAATATATAGAATAAGGAAAATGAAAACTGTCATAAAATCATTAAATCTTGTCTGATCTTTAAAAAAAATTGCAGGTGCACATCTTCAGATGGTGTTCAACATATGTACAAATTTTCAGACTGTTCCATGCAGTAGTAAAAAATTCTATAGGGGGGACAAAGTTGCGTCTACAGACAGACGGACAGACAGACAGACAGACGGACAGGGTGAAACCAATATACCCCCCTAAACTTCGTTCGCGGGGGTATAAAAAAAACCCAGCTTTATCGATAAAAGACATCATGAGTTACTCACTTCTCCTGTTCCAGTTTTTGAATATTCAACCTTCGTTGAGAATCACCATCTGGCATATACCGGTATACCAAATTCATTTTACCTTTATATCAGTGATTTTAGTTAGCCAATTATTACTTTACTATTAACAAGTCTATTTGTTTATTTTGAAAGTTCAAAAACTGTTTTTGTTTCAAATGATAAAAAGCCTTGCATAACTCTTTTGATCATACAACTTCTTTATAATTACATTATATTCAATGATTAATTACTAAATATGAACAAGCAAAGGAAGATAACTCCATTAGGAAGAAGCAAGGAAAAATACCTCCATTGACTGTTTACCCCCCCCCCTTTCAACTCTTTCCAAATGCTCTCCAAATGCTAGGTCCTGAACCCTGACTTAGGGGTCATGAATTTCAGAATTTAGGTAGAGGAGTTCATAACCATGCATTCAGTTTTTTGCCCACATGTGTGGGAGTAAAGATTTTTAAGATTTAATACATTTTTACTATATGGCTATATTGGCCCCACCCTAGCGCCTAAACCCCTGTCCCAGGGGTCATGAATTTCAAAATTTTGGTAGAAGACTTCATGGACTTCATATACATGCCTTTAGTTTTTCACAAATATATACAGGAGTATAGAAGAAAATTTTCTAAGATTTAATACATTTTTACTATATGGCCATATTCGCCCCACCCTAGTGCCTAAACACCTGTCCCAGGGGTCATAAATTTCACAATTTAGGTAGAAGACTTCATGTACATCATATCCATGCATTTAGTTTTTCACAAATATATATATGGGAGTAGAGAAGAAGATTTTCTAAAATTTAATACATTTTTACTATATGACCATATTGGCCCCACCCTTGAGCCTGAATCCCTGACCCAGGGACCATAAATTTCACAATTTTGGTAGAGGGCTTCATGGACTCATATCTATGCATTTAGGTTTTAACAAATATCTATGGGAGTAGAGAAGAAGATTTTCTAAGATTTAATACATTTTTACTTTATGGCCATATTCGCCCCACCCTAGAGCCTGAACGCCTGACCCAGAGACCATAAATTTCAAAATTTTGGTAGAGGGCTTCATGGACATCATAACCATGTATTTAGTTTTTAACAAATATCTATGGGAGTAGAGAAGAAGATTTTCTAAGATTTAATACATTTCTACTATATGACCATAATGGCCCCACCCTAGAGCCTGAACCCCTGACCCAGGGGCCATGAATTTCACAATTTTGGTAGAGGGCTTCATGGACATCATATCCATGCATTTAGTTTTTAACAAATGTCTATGGGAGTAGAGAAGAAGATTTCTAAGATTTAATACATTTTTACTATATGGCCATATTGGCCCCACCCTAGAGACTGAACCCCTGACCCAGAGACCATAAATTTCACAATTTTGGTAAAGGGCTTCATGGACATCAAAACCATATATTTAGTTTTTAACAAATATCTATGGGAGTAGAGAAGATTTTTTATGATTTAATACATTTTTACTATATGACCATATTGGCCCCACCCTAGAGCCTGAACCCCTGACCCAGGGGCCATGAATTTCACAATTTTGGTAGAGGGCTTCATGGACATCATAACCATGCAATCAGGTTTTTCCTCACATGTGTGGGAGTAGAGAAGAAGATTTTTGAAAATTTGGCTGTTTTTTGCATATTTGGCCCCACCTGTGGCACCCTGGGGGTGGTAGAGCCACCAATTTCACAATTTACATTCCTCTTACCATAGAGATGCTTCACACCAAAAATGGGAACAATTGGCCTGGTAGTTTTTAAGAAGAAGTTAAAAATGTAAATTGTTAACACACGACACACGTCGCACGACGACGGACGAAAACAGATACAGTACCCGCAACGTTATTTTTTACAAGATAAACGATAGGATAGGATTCACGCACGATAGGATAGGATTAACGCACGATAGAACAGTATACACGCACGATACGATAGCATTAACGCACGATAGAACAGTATACACGCACGATATGATAGGATTGATACACGATAGGAAAGGATAAACGATGTTCATGATAAACGTATAATCGCTTTAAACGATCTTTATGAATAACATGATAATGGCATAATTTCGGAAAAAACACGTACGAATAAAGATTTACGTGCAATTTCTTTTAAGTAACAATTGCCGAGTTGTTAATCATCGCTGCATCATTTAAAGAATGTATAAAAATGACCAGTTAAAATGTTTTTGGCAAAAATTATGAGCTTAAATGATCAATAAATTTTCTGTATTGTTAACATTCCTTTATTACCAAACACCCTAGCCGATCGCCGCGAATATTGCAGCCCGAGAATAAATCACACAGAAAAAAAATAGCGGGTTCAATTATAAAAATCCAACTCTTGTTTAAAGTAGACATAAAATCTATAATGAATACATTTCTTTCTATATAAGAAAATGATGCATTAAAAAAGAACTATATAACATACAAGTTAAATAAATATTTACGCACATATACATTCCGCGTACGATTTGTTCACATTGTTTTCATTACCACACACCCTAGCCGATTGCAGAGAACATTTCAGCCCAAAATCAAATATTACACGGAAATTAACGGGTTCAATTAAAATACAACTCTGGTTTTAATTAAATATAAATTATATTATAAATACTTTTATTTCTGTAAAATATGATGCATAAAAACAAATTATATTGCATAAAAGTTAATGTTTACGCAGGTATACACTTCGCGTACGACTTAAAATATTCGATATACAGGTAAATATGTTACTTTTTTCCTAAGAACTTCGATAGTTTACAATTTTTTTTTAATTTCAAATGCTTACAAATATGATTTACATGTAATATTGGTTAATTTTGATCTAAAATATTAAGAAATTAGTATTATGATAGAATGCTGGATAAGATTTTACAATTCTTGTTCAATAAATTTTTTTTTACGGCGCACTGAACGACTTGCAACTTTGAAATAAATTTACGTTCTTATGAAAAGGCACAAAACGATTAACACGATAGGATAAATGGAAAAACTGATAAAAATGAACGATAAACCTGATAGGATTCACGCACGATAGGATAGGATTCACGCACGATAGAACAGCATACACGCACGATACGATAGCATTAACGCACGATAGAACAGTATACACGCACGATACGATAGGATTGATACACGATACGATAGCATAGGATTGTAAAAAATAACGTTGCGGGTACTGTAGCAATAGGTCACCTGAGTTTACTCAGGTGACCTAAAAAAGTAAATGAATTATGTTTTGTGTTGCTTTAAAAACAAAAATCAGTTTCCTTATAAAATAGGTAGTGATGCGTTTATAATACAATAACTCTTCATGGTTACAAAAATCAAAGACATTTCAAAGTTCAAAAATAAATTATTTTCTTTCTGCTTTAAACAGTCTTTGAACAATTTTTACAGGTTCATAACTTAAATACATCAACAGTGTGTCCCTAATTATAATAATAAAACATACTTTTATTTATTTCAATTCCCGTCTGAAACAAGATTATCTATGGTATGGCTGTTTACAAACAAATCCACAACACGTGTTATCTAAAATGCTCATCCAAACCAACTGCATTATCATGTTTATAATTGCAACAAAATCACTAGATACATTTATCGCTAACATTTATTTTGCAGACCGTGCCCGATAACAAAATAAATTTACACATCAAATTTTATTTCTATCGGGCACGGTCTCCAATTAAAATGTAAGCGATAAACTTAAATAATATTTAGTGAATTTTTACACCTTATTGTATTCATCCACCATTTCTTATTTAAGCAAATTTATACTTATGCAATGAGTTGTCAATAACCAGGGAGGCAAAGTTGGGTTTTCTGTACACAATTTAGTTGAATAAATGGAACAAGGGCACCGCTAAGTGGAGCATCCCCTCGCAACATGACTTATTGTACGGGGGAATACGTTATTTAGGAAAATACATGTAAATTCATCAGATCAAAATAAATAAAGTATTTCTTTAAACCACTTTGAATACATACATGTAATATCTATTTAATCCCAATCCCCAAGCTTTGTGGTGTATAAATTGGTGGAGGGGGTTTACATAATAGTTTTTCTATTCCTAGCAGAAACTCAACACATATACTTTAAAGTTTAATAATTTAGATTCATTTAGTGACATTCATTTTTATATAAGCATACATAAACGATCCGTATACATTATGAAACATAGCTGAAAATCAAGCGCTCTGGAGTCTGCTCTGATGGAAATTCTAGTTGCTAGTTGTCGTATTAAAATTAACCCATAGTATAGTAGATATATATGCAGTTATTATTAATATAAAACAATTTTTGCGTGATAAATGTGCAATATCTGTCAAAGTCTCTACTGAATTTTGGACTAGTTCTATTGTAAGTAATACGGGAAAATTTGTCCGAAAGTCGACTGCTTGTTTCGATGTAAATCGGCAGACTTAAATCTCTTGCCCGCTTCAACTTTTAACTATGGGCACTAGTCTAACACTCAAATGCTACAAAACATTTTTTTTTTACCTTTACTAGATTTAAATCCCAAAAAATGTCAAGTTGTTGATTTGAACTGTATACGGTAGCGATTAACTTCAAGTCGTACATAAAATTACCGGAAATGTCGATTGTCAAGTCGTACATAAAATTCATGTTTTTAACTTCATTTTTTACGATAATTAAAAAAAATACTTAATCAATTGATTTTGAAATCAACAGGGTTTGTCCTTTTACCATGCCAAAGAAGTGTACAAAGTTTGATGGATATTCATGAGAGGGTTTTCTTGGAATTTAGAAAATTGAAATGGAGTACACACACACACATACATACACACATACATACATACATACATACACACATACGAACAAACACACCCACAGTAGCGATGCTATATCCCCTTCGCAACAAGTTGCGTGAGGGGATAATAAAAATCTTGTAATAATACGTTAAATACTTTAAGGAACTTATTTCTTATGCGCATTTAAAAGGCGGTGCAGAGCATGAATTTTTGGACGATTGCCAATCCAGATGCCTTAAAAATAAAATACAGTTGAACTTGTATATCTCGATCACTGATATCTCAAATACAATGGATATGTCGAAGTGATTTGTAAGTACAACGTACCACTTAGTTTTTAAATTATTTTAATACCCTCAATATTTCGAATACTCAGATATCTCGAAGTTTTTTAAACAGTCCCATCTAGTTCAAGAAAACGAAGTTTGACTGTATATGATTCATTAATTTGTACTAAATAAATAAAAGTTTATTAAATTAAAATAAATTAAATTCTAATTCTTTCTTCTACTAACAAGGTATTTAGTTAGAGCTTTAGATCTAGATCCACACACACACACACACACATACAGACAAACATTTTACATTCATTGGTTAGTATTGAAAATTCTCTGGTTTTATTAGTCAAGAGTTTTCATTGTCTTGTGAAAAGTATTCAGGTAGACCACTCTTAGATTTTGAAGAGAGAAGTTTATGTTTCATGATTTTGCTAAATATTTCATTCTAAAGACTTGAAGACATCCAGACAATGTAAATTTCTATTTTAACCATTTACTTAGTACATGAAAGATGAGTTTATAATATCAACTAATAGGATTAAGAATTAAGAAGGAATTACTTTGTAAATATTGTATATATCAGATGTAGATAAATCTGATAAGTAAAAGTGTATTTTTTCATTATATCAGATGTAGATAAATCTGATAGACAAGTCTAGTAAATACAGCTTAATATATAGTAGTAAATATCTCTAAGGAAATGTTTAAGTGTTTTATATTGTGAATAGGAAATAAATGTAACGAACATGTATTTACAGGTACATTTATTTTTTTGATTTGGTATCATTTATTTTCTTTAGAGACAATTATCACGTTTAATTGGTGTTTGTAGTATCAACAGCAGTGTCATATTCAAATAATTTTCTAATTTACTAATATTTAATTACTTTCACTGACTTTACAGACATTGACTTAGGATTCTTGGTTTAGTTGTACAGTCAGTCTGGTTTGAGGAAATTTAAGTTAAATTAGTTTGGTGTTTGATTTACATTGGTCTTTCATTCAGTGGTACATTAAGTGAACATTTAGTGTTTATTTATCATCCAAGCACTCATTACAGAAAAGAAACAACAAGTACACAGTGTCTGATCAAACCTTTGTCTGTCTGTGGTGTCCCAAGTACATGTAGTATATTGTGTGTTACTAACAAAGTCTGTCTGATCAAACCTTTGTCTGTCTGGGGTGTCCCAAGTACATGTAGTATATTGTGTGTTACTAACAGAGTCTGTCTGATCAAACCTTTGTCTGTCTGGGGTGTCCCAAGTACATGTAGTATATTGTGTGTTACTAACAGAGTCTGTCTGATCAAACCTTTGTCTGTCTGGGGTGTCCCAAGTACATGTAGTATATTGTGTGTTACTAACAAAGTCTGTCTGATCAAACCTTTGTCTGTCTGTGGTGTCCCAAGTACATGTAGTATATTGTGTGTTACTAACAAAGTCTGTCTGATCAAACCTTTGTCTGTCTGGGGTGTCCCAAGTACATGTAGTATATTGTGTGTTACTAACAGAGTCTGTCTGATCAAACCTTTGTCTGTCTGGGGTGTCCCAAGTACATGTAGTATATTGTGTGTTACTAACAAAGTCTGTCTGATCAAACCTTTGTCTGTCTGTGGTGTCCCAAGTACATGTAGTATATTGTGTGTTACTAACAAAGTCTGTCTGATCAAACCTTTGTCTGTCTGGGGTGTCCCAAGTACATGTAGTATATTGTGTGTTACTAACAAAGTCTGTTTCTTTAAAAAAAAATAATATATATAATCTTATTTTGTTTATATAGTTCACAATTGATTTGTCATAATTTAAATTAAGCAAACTAAACAAAAACTAAAAACAAACTTAACTAGAGGAACTGTGAGCAAGCTCACAATTGATACCCCCCGCTAAGAAAAAATCATATTAACTCAAGTATTTTTTCTATTGTAGAAAATAATGGATGAATCTATTTCACCGTCCATTTTCTATAAATAACAACTGCTCCCTTTTTATAAAACTGTTAATGCTAATATGAATACACAAACTAAATTCTATTCTTTAAATTCCATTCTTTAAATTCCATTTTATTTCAACTTAACTGTTAATGTATGAGGACATTTGCATCCTTATGTTAACAAACATGACTCGAATCAAATGATAATCCACATGTCAAGCAGCCAGTAAACATTTTGAATTTTTGGTATACCGAGCCCTATTTTTTTTTTTCGACATTTTTTTCTATTTCCAAAAAAAAAAAAACATCAGGGCAGGCCATTTTCAGAGAGACTGGCAGGGATGAGAATCTAAAAATTAATTTTATGTAGCCTGACACAAGCAAGCTTTGTGTCAAATTTTAGCTTCTAATTATTTCCATTAATACAAGACATGACACAGACAGGAATTAAGCATTTTTTAAACAATGACCTTAAACTTCCTCAATTGACCTTGGGTCAACATCATGACACACCCTCAGGTTATAAGCAATCTTTATGTGAATTAAGAACTTTCAATATTTGTCCACAAGAAAGATATGGACCAGACACAAATTTTGCACTTTTTCTGCCAGTGACCTTGACCTTGCCTGAATGACCTTTGGTTAAGGTCACGACACACCCTTAGGTCATAAGCAATCTTTGTGTGAAGTAAGAACTTCCAATGTTTCTCCATAAGAAAGATATGCACCGGACACGAATTTTGCACAGACAGACAGACAGATGGACGGACAGATGGACGGACGGATGGACGGACGGACAGATGGACGCCAGACAAAAAGTGATCAGAAAAGCTCACTTGAGCTTCAACTCAGGTGAGCTAAAAAGTGATCAACCAATTAGTCATTCCAAGGAAGTACAAGGACAAAGTATTGATAGAACTTCATGACAAATTTGGTCATCCAGGACGGGAAAGAAACAGCATCTCTGATCAAAGATAGATTCTACTGGGTAGGAATGAACCAAGATATTGACAATTGGATCAAAAACTGTAACCGATGTGTTCACAGAAAATCAACCAATCAGAAAGCTACATTAGTCAACATTACTTCAACTTATCCATTAGAGTTAGTTTGTATAGATTTCTTGACATTGGATAAGAGTAAGGGAGGTTACCAGCATGTATTGGTTATGAGAGATTATTATACTCGGTTTGCGCAAGCTATTCCTACTAAAACATGACAGCGAAAACTACTGCAGAAGCATTATTCAACAATTTTATCAACTACCAGTATTATGGAATCCCAACGAGAATACATTCAGATCAGGGAGCTAATTTTGAGAGCCAAACTATCAAAGAGCTACCAGGTATGTCTTATTACAAGAATGAGAAAATCTAGGACAACATCATTTCACGCAATGGGAAACGGGCAATGCGAAAGATACAACAGAACTTTATTAAACATGTAAGGTACATTAAAACCAGAACAGAAGCAGAACTGAAAATTACATATCAATCCTCTTGTTCATGCTTACAACTGCACTAGAAATGAATCAACAGGTGTATCACCTTACTTTCTAATGTTTGGGAGAAACCCTAGATTGGCTATTTTCAGATTATAAGGTAATTGAATATCGATAATTTGAAATTATGGGGACCTTAATTAAACTTTGAAGGATCAAAAGAAAAAAAAAATACCAAAATTTTTGTTCTGACCATTGGTTAAAAAAATATAGTAGCCGGAAGTTTACGTTCTTAACCTCATATTAAGACTGTAGGAGACTTTCAAATTTTAATTTCTGTGATAAGCATATTCTGAAAGCAATTGACTCAGGCCATTGCCTTGTGACATTATAGCAGCAATTTCAGCAAGTATAGGTGAGAACATTTCAGTGTAAATGAGCAGTACATTTACAAATCTTAAACTATTTACGGTGGTAGTGGGACATCTGTTGATATTAATGTGAATTCAAGTACATTATAATTAAAATACTTTCACCGGTTTAGAATTTTCAAATTTTACAATATTTAACCAAAAAATATGTTTAAAATTTTTGAGGAAACTTAAGATAAAAATTTCTAAATCCTCAGCGGGATTCGAACTCATGACTTACACATGCGCGGATCTAGAGGGGGGGTCGGGGGGTCCGGACCCCGCCTGGAAAATGAGAAGTTATTAAATTTACATAGTAAAATTATCGCAAAGATGCGAAGATAACTCGGACCCCCCCCCCCTCTGGAAAACACATATATGTTTTGGAAAGGCGTTGGAAGCGGAAATTTTTTTTTGCTTGTCAATATTTCTGATGAATAGTGAAGCCCCCACTTTCAATTCGGACCCCCCCCCCTGGAAAAATTTTCTGGATCCGCGCATGACTTACAGATTCATAGTGATCCCTCTAACCCACTGCGCTTCGCTGTTAGGTGACAACTTTGGGAAAGAAACTATTTATAAAATTACACTTAATTTTATTGTTTATTTCGATAAATAGAACATCACAACATGGAAGTGTCCCATACCACCTTAAATGAGAGATGTTGGGAAATTCTTCCCTTCATAAAGTTGCCTTGAAGTTTAAATAAAACTTCAACTTTATGAAATTCATTAATCTGGCAACAATTATGTGAATTTCAAGGTCTAAATGGAACAGATCCTAATCATTAATTTATGTTAACTAGATGTACAGTTTGCCAAAAGATTCAATTGATCTGCAAAACAACAACTTCCTATCTTAACAAGAGGCCCATGGGCCACATCGCTCACCTGAGGAACAATAGGTATGATAAAATCAGCTTAATGGAGTCGTAATAAAAACTATCTGGACAATGTAGTATAATACATGTAGATCCTGTATAAATAAAAATCAATTTTTTCCACTGGATATTCTTATGTTTATTATCATTAGTCCCTTTTCTAACAGGATGATTTTATAGTAATATCACATGTTGAGCATTGCAGCTCCCAAAAAGATCCTAAACAATTGTTTATAAATGGGATATAAACCTACATCAAACTCTGAACCCCTTGTGAGACCCAATTGTCCAGGAATCATCCAGAAGCCAAAATCTAAACAATATTAAATAATCACCTGGCTGATTAGTTTCTGAGAAGAAGATTTTTAAAGATTTACTCTATATATTCCTATGTAGATATTTGATCCCCAATTGTGGCTCCACTCTACCTCTGGGGGAAATGATTTTCACAACTTTAAATATACACTACCTGAGAATGCTTCCACACAAGTTTCAGCTATCCTGGCTGATTAGTTTCTGAGAAGATTTTTAAAGATTTACTCTATATATTCCTATGTAAAAAGTTGACCCCCCCCCCCAATTGTGGCCCCACCTTACCCTCGGGAGTCATGATTTTCACAACTCTGAATCTACACTACCTTAGGATGCTTCCACACAAGTTTCAGCTTTCCTGGCCAAATGGTTCTTGAGAAGAAGATTTTTAAAGATTTACTCTATATATTCCTATGTAAAAAGTCGACCCCCCCCCCTTTTTGGCCCCACCCTACCCCAGGGGTCATGATTTTCACAACTTTGAATCTACACTACCTGAGGATGCTTCCACATAAGTTTCAGCTTTTCTGGCCAAATGATTCTTGAGAAGAAGATTTTTAAAGATTTACTCTATATATATTCCTATGTAAAAAGTCAACCCCCCCATTTTGGCCCCACCCTACCCCATGGGGTCATGATTTTCCCAACTTTGAATCTACACTACCTGAGGATGCTTCCACATAAGTTTCAACTTTTCTGGCCAAATGGTTTTTTAGAAGAAGATTTTTAAAGATTTACTCTATATATTCCTATGTAAAAAGTCGACCCCCCATTGTGGCCCCACCCTACCCCCGGGGGTCATGATTTTCACAACTTTGAATCTACACTACCTGAGGATGCTTCCACATAAGTTTCAGCTTTTCTGGCCATATGGGTTTTTAGAAGAAGATTTTTAAAGATTTACTCTATATATTCCTATGTTAAAAATCGAACCCCCCATTGTGGCCCAACCCTACCCCCGGGAGTCATGATTTATACAACTCTGAATCTACACTACCTTAGGATGCTTCCACACAAGTTTCAGCTTTCCTGGCCAAATGGTTCTTGAGAAGAAGATTTTTAAAGATTTTCTCTATATATTCCTATGTTAAAAATCGACTCTCCGTTGTAGCCTCACCCTACCCCTGGGGGTCATGATTTTCACAACTTTGAATCTACACTACCTGAGGATGCTTCCACATAAGTTTCAGCTTTCCTGACCTAACGGTTTTTGAGAAGAAGATTTTTAAAGATTTACTCTATATATTCCTATGTAAAAAGTCAACCCCCCCATTATGGCCCCATCCTACCCCCGGGGGTCATGATTTTCACAACTTTGAATCTACACTACCTGAGGATGCTTCCACATAAGTTTCAGCTTTCCTGGCCAAATGGTTCTTGAGAAGAAGATTTTTGAAAATTTCTCAAAAATTTTCATTAATTCCTAATTATCTCCCCTTGTAAGAGGGCTTGGTCCTTAATTTTCACAACTTTGAGTCCCCTTAGGCTAAGGATGCTATGTGCCAAGTTTGGTTGAAATTGGCCCAGTGGTTCTTGAGAAGATGTTGAAAATATGAAAAGTTTACAGACAGACAGACAGACGGACGGACGGACGGACGACAGACAAAATGTGATCAGAATAGCTCACTTGAGCTTTCAGCTCAGGTGAGCTAAAAACTGTAGACTGAAGGGGTTATCCGTACAATAGGGGTACCCTTTTGGCAGCCTCCCACCCATCCAGTTGCCCGACCATTTTCACCAACTGGATTTTTCCTTTGGAAAAACCGAGTTAAAAAAAATATTTAAAGAAAACAATATTCAAGGTCTATTTTAGTGATACACTTCATTAGAAAAGTTATATTTGCCTTCTTAATTGTATGGTGCAAGCTTAAGATCAAAATAATTGCATAACTAAGAATTGCATCATCAATATCAAAGGTTATAACAAGATATCTGTGAACCAATGCTCACTAGTGATACCCCCGCTCTGATGTGAATATGCAAAATAAGCAAAGTCGACATTTAAGAGAAAGCTGGCATCCGATTGGTACAGAAATATATCCCACAATATGGCATGCCTAAACAAATAATGTGTTAAAATTTCAAGCATCTGCGATAAATAGCTGCTGAGAAATCTTGAAAATTTTGGCTAAAATAAACAAAGTACTCATTTAACAGGAAGTTGACGTCCGATTGGTACAAAAATATATCCCACGATATGGCATGCCTTAACTAACACTGTGTAAAAATTTCAAGCATCTGCGATAAATAGCTGCTGAGAAATCTTTGACGAAAATTTGTTTGAAAATTTTGGCTAAAAATAAACAAAGTCATTATTTAACAAGAAGTTGACATCCGATTGATACAAAAATATATCCCACAATATGGCATGCCTAAACAAATAGTGTGTTAAAATTTCAAGCATCTACGATAAATAGTTGCTGAGAGATCTTTGACAGAAATTTGTTTGAAAATTTTGGCTAAAAATAAACAAAGTACTCATTTAACAGGAAGTTGACGTCCGATTGGTACAAAAATACATCCCATGATATAGCATGCCTATACAAATACTGTGTAAAAATTTCAAGCATCTGCGATAAATAGTTGCTGAGAAATCTTTGACGAAAATTTGTTTGAAAATTTTGGTTAAAAAATAAGCAAAGTCGTCATTGAACAGGAAGTTGACGTCCGATTGGTACAAAAATATATCCCACGATATGGCAGGCCTTAACAAACACTGTGTAAAAATTTCAAGCATCTGCGATAAATAGTTGCTGAGATAAATGTGACAGAAATTTTTCTTACGGACGGACAGACGGATGGACAGCCACACATGGGTAAAACAGTATACCCCACTCCTTCGGAGCTGGGGTATAATAAGGTTATAATAAACAAAAATCAATTTGTGCATTTAAGGGACTGTATCAAAAGCTTTATATAAATCATACTGTTTGAGATAATAGAACATCTATATTGTCCTCAAGCCTCGTGAATACATACATCCAACTCGTTGTATAAAGCACTATTAATATTTTTCACTTTGGGTTATGATTTTAGCATTACTCTGGTCTTCCGTATTTTAAAACTATGTTTGGGTGTTCATTATGTTCATCCTTTCAGTTTAATGTCTATAAAATCTAACATTTGACATCTGTATTTCAACTATGTTTGTGCCTTCCCATTCTTTTTCTCCAGTTAGATGCCATGTGGTTTTACAAACAATAATTGTTTTCCAAAGGGGAACATCTCAAAAAATAAAATAAGCAAAAGTAGAAATTCATCTTCGCTAGCCAAGGGTTTTCGGTCCACTCCGATAAACCCTTGGCAGATCTCATTTCGAAAACTTGGTGATGCAGTGGCACTATCTAGCGAGCAATTTGAGATGCGTCACTTGCATATATACATTGTAATTGAATGAAACAACAGGTTAAATACATGCTACGGCATAAATACAACTTGAAAACATGTTGACTAGCGAGTATCGGAACATAATAAACGATGCTATTGAAAAGGCTAGAGAAAGCAAGGAATTTTTTATTTATTGTGTTTGTAAGGGCATGTACCAGGAGTGAAAAAGTCGCTGATATATGAAAGTTGTCATCCATAAAACCAGGTAGTGTCGTTGTGAATATTGCAGACAAAAGAAAATTCATAAAATACAGCTCATTGAACCTTTATAAGCAATAACCATAAGCAGAGACGTATATCCTGATGGGATAGGCAACGTCTACATTTGCCATGCAACTTCCCATACTATCACGTGAGCCTTGACAAGTTTGTAAAACTCTGTTCAATCCCAGTGAAATATATCATTTTTAAGTGATCTGGTTAGACCATCATTGTGGAGGCACTGTACTCAAGCGCTCGTGTCTCAACTTGTTAAAAGCACCAAATGTTTTACCAAAAATCACACGTATGTATCTTTAAAAGTTTATTTACAAGTACCTGTTTTGAACGCTGTGATTGGATCTGCTACTCGCAGCTGCAGCCAATCATAAAATGGAGCTTGACACCGAGTTT
The DNA here is from genome assembly GCA_020458035.1 of Magallana ariakensis. Taxonomy (NCBI): domain Eukaryota; kingdom Metazoa; phylum Mollusca; class Bivalvia; order Ostreida; family Ostreidae; genus Magallana; species Magallana ariakensis. Next base: position 45,748,141 of record CM035813.1, read on the forward strand.
TCGTAATGATATTTGCCAAGGGTTTATGGGGAGCGGAGTGGACTGAAAACCCTTGGCTAGCAAAGATCATCGGTCGAAAATAGGTTGGAAAATTGTCAGACAAGTTTTTGAATTCAAGTCATCGAATAAAATGTTTTTAATTATTTTCTTTTCAAAATCTGCCTAAGAGAAAAAAGGATGTTACGGCGTCCTTTTTGCAAACTCAATTATGACACACTACTGGAAACAGGCAGTCAAACTCAAATCACCTTTCAACAAAAATTACCTAAAGCATTGTTGAAGGCTAGGCTGTAATCATCTACATGTGGATTTCTACACTCGATTCCATAACTCCTTATCAAGGCTGATGACTTTTGCTTAATTCCATTATGAAAATTAAACACACAGTTGTATGATGTATTGAAACTTTCTGGTAGGTCGTTGACTGTTAAATATAGCTTGAAAAATACAAACAAGAAAATTAGAGAATTAGAGAATGTCAGTGTATTCTAAATGTATAGTGTAATAAATATTAAGGCATAATTACAAACTCATTTTTCTACATTACTGTGATATTTTGGGACACATGGGCCATTGGTGGTGACACATTTAGAATGGCTATGCAGGCTGAATCTGGGTTTGAAACATTCTTCCAGCGGCTTGCTGTTGGATTTGAGCACTCGTTCTTTAATGAGCACCTGTAGAGAGGAATGTACAAAAGTGAACTCAATGAATCAGAATTGATCCAGGTATATCAATATTCATGGAATATTGGTATGAACAGCTTTGCATAAATACTATGATTAAAGTTAAGTACTGTAAATTCCTTATTTTAAGCGAGTACTTAATTCCGCGATTCCGCTGTTTTGTATCAAATTGCGAGAATATAAAATCGCAATCACCAATTTTTTGTTATAATTTCCTATAGTTCAAAACTGTCTGAAAAATAAAAGCAAGACTTTAAAATCCGCAAGGGTTGCTTCTCGCGATTTTACGCGGAAATTAATTTCTCGCGTTTAATTAGGAATCTACAGTATGTCTCATAAATACTGTGGAATCATTTAATTTTGTGAGGGTCAATTTTCGTGGATTGTGAGTTTTTTGCTTATTCGTGGGGATGTAGTTTCGTGGATGCGTCAGTTTTCAGTTTCAGTTAAGGTAAACTAAATCTTTAATAATTAGTTTTCATTGAGAATGTAAATTCGTAGGCGAGGGCTACCCACGAATACCACGAAAATTGAGCCACCATGAATTCTAATTATTCCACAGTATATGGTCTAAAGGTATAGTTGGGAGAATGAAAAACATGGTGGACAATGCCTTTTAAAGCTGAAACTAGACATTACTGTATACAGGGAAATATTCGCCCCTGTTTTATTTTCGCCCTTTTCGCCCTCGTTGACAGAGGGTGAATTTAAGACTGGGCGAATTCTATGTTGCAAATAATATCTCTGTTAACACAACTGCATCTGGGCGAATTCAAGATGGGGCGAAACGGTTTGCAAGTGTAAAAGAACGAAAATTACACAGGGCAAAATTAACCCTGTATACAGTATTAAGATGATGATCATTTCAAAGGTCCATGCTTCAATTAAGGACATATCATATATGAGCATTTTAGAGGTCTTTAAGTAAGGTTTGAGTAAGATTAGGCCTAGGGGAAGAATTTACACCACCTATGACAATAACAACGTTTACTGTTTACTGTTTTGACCCAAAATTTCTTGCCCCTGCTGGGTGAAGGTCATGAATTTCCCAGTATTAGTTCCCCTCCTTCTATAAATGTTACACACCCCAAATTTGATCGTTAATCCTAGAAGTTTCAATTAAGAAGGTGAAAATGATTAAATGTTTCCGACTCAGATGACCTTAAGTGCAAATGACCTCAAACCTGTCAGGCGAATATTGATAAAATCACAGGTTTGAAAAAAAAAACCCAAGAGACCCAGGGGGCCATATTGCTCACTTTAGCAACAAAAGTTCACCTTTGATCAAATCAGCCTTATGGTATCAAATACAAAATATCTTGATAATTTAGTACAGTAGATCTTGTTTAAAAAAAATCTTTAAATTTTCCTCACATAATTCTTATGTTTAACACTGAACCCCTCTTGTTGTTTCAGTTTTGTCTATTCCTATGTGAAACTTCAAGCCACTTTTGTGGCATTCCCCTTCCCCCAGGAATCATGATTTGAACAAATTTTAATCTATACTATACTCTGTCCCTAATTTTTGCTTCCACAACTTTTGGCTTGATATTTCGATAATCATAAATACCTTTGTGCTCAAACTACGTTCATCCACTAAAATGAAAAATTTCCAGATTATCTGATTTGAAACGCCCCCTCTACCGCTTCAGATTTCAATACAAAAACCAAAACAGAAAGTCAACAGGGATTTTGCATTGTATCAGCCATGAAATAGCCTGGATGATAACGCTGAAAAATTGTGCAAGGTATTCTAAGTGAGTTCTGAATGGAGAAAAGATGTAAACATTTCCCATTACAAAATCTCTGTAAGAAATTTGTTTTCGTTCCTGTGAACTTTTATGAGTGAATAATGATAATGTGTCAATGAAGATATCTTGGATATTTTCCCTTTTATCAATTTCATCTGTATTTCTTTCACAGGTATGTGTATTTTAATTAAAAATCATCAAAAAGTGATGGAAGCAATAACTTGGGACAGACTATACCCGAGGATGCTTCCACATAAGTTTTAGATTTCTGGCCAAATGATTTTAATAAAAAGATTTTTGAAAAGATTTTTATCCAAACTTGAATTCTACAATTTTTATCCTTTAGTATATTTCCACAAATTTTAATTGGTCTTCTCTATTATATTATAAACGATTGTTGTTTACCTGGCGTGAACTCGTGTGATGTTTTATTACTCACTTAATTGATGAATAAACTCGACTGAAAAATGTTGTCACATGATATGTTAATGCTGAACACCACTCGTAAATAGATACTGTCTGCCATCAAGGCTTGAGCTGGGCTTCACAATTTTGCTAATGGTGAATTTTTTTTCAAAATTGGTGAAAAGAAATCCAAATGTGGCGAAAATCAAATTTTGGTAAAATTTTCTCTCTAATGTGTTTCTTTTTGACCACCCGTTTGTATATTCAATCAGTCTGTGTTAATTCAATCACCACGTGCAACTGGAAATCTCACATCGCTTCAGTGCACACAGCTCTGACCCTAGATTAGCCCCAGGTTATTTATTGCTTCAGACCATCAATTGTTATGTAACACTTGGCAGGGTGCTCTCACTGCAGTGGTCAAGTGTCTTACTGGAAGTCAACCATTTTCACATTAAAGATCGTAGTCAGAGAATATGGGACAACTACATTTTCATTTTAAAAGTGTGAGATCGTAATCTGAGAATGGGGCTAATTAATTAAACTGTTGAACTTGCTAAACTTCTTTAGTTAAGAACAGAATAAAATATATATCATAACTTAAAAATTTTAAGCCAAAAATCTTAAATATTTGTTCCCAAGTTTAGAAGTTATGAAATACTTTATGCAATGCAGTCTGTTGCCATAGAAATCATCAGAGTACTGGAAGTGATGACAGTTCTTTAAGTTAATTCTTTTAAAAACCTTGGAACATAGTTCACTTGACTTGCAGACAGTGACATATTCACCTCCCAAAAATATTTAATTATTCTCAAAGTCACACCAAAGTGGGATAAATATTTGATTGAAGCTGTGTAGTATGACGTTGTAATGCAACTTATTGACATAAAACCCATGTTTTATTTTTACATCAGTCTGGCTTGTAAAAATGGGAGATTGTAAATTTGTAGCTTGTTACTTCTAAAATAGTCTAAAACAGAAGAAAAATGTCTTTGTGGCTTTCACACCATCTTCTTATTTATAGTATGTGTATGAATCAATAAAGGCATTTTTGATTTTGTTTCTTTAAATGATAAAAATTGTTTTGGTTTTTATATTACCTCAAACTTAGAACTGTAGAAATTTAGTATCTTAACTTTTCAAAAGATTTGATACCATACTTATTGGAAGGAAATCACTTAGTGATGCAAATGGAAACATGTCAATGAGGAGAGTGCATATATATGTACATACAAAAAATTAGTCAATACATGCATATTTAAAAAGTTTAAAATATTAATAACTAAAACATATTATCTACATAAACGTGTACATGTACATGTATATGTGATAAGATAGGAATAATTGTAAAACATTGGTCGTTCTTTGTGCCACGCTAAAGTGGCGAAAAGGATTTTTGGTCTAGTGGGAGCTCTGTCCGCCATATTTCTCTTTCATCACCACTATCCTTACTACAAGTATATAAGGCTCAGACCTCTTATCGATAACAGTTATAAGTATTTTGCTGTCTCACCTGTGTGGACGTATATCTTGCCGGTAAAAATATGTATCGGCGAAAATAATCTATTTAGACTGAAAATGCTGTGCATCAATCTTAACACGACACATGTGCATTATTCAACCATTGTCAGAGATCCTACTGAATTACCAATAGAATGAATAGTATTTTATAGTACAGAGGACCCCGCTTAGTATAATACCTGTTTAATATTATAGTTCGGTTAATATAATAGTTTTTCAAAACACAAAACCATTTCTTAACAAGAATAGAATTCCTGGGTCCCCCGCCGTTCAAGCAGTATACTAGTATACTGTACTGTGGAATCATTAAATTTCGTGGGGGCCAATTTTCGTGGATTGCTTAAATTTTACAGGTTCGTGGGGACGCGACCAAGGCTGATTTAAGAACTTAACCAAGGTATTAGTGGTATAAACATTTGGTATAAATTTCATGTAAATCCATCAAAATTTGTAGGCATGAGAGCGCTTACAAGGTCAATTTTTGGATAAAACGGAGTCATTATTGTGGTCAGAGTCCCATAACTCCAGCAAAAAGTATCGACCAATGCTGATTTTCGAACTTCACCAAGGTAATAGGTGTATAAACATTTGGTATAAATTTAATGAAAATCCGTCAAAATTTGTAGGCATGAGAGCGCTTACAAGGTCAATTTTTGGATAAAACGGAGTCATTATTGTGGTCAGAGTCCCATAACTCCAACAAAAAGTATCGACCAATGCTGATTTTCGAACTTGACCAAGGTAATAGGTGTATAAACATTTGGTATAAATGTAATGAAAATCTGTCAAAATTTGTAGGCATGAGAGCGCTTACAAAAAAGTGTGACGGACGGACGCACGGACACACGGACCCACGGACACACAGACCCACGGACACACGGACCCACAGACCCACGGACACACAGACCCACGGACCCACGGACGGACGCCCGGCATTTCTATGTCCCCGCTCCGCGTTGCGGCGGGGGACAATAAATCATTGTATTTTACATCGGTTATTATAGTAGCTTAAATAGTGGACCCCGCTTAATATAATAGAAAGATCATGCCTGTCAATTGAGTTTCACACCTTTTTCTCGAGCTAGCCCCCCATGAGAAGCTTGTATAAACACTCTGACTTCCCAAATCACTTTGAAATTTACAGACTGTGCTGGCCAGACGGGATTAGTCACGCCTCACTGCACGTGGCTTGGGTACTTTACCTATGCACTTAACAAGTGACATCGCTGTATTATTGAGGTTTTTTACAGTTTGAATAAGTGAATGCCTCATGTTTATAACAAATGGGACATTTTACATAATATGGCTTAGCATATGGTACATGATGTTCCATTTGACGATTTGTACTGCAGTGAAGTAGTGACAAAGTCTTTTTTTAATATGCCTCTATTTTGTAGGAAGAATGGGCTAAATAAATCAAAGAAAATAAGAAAATTCTGCATAACTTTGTGGTTTATTTGATTTTTAATGAAAGAAGTTATTAAAAACGAATTGTCTCATGAATGCCTTATTAGATTTAGTCAAAACCGGAAGTACAGGAAGAAAACAAAATGAAAGCATGTCAACTTATCGGAAGCCTATTGGTGGATCTTGCAATTTTCCAAGCTTGTAATAGTAAACTTTATTCATGAAATTAACTTTTATGAAGCATTAAAAGTAAAGTTTTAGAAGAAATCATCAATTATTGTGGACATTACATCGTCTAGAAATAGATAGTAATAATACATGACGTGAATAGGCACTTAGCATACTTGTACACATTGAATTTAGCTGGGTACGCTTATTATTATAGTCCGGTTAATATAATAATTTTTCCTGACAAAATAACTATTATATTAAGCGGGGTCCACTGTATGTTGTATAATGCATCAGACTTTGCTCATTTTGCACAGGTAAACAATCGGCTGTCAGATTTACCGAAGGCGATAGTTCCCCTCAAGTTAAAAAGCATAATTTACGAAAATGAATCGAAAATCAAAACAAGATAAATCACTGTCACAAGTGAAAATGTCAACGCACTGAAATATTTAATCTCGATTTACTTCACAAAATCAGCACCAATATATTTTGCATGTTTCAAAGATTCCCTTCGCACATAAACTTTTACACAACAAACAAATTCGTCAGATTGACCTGTTTATCATGCATCCAATATGGCTACTTCAAACAAAAACAACCTCGTTTTTGAGATATGAAATACCAAACCCGAAGTTATAAACTGATTGACCCGGCATGCCTCCATCTTTATTATTATTTTCATAATTTACTCAAATTTGGAACAGAATTAGCCTTTAATTTTTACAATTTATATTTTCCTATCCATAAGGATTATTTATGCTAAATGATGTTGAATTTGATCAGTAGTTCTTGAGAAGAAGATTTTTAAAAATGCACCCCCTCCTTTTTTTTTATAGTTTCGAGGTTTTTCTCCGCTTTGAACAAAAATTGGCCTTTTATATTCATCTTTCTTTAGGGATGCTTTGTGCTGAATTTGGTTGAAATTGGTCAATTCAAGAAGAAGTTCAAAATGTGAAAGTTTACAGACGTGGACGGACTACAGACAAAATGTGATGAGAAAAGCTCAGTTGAGCTTTGAGCTTTCAGCTCAGGTGAATCTAAAACTGCCAATGAAAAAATGGATTTCCAATATAGATCATTTCTATACTGACCTGTGTTCAAGTGTACACCAGCCACAGTAGGGGTCTCTGCTTGACAGACACTTATTGCATGTGGTATACTGTTGACAATTTTGAACTGGTATCTTGGCAACCTAAAAAAAAGTTGACAACCTGCATATTATCAGATCACATGAATCCATTTATCACATGTTTGCCTTAATATTGTGGAATCATTTAAAATCATGGGGGCCAATTTTCATGGATTTTCGGTTTTATGATTATTCTTGGATATGTAATTTCATGGATGCATGGGTTTTAATAAGAAAGATAATTCTTCCTAAATTTGTTTTCGTTGAGGATGTAAATTCGTGGAGGAGGGTTACCCACTAATACCATAAAAATTGAGCCACAAATGATTCTTATGATTCCACAGTATTTGGCGGTTAAAATTAAATTATTCTCCACGCCATGGGGCATATAGGGACGGTGCTTATCCCCAGCTTCTGTGGTGCTATGTTGATGAGAGTCATCAACTACCCCTGGATGAGACTGTTCCCGAGTCTTAATCAGAGGCTGCCAGCATAAGCTGGTACCCATTCCAGCTGGGTGGACTGAGACAATGCAGATAAGGTGCCTGGTACATGTGTAATGACACAACACACAACATCAAGTGACCACAAAAGGACTGGAACCAGCAACCTTTGGGTTACTGGCCTAACAAGTATAACCACTAACCGATGTTCTCCACACAATATGTGTTTACTGGCCTAACTCGTATAACCACTAACCCATGTGCTCCACACAATATGTGGTGGATATCATCAATGTAATAGAGCTCATTTCAAAATACCGTTGATTTTCCCACCTGGTGACAGCCATTGTTTATGTCAGCCGCTCGCTAGACTCAGTCGGCCGGTAACTTCGCCGGCATCAAAAGCATGCCGCCGCCACAACAACGGTTGAGGTTGAAACAGTGCAATTGCATTAGAGATAGTACACTGCTGGTCAAAAAACATTTATTTTGCTTATTTATTCTAATATTTGGTAATATTTATATGCATATTTGGAATGATTTTATAAAAATGTAGCTTAAACACACCACACACTGAGAGAGAGAGAGAGAGAGAGAGAGAACGCATGGGGTTGAAACATGCAACTGTATAAAAAATAGTGTACTGCAGATCGAAAAACAACTAATTTTCTGATATATACTAATATTTGAAATTATTCTTATGTTTGGAATGACTTTATTTGAATATACATGTATGCCAGGGAGAGAGAGAGAGAGAGAGAGAGAGAGAGAGAGAGAGAGAGAGCGAGAGAGAACTTAGCTGGCTTAACAGAATTGAGCTTTATCAGGCCCCGCCATCACCAGCTTTTCTGAAGTCAATACTCAGCCTCAAGTCTGAATATTGATCTCACATGCGCGGAAGCGGAACTAAGGGGGGGGGGGTCCGGACCCCCCCTCCTAGGAAATGAAAATTTATTAAATTTACATAATAAAATTATTGCAAATATGCCTCGGAGCCCCCCCTCCCAAAGCCCTCCCCCCCCCCCCCCCCCACCACGGGGTAGGAATTTCATGATTTTGGGAATTAAGCCCTTTTTTTTTTTTCGCTTGTCAAGATTTCTGATGATTAGTGTAGCCTCCCCCCACTTTTAATTCGGACCCCCCACCCCCCTTGGAAAAATTTTCTGGATCCACGCATGATCTCAGATTTATGAATTTTTTAAAAAAGATTTGATTTGGGGAATAGTTCAATAATTTTAATATTTTGGTAAGGGTGAAGCAAGATTTCAAAAAAAGTTTCTCTTTTTTTTCTTTTAATAGCACGCTTAATATTTTATGTAGCTAATAATAGTTGCAGCCAATTGTGCCAATTAGAATGCACTATTAAGCATCAACATCGTTCTTGGTTTACCCCTGAACCCATACAGACGTAATTGTGTGAAAGCCAACATCTTCGCTGATGAAAAATGTTGACTGACCCTTGTCCAATCAGACTGTAGAAGGCGGAGTAAAGACATTTACCGCTCGTGACTTGAATGAGAGAGAGAAGAGAGAAAGAGTAAAGAAGCAATTCAAACATGTAAATAACCTGTGACCTACGGGTGCTTAGGAAATCAAAATATATAAATTTTGTCAGTAAATGCATATATATATATGGGTTCCAGAGGTCGTGAGTTCAAGCCCCGGCCGGGGCTGAGGTGGAGCTCCAATAAGGTGAATTTCTCTGTGCTTTATGTATATCTATATCATTCACTATGGGCAGGTATATGTCAATTTGAGAGTTATTGCAATGTTTGTGCTTATTATATATGTATATATCTATGCAATGTGTATCGTCCCGATCCTCTCAAATTGTCGTTTAACTGTATTCCACCTGTATCTCAAACGACCGTGTAGTGAGCGACCGGCGCGCTAGGTTCCCTTCGTCATCGAAAGCAAGATTTTTGTCTTGCCTAGATGGCGTAGTGGTTAGCGCGGTGGCCGCTCACTGCTAGGAGAATGGGTTCCAGAGGTCGTGAGTTCAAGCCCCGGCCGGGGCTGAGGTGGAGCTCCAATAAGGTGAATTTCTCTGTGCTTTATGTATATCTATATCATTCACTATGGGCAGGTATATGTCAATTTGAGAGTTATTGCAATGTTTGTGCTTATTATATATATATATATATATATATATATATATATATATATCTGAATGAATACTATAAAACAGTCCTTCTTTTAACAGTTTAAAAGTCATATAAAATTATCGTTAAGTTAGCGGCATGTCTTTGATGCCGGCGAAACGACGGGCGTCTGGATTTAGTGAACTGCTGACAAAATCAAGACTGTCACCAAGTGGGAATATCGACGGTATTTTGAAACGAGCTCTAAATAGAAGATATCTATATTTTTTTAGTTGAAATGATGTATACATTTGTGAAGCAGCGAATATAAACACCATTTCAACGAGTTGTATCATAATAAAGCAAATATAAAATCACAAAGTTTTATCTCATACATTTGATTCATATAAAGACAGCCCCTAAAATGACACAAATTAATTTTTTTAGCCTAATCTATGATGCAACACTGTGTTGCAACGAAGTGGTTATTATGACATTGCGCAATAAAATTTAGTATGTCATTTCAGAGATAAATATAACTGTAAGTGAAATTGAACAAGGGCACTGCAAAGTGGAGCATCCCCTTGCAAAATGAAATATTGTGGGGATATACAAGTAATAGAAGAGACCAAATATTTATCTTCTTAAAACCTCTTTAAATTAAAATATTTCATTATTCCTATCTCCATGATTCCTCTGGGGTGTATCGAAAGGTTGTTATATTTACGTGATTGAACAATTCCTCCCATAACTAGCGAAAACAAAACACACCATGCGGGGGTGTTAAGGAAGCATATGGGCAATTTAGCATCTTATTTTAACTGTTATATTCAAAATCGTTGGATTAAATAACTGTTAAATCAATAGCTCAGATCAGAAACTATCTGAGCAGAAATTATCCTTTGAAATAGATGTCAATTAGGGCTGTCACGGGTACCCGAAAAAACCGAGAACCGCGGAACAATTTGTTCGGTTCGGTTTCGGTTCTGTTTTTCCGAATTTCGGTTCGGTTCCGATTTGTGTAATAGAATCCGTATTCTATGAAAAATGGCCTATAAATTGAAAGGCTAAGTAGTGTGGACTTGTTGTTTTTAATAAACATTGTCATGTATACAACTGGCCTTGTATACCGATTAATTATTCACTAATCCTAAAAAAAAGTATCATGCGATTTACCTGTGTATAAAGGAGAAATACTAGTTCAATAAACAAAGATGGCGGCTTACGATTCGGACATTGAAAATGTTTCAATATTTGTTAATAGAAATGTTTATGATAAGAATTTCCTAGATTAAATAATAGTGAAATTGAATTAGAAAAGCCAGAAGTCAAATCCATGCAAAATAATGTGGGGAAATCTGCGTGGTTACATAAAACAGAACACACTGTGTGCATTACCTGCAACTTGAAAATACACGAACATATCATTAGACTTGACTCGTTTTAAATCATAAATATTACTTACTTTGTTAACATATTTGATTTATCAAATCCTGTAACCATTTATTAAAATAAGCATTAAGATATATCTTAAAACGAAAGGCATGTATTGAAAAATCGGCCACAGGTTAACTTATTTATAACTATCAAGAAAGGAACTTAATAATGAAAACAGAAGTTTACAATGATTTTTTTCTAATAATCCTTTGTAGAAAATGTTCAGTAAGTTATCTGTGGTGAAATTATTCTATGAATTAATATTGTTTATTTAATTTAAAATTATCAAATGTAATTTGAATTTCTAATCAGGAAACTACTTATTTTGTTAAAGATATTTATGAAAGAGTGAAGAAATAGAAAAAAATAAACTTTAGAAGTTACAAAAAATGAATTTAATTTGAAAGTTGACCCGAACCGAAAAACCCGAAACTGAACAGAAAATTTTACGACCCGACCCGAAAAATTTTGGAACCGTGACAGCCCTAATATCAATGCAATAAAATCGGGTAGTACATTACTGCCACATTGATGCATTATCACATGACAACTATAAATAGCTTACGTATATTCCTGAACATAAAATGAGATAGAACAACACTACCCTGCAGTTTCCAAAAAACAACAAACATATCAAGTGAAGGCAAAACATCTCAATTTTATCAAAATCGCTGCTAGAATCCTATATTCTCCTTAACTCAATAGTTTTTCATCTGGTTCTCAAAAAACTTTCCCAACTTTTATACAGTTTGCATGGAAAATGGTATGTTGCATCAAAACAACACAAAACACGGGATTCTAGCAGCACTTTTCAATTTAAGCATTGATCAAATATCGATACATGTAAAATTTGAAGTTCAATATATACGGGGTAGTGTTGTTCTAGTCGGATTTTTATATCGTAAACAATGACAGAGGAAAGCCTGGACGAGAAATAAAAGCAAATTTACATACCTTTTAGCGAATAATTGATAAAATTACCATCTCTCCCAATATTCTTTTGTTCACTTCTCAATAAATCACACCAAAATACTTTATTAGAAGTCTTAGAGTACATGAACTTATATTTTGAGTCTGTTTACAATGCTTTCCAATCAAAGAACAATGTATGATATTAGTCAAATTTGGCCCCCATAATTCGCCATTTTTTAAAGTGTTTCAGGTACATTAAATTGTTGTGTTATTTTTTAGAAGAGTTGATAAAAACTATATTTTTCACCTATTTATTTGATTTATTTGCACACACTGGCAGTATATGACGTACGTCAGAAGTGAAGCTATAATTTTTATAGTTCAATCAAAATCAGTAATTATTTGACATTTTTCTTATCTTTTTTCGAATGGGAAATATAGAGCGACGCTTTGAACAAGATCAACACTTTTGTCACTTATAAGTACTGAATAGATACATATTTGGTGAAAATATTTTGTTTGTTCAAGCAATCGCTCAATGTTTTCTTAAAGAAAAACTGCTTGAAAACCAGCCGTTTTACGCTAAAAATGCGAAAATGGCGGGAAAAGGTAAACTTTATGATGTCATATTTTTAAATTGTGGGCATTTTATTCAAAATGAAAATTATGAATAAACTTCAAATGTATATCTGTACAAAGAAAACAAAGAATTACAGTAAAATGATGATGTACATTTTAGGGGGCCGTTTTAGGCTCAAACCATATATAGTCCTTTACACGACATTCAACTATCATTCATGACCTCATCAATCTGTAAATCTACGTAATACAATCAAATTTGTGAGAAAAAAATTGTCTCCAGCATTTTTCATTTGTTTTTGGTCTACTTTTTGTTGCTTTAATATTTGAATATGTACATAATACCAGTAACTAAGATTTGTGATTTCACGAAATTACATGTACCTCAGATTCCATACGCTTCCTTAACACCCCCACGCACAAATGTTTTAAACTTTAGTAATATAGTTATATTCTCTTTATTAAGTGACATACCAATACACATTTTCATAATGAATATGAAACATGTAGCTACATGTAAAGATCTAGTCATTTGTAGTGTGCCCTATGGAAAAATTTGAGTCATAATTTCAACCCCGATTTTTTAAATAGAGTAACGTATCTACAGCAATTAACATGAAATGAATTCCCAGTTAATATTGTTGACGATACTCGCCAAAGTCTCTTCTGAATTATAAATCTGTTCTTTTCTTAGTAATTCAGGAAATTAAGCAAGAAATTCATCTCAGACAGCTTCTCCTTCTTCCTATTATGTGCTGACCTCGGTATCGTAGTTGTCATTGAGATGAAAAAAACAGTCATCAAAGACAAACACCTGTCCCTTGGCATGACATTTGGAAAAAAGGGTGTTGCAGTCAGCGGGTCCGTTGTACAGTTCTCCTTGATGTCTAGTTGATGCAGAACTCCCATCAGCATGAGAAGTGATATGAATTACTTCATATCTGAGGAATTTGTTTCATACCATTTGTGGAACCAACTACATGTTGTCAAACGAGTAGAGCTCAAGAATTGCTGTGCATACAGATTTGTCTGTTGTGCAAGAAATTCAAAAACTGTCAATGAAAAATAATTTAAATATTCTTGAGGTGAACCTTTGTTGTTAATTGCTTGTTTCAATCCAGAAGTTTTTGTATAGTCAAGGGATGGGGGCTCCCTGTCTCCTGCCACCCAGTTGTCTGCATCTATAAAATTTTTTGTTTTCTGAAGGTCTACTCACAAATCAAAATCATTAAATTCAAAATCACTGTCCTCTGCTGCAAACTTATTCAAAAATGCTTAAAAATCGATGTTGCTTGCTGTTGCCATTAAATTATCTTCTGCTCAGTACGCTCAGAAGATAAGTATTTACATGTACACTTGTGTGTCAAAAATATGTCTATTTTTTTTTATTTTTCCCTATTTATTTCATTGAATACAAGACTTATTTTGAAAAGGTTTTCTGTTGTTATTTTATGTCAGATTTTGAAGAAATTTATATTGATTTAAGTAGATTCAATTCACAAATTTTGACATTCATTGAAATATTTTTTTTTGACGAATCATTTGTAAAATTGATATTTCAAACACAACACGAAGATATTTTTTAAGAGCTCTACTATAATATATCTTTTGCAATATGCAAGCCTTTGGATTATTAACTCCAAATCTCAGAAACAGAAGAGTGGAGAAAATATTTAAATATGATGCAAAAAAGCTAGAGAAATTCTGAATTTATCAGTCTAGGTCTTTTCAAAATTGGTCAAGGGGTTACTTTTTAATGATTCTCTGAATAATGTTGGTTTTCAATGAAATATATAATGAAAAGGAAAAAAATTGACATACTTTTGGCACCTGAGTGCTGTTGTTGACGTATGCATAGCAACATTCATTATAGCTACATTTTCCATGATTTTTGCAGTGTTCATACTAGGTTTAACTAGAGGTACTGTGAGCAAGCTCACGATTGATACCCCCCGCTAAAGAAAAAAAATCATAACTCAAGTATTTTTCTATTATAGAAAATGATGGATGCTATCTGATTAACCGTTCATGTCCTATCAATAACAACTGCTCAATTTTTTAAAATTGTTAATGCTAATATGAGTACACAAACCAATTTCTATTATTTAAATTCCATTTTATTTCAACTTAACTGTTAATGTATGAAGACATTTGCATCCTTATGATAACAAAGATGACTGAAATCAAACCATAATCCACATGTCAAGCAGTCATTAAATGTTTTGAATTTTTGGTATCCTGAGCCCGATTTTTTCCGAATTTTTTTTTCCACAAAAAAAAATATAATACATCTGGGCGGTCAATTTCCAGATGGGCAGGTGGGTTGATGATCTAACAATTAATTTTATATGACCATGCAGACACATGCAAGCTTTGTGTCAAATTTTACTTTCTAATCATTTCCATTAATACAAAACAGGAATAAAGCATTTTTTTAAAACAATGACCTTGACCTTGCACGAATGACCTTGGGTCAAGGTCATGACACACCCTCAGGTCATCAAATGTACACACAGTCCCAAAAACAATTAATCACATTGATGTTATCATTTTTTTAGCGAAAATATCACGAATGAACAAAGACAACCTGCAACTTTCGTTTTAACCGAAAGAAATATGCAAGGTCAATGTTAAGAAAGTCTCAAAATTTCCTCTTTTTCTTTCTTTTTTATACATATTATACTTAAGTAATCTTTCACATTTTTATCAAAATTATAGTTTTTTCTTGATTATATATTGTATTGATTTTGTTTTCTTTGCAAGAGTTTTAGATTGACCGATTGTGTTAGAGATTAGCAATGGCGCGGAATTTCCCTATTTCCAAAATTAGATGACAAATTTAAATTCGTCTTTTAAGCTGTATTTTTTTAAAATTAGGCTTATATTTTTCATTTTTTAAACAAAAATCATTTATTATCTTTAAATTTATTGATTCACAAGCAAAACACTCAACCGTTTTCATTTTATTTAAGGCTAAAGTGACTAAGTGCTGTTTTCTTTCTCAAACCCAACATGTTGGGTTGCCGCACGGTAACGTCGGCTATTCCATACCCAATATGTTAAGTCGCCGCACACAAAGGGTTAAATTGAGACAAAAGAGGCTTCCCTCCAGTCGTTTGGCACTTTTCCAATATCAAGCGAAAGTTGGAATAGTTTGGTCTTGATTGGTGCAAGTTCCAAAGCAAAATCGTGTAGAAATTTTGTTGGGACTGCATCTAGTCCTGCAGCTTTTTGTACATTTAGGCCCTTCAGTAGCTTATACACACCGTTACTTCCTACATGGATGTTGCTCATGGTTGGGTGTGGGCTGTCCCCTTTGGATGGCATATCTAAAAGGTCCTCCTTTGTATAAACCAAGTGGAACTGGTTATTTAAGATTTCTGCCTTTGACAATGGGTCACTGTGAAGCAGTCCATCAGGGCCTTTGAGCGGAGACACACCACTTGAGTTCTGTTTTTGATGTTTGATGTATAATCAGAATCTCTTAGTGTCCTCACAGATAACTTCCTATAAATATTTATCTCTCGCTTAGCGAATTTCTCACTGGCTAGATGTTTTCAGTTTACGATATCATTCTCTATCCTTCTTTCTTACCTTTAAAAGGCCTAAATCTTAAGATTTTTAAACTTGGTATTTCCTATTCAGTATTTAAAATGTAAAAGCACAAAAGCATGGCCTCAGCTCTGGGTGCAAACAGAAAGTTGTGATCAAAGCTCTGTATCTTGCTTATCCATGTTATTCGAAGCTTGACACTCAAATATGGTAAGTAAATAGAAAATTGAAAACAATTAAAACAGAAGAAACGTGCACTAAAACAATGATCACAATTTATTTTTCATCATATATATAACTATATATTTCTAGCAGCGAAAACAATCTCCGTTTAGACTGAAAATGCTGTGCATCTTAAAAAAACACATTGCATTAATCAACCATTGCGTAGAGATCGTACAAAGTTACCAATAAAATGTACATGATTTTATAATATGCTGTTAGTGCATCAGATTTTGCTCATTTTGCGCAGTGTTGCACAACAAGCAAATTCATCTTTGTCAGTTTAACCCGCGTCAAACATGGCTGCTTCAAACAAAGAACCTCGTTTTCGAGATATGGAATACCAAACCCGAAGTTATTAAACTGATTGACCGCTATTATCTCTTTATAAGTTACGTAAATTACTCAAATTTGAAACAGAATTAGCCCATAATTTTTGCAATTTATATTTTCCTTTCCATAAGGATTATTTTTGTTAAATTGCCTTGAAATTGACTCAGTAGTTCTTGAGAAGAAGATTTTTAAAAACGCACCCAACTTTTTCTACAGTTTCGTGGTTTTCTCCATTTGGAATAAAGATCGGTCTTTCATTTCTGCAATTTTAATTCACCTTCTGATAAGAATGCTTTGTGCCAAATTTGGTTGAATTCGGCCAAGTGGTTTTAGAGAAGTTTAAAATGTAAAAAGTTTACAGACAGACGGACGGACGGATGGACAGATGGATGACAGACAACGGGTAATCAGAAAAGCTCACCTGAGCTTTTAGCTCAGGTGAGCTAAAAACCACTCATTATCTTCAGATCAATTTTGTTGAGAGATACCTTTATCAAAAGATGTCTGTTTCTTACCTTTCTGTCACTCATGGCATAAAGAAACATCTGGGTTTTGTCAAACATCATATCCTGGTTGATTGCATGATCATCATCCACAATAATAGCATTGTCATACAATTCAGCTTTGTTGGTTGCCTGCAATACCAGCTAAAAGCAGATATCAATTCCTTTTTATGCAACATGTAAAGCACCATCTTATGGAAATTGAACAATTCAATCCTATCCTATTTCCTCAATTATTTACCCTCTATCCTTCAAATTAGCTTTATCATATTTTATCTTGTTTTCCCTAGGACTAATTAAATATTACATTTCATTGGTTTAAACATGGCACATGACTGCCAGATACTGTGGAATCATCATTGTTCGTGGAGGACCAGTGTTCATGGCTTTCATGGGTAACCCTAGCCAACGAATTTGCATCCCCACGAACATATATATACAAGCATTTGTTTAATATTCATTAAAATTGTCCCGATTACACTACCAACGAAATAACGTCCCCACTATAACGTCCTCGCTAATATTTAATATAGAAATCACATTTCGTAAGTTCTTAAAATATTTAGAGTAATTGCCCTGAAAAGTAGTTGCTATTTGAATTGATGTCATATTATTGTGTCAGGAGCAGAATAAAATGGCAGTGTCATGATTTGTTCAAACCTCTGTGGATCGAGGAAAGGGAAAAAACATTTAAAATTACATAGTAGCAAAACATTGTAAGTGAAAAAAGGTGCAGCAGAGAATTGAAAAGTAAGAATGAGAATTAATGTTTAAGAGTTCCACTGTGTTTAATTTGACGAGATGTAAGGCCACTTGTACATGGATTTTTGAAGATCATCGCTACTTCATCACTTCATCACTTCTTTTGAAATTAATGTCTCACTTGATTATCAGTCCTCAGGAAAACAAAACACTTACTAGGTTTGCTACTGACTGACTACGGAAATATATCCAGTTGATCAATCTCATAGACAGCAATGCCTCGCCTCCCGTCTATGAGATTCATTAACCCAATGTTTTTCTGCACTCGGTAATATTACTTATTAGGCTTGTTACTGACTGACTACGGAAATATATCCTGTTGATCAATTTCATAGATGTACTTCGCCTCGCCGTCCTTGAGATTGATCAACAGGATAATTTCTGTAGTCAGTCAGTAACAAACCTAATGAGTAATATCATGCCTAAAGCATGTCAATTCCATCCATAATGGCCCGCTGCCTTAAAATTTAGTACTACTTTTAAAGTGTTTTTTTACGCTGGTGGTGAAGTATGTGTTTTCTGTAGTCAAAAAATACACGCGATTTACCACTCTAAAGTTTTAATTTTTGTAACCATACGCGTGGGGGTATATTACGTGGTTTTAAACTTACCGCGTAACTAGTGTAAATTTCCCCCACGTGTAAATAACCACTGATTAATAATATTTATATGCAAATATTTTACTATTAATGTTCCCAATATACACATGCATTTAAAAAAAATAATACAATGGCATTTCAATACAATTTAATATAAACTTTCCAATACAGAACAATTAATATCCTTAAATACTAGGATATTTTCAAAAACTTCTAAAATTAATCTGCGATTTCTAGCTTTATTTCTTTTTTAAACTATTTCTTGTACCTTGTATTTTTCTATGATTATTTATGTGATATGTTCTCTTTTTAATTGAATACTCAGGTACCTTTTGGATTTGGCCAACTGAAGTTCCTAAAAATACAACTGTGAACTTGGTGGTGACGGTTACAGCCAAAGACACAAAGCTGTAATTTGTCAAAGGAAACTGAATGACTGGAGCAGTTACCAGAGAATCCTCTCCAGCGATGATTACATTGAGGGAGCTAGAACACAGTAATTCCTCATCAAGGAATGTCTGAAATCATAATCCATGCAATTTTTTTATTTTCTAAGCAGTATCTGATTACATGCGTCATATAATATTTTGAACCCCACGATATATTGAACCTGGGTTCAAAATATCGCTGCGATATATTTAACACCCCCCTCCCCCAATAAAATATTGAGCCCCGATTCAATATATTATGGCCACGATATATGTTGAACCCCCCTCTGCTTTTCAATTGCTATTTGTGAGTGGGTTCAAAATATTATGGCCGCGATATATAACCCCCACCCCTTATTTCCTATTCCAATTGGAGAGGAGAGGGTTCAAAATATTATGGCTGCAATATAATGAACCCCCTTCTAACTTTCATTGCAATTGGAGAGGGGGGATCAAAATATTATGAATGTGATATACTGACCCCCCCTCCAATTTCCAATTCCAATTGGAGAGGGGGTTCAAAATATTATGGCTGCGATATATTGAACCCCCCTCCTATTTCCAATTCCAATTGGAGAGGGGGTTCAAAATATCGCGGCCATAATATTTTGAACCCTCTCTCCAAAGGGAATTTGAAATAGGAGGGGGGGGGTTCAATATATCGCAGCTATAATATTTTAAATCCCCTCTTCAAAGAGAATTTGAAATAGGAGGGGGCCTCTCCAATGGGAATGAAAATTAGAAGGGGGGTGTCAATATATATTGAACCCGTGGCTCAAAATTTTATAGGGGGGTTCAATCAATTTCGCAGTGATATATTGAACCCGGCTTTATAATATTGCATAATATATTGAACCCAGGTTCAATATTTTGCGGATCTTTTCAAAATATCATATGACACCGGTAATAATCAAAATATGTTGAAGATATTAATGTTTGATACATAAAATTCATTTGCCTACATGGATTGATAATTAATAGCATACTGTAAACGTATTACATTTGGCTATGTATTCTTTTAGCGTTTTTTGTGGAAAGCCGCTTCCGCGAAATCAAGAACAAGTTTCATTAAATTTGGTCCAGTGGTTCTAGAGTAAAATGTGTGAAATGACAGACAGACAGATGAACAGACAATGGGGAACAGGTGATGAAAGGTCACTAGAACCTTTGGTTCCCTTGCAGTGTAACATTTAATAATGCATTTCTATATCAATGCCTTCAAATCCTGTTGCTCTACAGATCTGTTCGATAGCTTTATTATAACTAGAAACGAGCTCATTGCAAAGCAACGAATAGGTCTTCCGTCGCTGCCGTGTCATACTTGTGACGTAATACAAATTTGATAACCTGGCCATGATGTGATACCATTTAAACAAGGGCACCGCAAAGCGGAGCATCCCCTCGGGACATTAAACATTGTGGGGGAGGGGGGGGGGATGCATCAAGTAATTGAAAATACCAAACATGTATCTTTTTAAAACCACTTTGAATTAAATTATCTTGTTTATTCCTATCCCTACGCTCTAGGGTGTATACGTTGTTAAGGGGATTTAGGGGTTGGTACATTTACATGGTTGTACAATTCCCCGTAGTTCTAGCGGAAACACACCACATATGTTTTAAAGTTTATATATATAGTAATTTAGTTTTATTTGTTATATTCAATGACATAAATTCAGACGATTAGTGTATGAAAATATATGTTTTATAATGAATAGAAACGTAGCTGAAGATCTAGGGATCTGTAGTCTGCTCTCTGGGAAAATTCGAGTTACAGTCATTGGATGAAAGTATTCGTCGCTGGCGTCAAAATGCCTTTGATGTTGTAAATTCCTCGCAGCTATTTTTGTATCGCGATATTTATAGAAAGCACGTCAGGTTCAGAATTTCTTACTATAAATACGTCATAGTTTTTAGATTACGTCAGAGTTTACAATTTTTGTCGGCTGGCAAAATATTCTATAAACAAAGCTAAAAAAAATGCCCCCTCGAAAGACAGAGAAGAATAAGGCAGACATTGAGAGGTTATTGGGAATACCTAGAACTACTATTGATAGCATCATTAAAAAATTTGAAGTTCATGGAAGTGTGGAAAACACCTAGGCTTATTCTCTGTATGGAAAAATTACTGGCAAACGAGATAAACTCTAAGGACCCCATAAATTTTAATGATTTGATATAATGGGCAATGGACTTCAGAAAGTTGCACAAAAGTTTTTACTTGTTTGTGTTATGACTGTGGTATGCAATCTATATAAAATTAGATACTTCACGCTCCCGTATTTAATATGCCGCTCACATGTCGCTAAGAGCGACATATCAAATACGAAATCATGAAGGATATAATTTTAATTAGATTGCTGTGGTATGTACACAATTCACAAAGAAAGTGGCTGTCCTAATCCAAATCAATTTTATAAGTTTCATGGGTATACCAAGTTAAAAAACATTCAAGAGAACAAT
Organism: Magallana ariakensis; assembly: GCA_020458035.1. NCBI lineage: Eukaryota > Metazoa > Mollusca > Bivalvia > Ostreida > Ostreidae > Magallana > Magallana ariakensis. Next base: position 45,769,525 of record CM035813.1, read on the forward strand.
TTGTTGGATTTCTAATACTATATTAAAACTGTTGTGAGAATTATTCAATTGTTGGGCCCATTTGAAGGAAAAGCAAGTCCTCTATGCAGGGACTTTGAGAGGAAATTCTTCAAAAAGACCAATCAATTAATGTTGCTATTAATTATTACCGGTACAAATAAAGTCGTCAAACCTGAATTTCTTTTTATCTATTGTAACAATTATCAACAAAACTAAATATGATAAGGTTTTATTGCATACAAATATAATCTAATTTATTCAGGTCTTTATTTCTTTAAGTACTCACTCTTTGTAATCACACTTGATTCAAATATCCAATTTAACATTATTTGTATTCGCTTGCCTCAAAATAAAAATAAAATTGTAAATAATTTCGTCTTCTCGCTCCAATTTTTTTGATTGAAAATCCAGAGAACTATTTTACCCAAATGGGTGTGGTTTAAACTTTAAATTCTGAGATGAAGTTATCAAGAAATTTAAAAAAAAAATAAAATTTTGAGGCAAATGTGAACAAGAGGCCCATGGGGCAACATCGCTCACCTGAGCAACAATGGCTTCATATGGGTGTTCAAAGGATATTAACTTCCAATTTCCTTTATTTTAGTTCTGCCCCCCCCCCCCCCTTCATAAAGCGATCAAAATATGAGAGCATATAGGTAGATTTTCTTCTTCAACTTCTTACTACCGTATTTTTCCGACGATTAGTCGGTATTTTTTTTCTCTGAAGCAGAGCACCCGACTTATCGTCCAGATCGACTTATCGTAGGCTTGAGGTCGGAAAATTGTCAAAAATAGCATTAAAAATCTTGGTTTTAATCACCTATAGTTGGTTGTGTGATTGGAAATTACCTTGTTGAATTCCTTGTTCATCTTTATTAATTATCGTTTTCGCTCATTTGTAAGCACTAGTATACATACTAATAACGGTAATTAAAAATGGTACATGTCTTTAATCAATTTAAAAATGTTACCATTCCGTTTTTATAAACACATTTTATAAACACGTCGTCACATGGCATCCATACATTACTAGTGGGAAGATAACATTGCACAGTAAAATTAAAACCAAATTCGAATGGAACAAATTATTGCGGTAAGTCCCGGGAACCTTTTACACAAATATTAAAGTACATATATTAATGTGTGTAAGTTGTATTAAAGTTCGTCTTTCAATTGATAACTATCCTAGAGATTTTACGTATTTTAATTGAATGTTCAGGCTTAAATATTTTTGTCTTGAGCATGGTACGAAAGCAGGAAAAAAAACAGCAATTGACGTTTTTTATATGTGGAAAAAATGGATTCCTTTAATTAATACGAGCTATAAATCTTTTATTATAAAAAAATATATAAATTAATTAAATGGTCTTTTACGAGTGTGGATATTTTAGATCTACATGTTTTTGTCTTGAGTATCGTAATTGCAGATTGTTATATTTTCATCCACGTTTATTTTTCGGTAATTTGGTTTATACAATACCTAAGTTTTAAGATAAAAAAAATCATTAAAAATTAAAAAGCCAATTAAATTATCGTTTAGATAATACCAATCAATCAAATACAGTTTAACATGTTTTTTTTTTAACCAATCACCAATAAGATTAAAAAAACAAATTATTCAATCAAATGACGCCTTACATCTCCCGTGTTTTGATGGTGCTCTGACAGAGGGAACATTTCAATCCTCTGGAGCGCTTAAAAGGGGGGCACACAGTCCTCTGGGCATCAAAGTCACCATGCCTCCAGTAGCGACACGACGTTCATACACCGCTGGATTCAAGGTTGAAGTCCTAGAGTTTGCAGAGGAAAACGGGAACATGGCTGCACAGAGAAAATTTGGCGTGAATGAAAAGCTCGTCCGAGACTGGCGGAAACAGAAAGACGCACTGAAGAAGACCAAGAAAACCCAGAAAACCTTCCGTACTCACGCACCACGCTGGCCCGAGCTTGAGGACCGTATGGAGACCTTCGTCTTGGAGCAGCGATCAGCATGCAGAGCGCTGAACACTGTCCAGCTACGCCTCAAAGCCAAAGCCATGGCAGAAGAAATGAAGATAGAAGACTTCCAGGGAACGGTATCATGGTGTTTCCGCTTCATGAAGAGGAAGAGCCTAGCCATAAGACAGCGGACCACCCTTTCCCAGACCCTACCAGAAGATCATCGAGAGAAGATGGCTGCATTTCAGGCATTCGTCGCTGACCAGACGAAGAAATTTAACCTCGGCAGCGACCAGATAGTCAACATGGACGAGGTGCCACTGACCTTCGACATACCGATGAATAGGACCATCGACAGCAAAGGGACCAGCAGCGTCAACATCAGAACAACGGGCCACGAGAAAGCGAGCTTCACAGTGGTCCTTGGATGCACGGCCAGTGGGAAGAAGCTGCCCCCCATGGTTATCTTTAAGAGGAAGACGGCCATCAAAGACAAGTTCCCCCCCGGCGTCATTGTTCATCAGAACGAAAAGGGATGGATGGACAATGAAGTCATGGACCTTTGGCTGAACAGATGTTATGTCAAGCGGCCTGGAGGATTTTTCCGACAGAAGAAGACCATGCTTGTCCTCGACTCAATGCGGGCGCATATCAGCGACGTCACGAAAGAGAGGATCCGCGCCACAGATTCCATCCCTGCTGTCATCCCTGGCGGCCTGACCAAGCTACTCCAGCCCCTGGACATCTCCGTTAACAGATGCTTTAAGGCAGAGCTGCGACTCATCTGGGAGGACTGGATGAACAACGGAGACAAAAGCTTCACAGCGACGGGACGTATGCGACGGGCCTCATACCCTACCGTGGTGCAGTGGGTGAAGGACGCCTGGAATGCGGTACCAGAGACGGCCATAATCAACGGGTTCATCAAGGCAAACATCGTTGACGTGCCACTGCTAGATGAAGCTCCACCAGCCCCTGCCGCATCAACTGACGACTTGCCACTCGCCTTAGCCGCCCTCTTCCACAGCGATAGTGAGGCATCGGACTTCGAGGGTTTTTCCGATGTGGACCTTGATCGTGATTAGTGCCGTTGAAAGACTGTGTACATAGTGCTTCAGAAAGAACTTCCTATTCCTAGTGCTTTGAACTGTTTAAAGACTGTGTAGTGACTGTAAATAGTGCTTAAAAAAGAACTTTCTAGTGTTGTGAATCCTTTCATTTGTTTATTTATTAATAAATATTGTTGCAACTTACTGAGTTTTTATATATGTTTAATAAAATGGAGCGTATTTTTCTCAATCACATGGTAAATTTCCAATGATAAAAAAAATGCTGGAGTTTAGACACCGGTTGTGCTAATTATCGTGCCCTAAGGCTGAGATCTGTACGTGATCACTCCCTGTGTATATACCATGATATACAGCGTACCGTTATAAGGGTTAATAAATTGTAATACATTCTTTGATTGTTGTTAAATAGCCATTGTGAAGAAACGTATGTATGTCGTATATCGTCATTATCAAGTCGTACAAATGATCGATCTATTTTTTACTTCTTTTTTTTTCTACATTTTTGTCTATGTAAAGCAATAATGTTTAACTGCATTTCTGGACACAAAGTAAACAAGTTAAATCAAATGAAAATAATTGCAAATCTTCCTCCACTTGAGATCCCCCATTGACGTTCGATACGAGACAGGTGCATGCTTCTGACACCGGAAATTGTTAAACAAACATTGACCACGCGCCGAGTCAACAGGTTACGTAATGGCGAATACACTGGCAATGGTCAGAGTGGATAATCATTTTAATACATGTAAATAAAATATTTCTGACGAAGTAAGTTTAGTTTTCACTCATACAACTTACATAACACGCGATATCGGGAATTGTATACAATGCAAGCGACTTTATAGATGCTACCGGTATTTGAAAATATGATGCATAAGTATAAAGCGTAAATGTTTAAATGTTAATCATTAATAATAATTGGTAGTAATATCATGGAGATCTGTGCATCATACACTGATAATGTTACTTGCAGTTTGATAACGCCATTTTAAAGTGATAAGATCGACGTATCGTCTGAATCGACGTATCGTAGGATTTTTTTAAAATTTAGGCTAAAAATGAGCAATTCGACTATTCGTCCGCATCGACGATTCGTCCGAAAAATACGGTAGTTATTGTATTTTATTTTAAAAAATCCTATATGTGAACGAAGAAAATTGTACCTTAATGCGTCCAAATTAAAAACATTCAAAAATTTAATTGGTCTTCTGCATTATAAACGATTGTTTACTTGGCGTGAACTCGTAGGATGTTTTATATAACTTTACTCACTTGATCGATGAATACACTCGAATGAAAAATAGTGTCATGTGATATAAATGTGAAAGAGCTATTAAAATCAATGCATAGGCGTCGGAATGGGGTGGGTGGGGGGTAAGCCCCCCCCTTTTTTTTTTTTGCAAAGTTGCACATAACCATATTCAAAATCTTTTATTTGTATTGACAGGATTTTACTAAGGCCAACCCATTATTTTCATCTTTATTCAAAAACAACAAATGGCTACAAACCGATATGATTTTCTGTAATATTTTCTTAAGAGTGATAATACGTTTATCCCCGTAACAGTAATGTGTCATAACTATGGAAACTGTTTTAAAGCAATCGTTTATATTTGTGTCTGAAAACCATCAAAGTTGGTGTATATTTCATATAATTCATCGTATTAGGAGGGGGCCCAAGAAAGAAGTTGCAGCAAATTTTCTATAATTTTTATGTACAAGTAAGACATTTCTGGTGATCAATCAAAATTTCAGCGTCAATCGTAAAATTATAAGCATGATACAGAGCTCGTAATTCTGCTAGGTTTGAGTCAATTTTTTTGTTCACAAGAGTTTATTACATTCAACTTAAGATTTTTAAACTTGGTACTTCCTATTCAGCATTTAAAATGAAGAAATAATAACAAAAGAAGAAGAACAAAAGCATGGCCTCAGCTCTGTGTGCAAACAGAAAATTGTGAACAAAGCTCTGTATCTTGCTTATAATTCGAAAGTAAGTAAATAAAAAATTGTAAACAATTAATAGAAGAAACATGTACTACAACAAAGAAAGATCACAATTTATTTTTCATCATATATATACCTATATATTTCTAGCAGCGAAAACTATCTGAAAATGCTGAGCATCTTAACAAAACACGTTGCATTATTCAACCATTACGTAGAGATCGTAACGAATTACCAATGAAATGTTTAGTATTTTGTAATATGTTGTAAGTGCATCAGATTTTGCTCATTTTGCGCAGATAAACAATCAGCTGTCTGATTTACCGGAGTCTATATTTGATTTGATACGTAAAAATTCCAAAATACAGGCGATAGTTCCCCTCAAGTAACGAAAATGAAACGAGAATCAAAACAAGCTAATACCAATGTCACAAGTTAAAATGTCAACGCATTGAAATATTTAACCTCAATTTACTTCACAAAATCGGCACAAATCGATGTTGCATGTTTCAAATATTCTCTTCGCACGTAAAGTTTTGCACAACCAGCAAATTCATCTTTGTCAGTTTAACCCCTGTGTCACGCGTTCATCATGGCTGCTTCGAACAAATTACTTCCGTTTTCGAGGTGTGGAATACCGAACCCGAAGTTATAAACTGATTAACAGCTATTATTTCTTTATTATTAGTTACGTTAATTACTCAAATTTGAAACTGAATTAGCCCATAATTTTTGCAATTTATATTTTCCTTTCCATAAGGATTATGTTTGCTAAATTACGTTGAATTTGACTCATTAGTTCTTGAGAAGAAGATTTTTTAAAATGCACCCCCCTTTTTTACAGTTTCGAGGTTTTCTCTTCTTTGAATACAATCTGGTCTTTTATTTTTGCAATTTATATTCACCTTCTTATAACGATGCTTTGTGCCAAATTTGGTTGAATTTGGTCAAGTGGTTTTAGAGAAGAAGTTCAAAATGTAAAAAGTTTACAGACGGACAGACAGACAGACAGATGGACGGACAGACGGACGACGGACAACGGGTGATCAGAAAAGCTCACTTGAGCTTTTGGCTCAGGTGAGCTAAAAACTACTTTTTCTGATAAACATTTCTTACCTCAGCCACTTCTGTGCATGATAAACCGTTTTCATACTTTTTATTGGCAGCATTATTTTTAGTGCCATTCAAACATTTCCTGGCATTGATGAGAACAGTCTTCTTGACCTCTTTCATAACAAACAGACATATTGCTGAGTTAGTACTGTCTGGATCCTGATTGAAAAGTCCAATCATGACATCATCATCTGATGTTAGATCTGGAAACTGTTCTTGAAGGGATCTTAGCAAAATCTGACCTGGTTTAAACACCTTTGCAGTCCTCAAAAAGTTATATGTCTTATTATTTGTTTTGCAAATTAATGGTACTTCCTGAAATGTTTTTAACTGATCATCCATACGACACATATGTACAATTTTGGAACTATATGGTGAATCTAACAATTTTTTTTCATTAAAAAGTATGTAACTGTAATTCCCTGAGGTAAATCCAGTCACATACAATATCAGGCTTGGTTTCAAGTACTCATTTTGAACTTTTATCGTTCCTTGTGCTGTAAAGTAATTTTGATCTAGAAGCCGTATACTGACATATGGTACTAGTCTTCTGTTATTGTATTCAATTGAATTTTTAAACTTTGTGAATTCAGTTGCAACATACATCATTGGTTCCATCTTATGAGTATCACTGTTGTAGACTTGTGAAATAAAAGAAATGGTGTTTACATTAACTTCATTGGATGCCACTGCTGTGTTTCCTAGCACTAAAACGTCACTTATATTATGAGAATCCCTGATTTCGCATTTTCCTTGGAATACACTTCCACAGACCACAAGCCTCTCAGAAAACACCAGTAAAATTTTATTGTGATTGTCAGTGGGAGACAAGTCAGATTTGAAGGAACAATTTTCTAGATCGACTCCACATTTCTGTGAATCATTTTGAGGTCCAGTGTTTATTTTCATTTCTATCTCAAGGTCTGGGCTAAGCTGATATATGTAGTTTGTTGCTCCAATAAACAATGTTTCATTGTTGAGTACCATGTGGCTGAGTTTCCTGTTTTCTGTGATCAGTGGGATGATGACCAGGGCTCCTGACCAGCCACACAGAAGACACAGGCCTAACCACCACTTCATCGTGTACATATTCTTTTATGCTTGGCTCATGATTAACAAATCTGTAAAAAAAAAAATTATTTGTCACAATGAAGAGAAATTATTACATAAGGAATCATTGTCACAATGATGAACTTATAACTTAGGAAATCATTGTCACAATTAATCAAGAGCTTGTCACATATAGTAAATAATTGTCACAATGGAGTGCATATCAGATTAGAAATTATTGTCACAATGTAAAGCTTATAACATAAGGAAATCATTGTCACAATGAAGAGCATACTATAAAAAGAGTTCATTGTTACAATGTAAAACTTTAAACATAAGGAAATCATCGTCACAATGAAGAGCTATAATATAAGGAGTTTATTGTTATAATGTATTAAAGCTCAAAACATAAGGAAATCATTTTCTCACATTATCACCAGTGTGAGATCGGTTTGTCCAGTGCGAGACAGCAGTGTGAGATTTTTTTGTCTTGCACTGTTTATTACTACGCCGCTTTACAACGTAAACAAACGTCTGCTGTAGAAAAATGCAAAATGATTGATTGAGATTATCCACTAAGTAATTGTTTTGTAATGTAAAATAATGCTAGAAAAATAACCATTCATTATATACTCATGTGGGATAGTGAAATTCCACCTCGGGGCCAAGATTCACGGTCTTGGACTAAGCAGAGCCTCGGTGAAATTTCACTATCCCACACTCGTAATAATGAATGATTCCATTTGTCACAATGAAGAGCATACTACAAAAGGATTACATTGTTACAATGTAAAACTTATAACATAAGGAAATCATTGTCACAATGAAGAGCATACAACAAAAGCAAATAATTGGAAATTCTTGTCTCAATAAGCAAATCGTTGGGAATAATTGTCACAATGAAGAGCATACAACATAAGCAAATCATTGGAAATCATTGTCACAATGAAGAGCATACAATATAAGCAAATCATTGGAAATTCTTGTCACAATGAAGAGCATACAACATAAGCAAATCATTGTCACAATGAAGAGCTTATAACACAAAATTACAAGAAAGTCATTTTAACAGTATAAGTTTATGTAGTAGTATTAAATTGGTGAAATAAGGGCCCTGCATGCCAAAGCAGTTAATGGTTAAGTTTGAACTCCTACTTCAAATTCATTAAACTACATAACTAATAGCTTAAAGAAGCTAGTCACTCTGTAGATAGACCTGTCAGAGAGTCTCATGTTTGCATTTGAAGCTTCATTTTGGAGTCTAAACTCTAATTAGCCAAAAAAATGCAAACTTTTGGGTAGAAAGAGGCCCACAGGCCTTTGATGTTCCATCTTTTAAAATTTCACAGTATCATAAATAATGTACACATTGAACATGCATAAAAATTTTTGCAACAAGCATACAATGCACAGGAAATTAAAGTTTTCAAGATGAAGTTACGGTAAGTGAGTTACATTATTGTTTTGATTACTTTTTGTTAAAATTATTCAAAAATCCTCGGCTAAAAAGTAAATTCACATCGATTTAAATAAGCCATGCATGATCATTCTTAATTTTTATAACTTCATTCTGAAAAATAATCTTTCAAAAATTCGTAATGTTGAATGAACTGTATTTTATGTATTTTCGAGATATATATTACGAGTTACAGTGTATTTCTTATTTACATATAATATGTTCGTGTATTCAATATATTGCAGATTAAGGGGAAATTGGTTGTGTTTCTATGTGTACATGTGTTTCTACATGCAACATTTTAAAAATTCTATGGAAAGAGCATGTTTATGTATTACATGTACTTGAATGACAAGATTATCAAACGTTAATTTACACTCATAGAATGCACACGTGTTGTTTAAATAATTATCTGCTTGTAAGCCAATCTGTCCTGATACAAATTTTCCTTTAAAAAAGCAGGGGTTTTTTTTTTTGGGGGGGGGGGGTGATTTCTTGGGGGGTGTTTTATTTTGTTTTTGTTATTTGGGGGTTTTTGGGTTTTTTTTTTTTTTTCCTTTGTTGTTTCTTTAACCTAATTGTAATTTGTCACTGATACATATTTAGGGAAATGTAAATTTTAAAAAATGTATACATTAACATTACTGGTTTTAGGCCTGTTGTGTTAACTACCGACACATACAATTTTCTCTGGCAAAATAATTTATCCCAAAACAAGTCTTAAATTCGATCTTTATGAATAAATGTGAAAAATAAGAATGGTTTCTACAACCAAGAATAAGAAGGTAAGGTAAGAATATCCTAACTTAAGATGTTCCTAAGTTACAGTCGAGCTACATTTTTATTGTTTTGATTACTTTTTGTTAAAATTATTCAAAAATCCTTGGCTAAAAAGTAATGTAAAATTGTTAACGAATGTCACACAACCAACTCCCCCCCCCCCCCCCCCACCAAAAAAAAAAAATAAAAAGCCTAACCCCATAGGCAGTCACCTTCACAATTATGAACAATTATGAAGAGGACATTATGGACATAACAATGCATTAAATTTATCTCCCTCGACTGTGAAAGTACAGAAGCAGAATAAAACAAGAGGCCCATGGGGCCACATCGCTCATCTGAGCAACAATGGGCGTTCAAAAGATATTGTGCCATATGGCCCCTCAGTAGAATAACAAAAAATAAATATTGCAAAGTAATCGAATTTTACACTTATTTTTGCATACACGTTATCTTTGACATTGTATCTTTATGGAATACTATTTTTACCCAGAATAAGAAAATCCTACGCAAGATATAAAACTAAACATTTGGTAGGGGTACACCTCCCTCCAATTCCCTATATTTTCGTTCTGCCCCCCCCACCCCCCTCTTTATAAAGCGATCAAAATATATGAGAGCATATAGGTACAGTTTCTTTCTCAACTACTTACTAGTTATTGTATTTTTTTTTAAATATCATATAATAGTTAATGCATTTTATTAAAAAAAAAATCCTATAGATGTGAAGAAGAAAATTGTACCCCAATCCGCTCAATTCCTCAAATTAAAAACATTCAAAAATTTAATTTGTCTTCTCCATTATAATTAAATGACTGTTGTTTACCTGGCGTAAACTCGTGTGACTTTTATAACTTTACTCACATTTGATTGATGAATACACTGGAATGAAAATTGTTGTCACGTGACATGTTAAAGAGCTATAAAAATCAATGTTACAGTATTGACAGGCACATCACTCTATTTTACTAAGGCCCACCCATTATTTTCATCTTTATTCAAAAATAAAAAATGGCTACAGACCAGGATAATTTTCCGCTGTAATATTTTCTTAGGAATAGCGATAATTCCTTTATCCCCTCAACAGAAATGTGTCAGAACTATGGAAATTGTTTAACGGTGTCGTTTTTATTTACTCGTGTCTGAAAAACTATCACAATTGATGTAGATTTCACATTATCCATTGTATAAAGAGAGTAGTTATATACAGCATATCATCCTTTAATTTTTTTGTACAAGTATTTAACATTTAGCGAGACATTTCTAATGATCAACCAAACTTCAGCGTTAATCGTAGAATTATAAGCAAGATACAGAGCTCACAATTCTGCTAGGTTTGAGTCATATATTTTGTTCTCATGAGTTCATTACTTTTAACTTTGTATTTCCTATTCAGCATTTAAAGTGGAAAAAAAGAATGGCCTCAGATCTGTGTACATAGAATTGTGAGCAAATCTCTGTATCTTGCTTATAATTCGAAACTTAACACTCAAATATGGTTAGTAAATAGAAATTGTAAACAATTAAACACAAGAAACATATGCACTATAACAAATAAAGTGCACAATTTATTTTTCAAAAAATATACCTACATATTTCTGTCAGCGATATTAACCTCTATTTAAACTTATGAATAAATTCGAGAAAATGCTAAGCATCTCAACAAAACACATTGCATTAATCTAATATTACGCAAAAGATCATACCGAATTACCAATAAAATGAATAGTTTTATAGTATAGTACTCTTTTAATACATCAGATTTTGCTTAATTTGCGCAGGTTAACAGTTAACTGTCTGATTTACCGAAGTCTCTGTTTGATTTGATACGTTAAAATTACAAAATACAGGCGATAGTTCCCAGGTTACAAAGCATAGATAATGAAAACGAAACGAAAATCAAAACAAGCTAACACCACCGTCATATGTGAAAACTGTCAACGCATTGAAATAATTAACCTCAATTTACTTAAGAAAATCGGCACCAATGTATTCTGCATGTTTCAAAGATACCCTTCGTACGCGAACTGTTGCACACCAAACTAATTCATCATTGTCAGATCGACCCGCTTAGTATGGAATACGAGTCTTGGTAAAATGGGTGGGCAAACCCGGGCCAGGGCAAAATAAAAGACGGGGCAGATCGGCAATCGTCAATTCCAAAATACGCATTGTTTTGCAGCAATATTTACAAAGAATACAAATATACTGGTCCGTAACATATCCTCAAAATTTTAATGAGATCGGCATATTAATAACTGCCAATCTTTTGTTTTGCCCCGGCCCGGTTTGCCTACCCATTTTACCATGACTCATGGAATACCGAACCCGAAGCTATAAACTGATTGAAACACGCATTTCCTTTATTATTATTTTCGTAATAACTCAGATTTAAAACAGAATTAGGCCATAATTTTTGCAATTTATATTTTCCTTTCCATAAGGATTATTTATGCTAAATTACATTGAATTTGACTCAGTAGTTCTTGAGAAGATTTTTAAAAATGCACCCCCCTTTTTCTACAGTTTCGAGGTTTTCTACACTTTGAATAAAGATCGGTCTTTTATTTTTGCAATTTATATTAACCTTCCCATAAGAATGCTTTGTGCCAAATTTGGTTGATATTGGCTGAGCGGTTTTAGAGAAGAAGATCAAAATGTACAAAAGTTTACAGACGGACAGATGGACGGACGGACGGACGACGGACAAAATGTGATCAGAATAGCTCACTTGAGCTTTCAGCTCAGGTGAGCTAATAATAGGACAAATATGTCCCCACCCCCAGCAATAACCCTTGCCTTACATGATATTATCAAAGATGACAGCTTAATGTTTTTGGACGGTGGCTATAAATAGCCACTGTCTATTGCTATCGTCCTGGCCGGAAGGGTATTTCTCACGGGGACCCTAGCGGATTAGGAACGATAACTCTGTTAGGTATGCAGAGTTACTGGCGATGTTTTACAGATTGTCGATTTCAGTTTGAGAACTAATTTACATCTTATTAGATATTTTAAGCACTATAGCTGCTAATTATTATGTACATACATTTAAATAATTTATGAAATTGTGTCTTATTTTTAATGAGCCGTTTCCCTGTCTGCTTACGCGGTATTGATAACTTATGCACCAACTGCCAGATGTGAAGTTTAACTCAGTATCAGGACTCCAAAAATTATATCACTGCGATAATTGACCAAGAGTTCTCACAATAATCATGTCTTTTTTATGGTGTAAACAATTGTCAGAAACACACTATTTAAACGGGTTTGCCATTTTATTTTTCAGCAATTATGCATCATCGATAAGTTCATGATCAATCATTTTCAACGCATCAATTTAAGTTGAGGCAGTATTTATTTTGTTGTAGCTTATTCCAAAGAATTCACAACATATACTGACAATGAATATTACATAAATTACATTTTATTGAACTTCAACCGATCGATGGCACACTTTCTTCTACAAGTGTGCATGTGTTTCAAACATGCAAAAAACTTGAAATTTACTATACAAACATGTTCAATTTTGGACTGATCTGTGATCAACCTTATTTTATAACCCTCTCAGTCTGTAGAATCATTAATTTTGTTACATGCACCTCAATATTCATCAGACAATAATTACTACTGATGTTGACGCTCTACAATGACTTTCTCTCAAACACGCTCATCGACCTCGGATTGTAAAACTCACGTGCAAATCGAGTCGCCATTTCACACACAGTTTTATATGTATATAAACACACCACACTTCGTCATTTTACGGACCTGGTGACGATGTTTCAAAAATTTTCAGTACAGATTTGTTGTAAGGAATCGAAGATATGTGCTGTAAAACGTCTTATGGATTTCACGGCGTGTAAACCCGTGAATCTCCATTTTGCAGCAAGCGCTAGCTTTTTGTGAGGAAAAACAATCAGTTCAACTCATGCGATATTCCATATACATATATGGCATACAGGGTTCTCCTTAAGAGATTTCTCGCCCCCTACTTGTAGCAAATTCGCCGCCTACTATAATTGTAACTGAAACAAAGTTTTTAACACTTAAGATTCTCTTTCATAAAGCATTAAGTACATAAGCGATATTCCACAGAATGGTGACAGATTCCTTCTGTTGTAGTGTTACTTAATTAAGTACATCGATCCCGATCCTGTGCTGCATATCGAAGAGATCCGAAAGCATAAGACGAGTCTTTTCGCGGGTTTTTTGCTCTCTCTTGACTTATCATACGCTTTCGGAATATCAAGAATTTACATCACTCAAAGCTTTCGATAAGTTTGGCGATCGAGTATCTTGTACATTTCGACACGATGTGAGAATTATGCGGCACACAGATTTAGTCTGACGAAAGGGATAAGTCATTTGATCATTTTTCAATCTAGATCTCGTCTAAAAACGTTGGAGAAATTGGAAAACTTGTTTAACACATACACTGTAGCTTGAACCGAGGACCTCCTATAAATACAAGATGACGAGTGTCGTCTTTTACTTTTTTTGTCAATGTACATTGAATACACTTTTAAGTGATTGTTAATATTGCAAAGAACAGAAAAACACATAAGATCACCAGTTGTAATCCATTTTGTCTCCGGAAACAAATAATTAAGAATTAATATAACTTCACTATCCGACAACCGAACTCTTCTTGTCCATGTTGCCGAAACATTTGATAAAAGATCAATTAAATCAAAAACGAATAAAGGCTTTGGAAGACTGAAGCAAGATTTTATTGAACTTTTTGGTTCCTAATTGTGTATGGTTGAAACAGATCTTCACCTGAGGAGTAACAGAAACATGCAAAGGAAAAGAAAGAACATGTTCCAACATTCTATTTGTCCTAAAAAAAAAACGTTAATGCATGCATTCTCGATAAAATGAGTTAGTGAATGGTCACTTCTTAAACACTTCATTCTTTTTTTACTCATCTGTATGCTACATTTTTGAGTCTGGAATGCAGGAAATTGCTTCAAATGGCTTCTTATTTTCAACAATTTTCCGGGGGGCATGCCCCCGGACCCCCCTAGAGGCTGGCGCCTTCGGCGCTCACATATGGTGCCTCCTACTTTACTCTAATTCCCCTGCTACTTGTGATATTAAGGAGAACCCTGATATGGTACATTGTGAAAGGTAATGTTAAATATATTTGTTCACTAAACAGTTTCTGACGAATTTTTTCACAGTAAACTGAATAACTTAATACGATGAGCGAGGTACGATCTGTGACTTTTCTCCATATGCGCCCGCCTTTGCTTTTTTTTTAACTGTTACATGTACGTAAACATCGCCCCGTTTGTTCTCAAATAAACTCTGTAATTTTTAACTCGCGAGAACAACTTTATTATGAGCTTTCTTCAGCATTTGTTTCCGTGTGTTAGCATCATGTTCTCAACATGCTTTTTTAAATGGGTGGGTCTATATAAATGCGTCAATCGGAATCTTGTTGCGAATCGCAATTGAAATACACACCGGTTAGATAGTGTCATCACTCAACGCAATGCTAGAATGTGCTTCATAGATGACTGTAGTATTCTACTGAGCTACTAAACTGTAGCTTTTCGGAAATATTGCCGAGATTTGCGAACCTTAGATCTATTGTCTAGTACATGCAACGAATAAAATGAAAATATACACAGATGTACGGCTCAGAAAAACGTGCGTTCAACTTGAATTTTGTTTGTTTTGTGTTTTAAAACTGATTTATCCTGTTAAAACATTAGATTTCATTTTACCACTACTGTTTTATTCGTGACCTGGAGAAATTAAAAAGATCCCTGAAAACATTATTTATTTCTTTGCTCATTTTGCTTAAATCTGGTGCGGAATAGTTTACCAATATTGCCATTAATTTTATGGGATGGAGAAATGGTCAAGCATCACACGGCTTTGGAAATAAACATGTATAATTATAAACAGTTTTATTCAGGGTCCATATCTTTTGAGTCCTTTTTTGATAAAGAAGACATACCTTTGTACACAAATGATCTAGAGGTCATAGGTCAAACTTTATAATGAAAAGTCCTTTGCTTGTACGCTCTTATTATATTATGGACATGTCCCAACATGTCCAATTAACAGTATTATTTTACTGCAAAAAATCAATGCAAATTTGAAGACCTTGTAAAAATTATACATATTAGTGCAAAACTCCTGACATAACACAGAGTTTTTTAAAATGAAAATATAAAAAAGATTCTTCAAAATCTCACATATTAAATGCAGGATTAAACAAATATGTGATTTCCAAACAAAGGAACTGATTATGACCTTATGTAAAGCAAATGTTTTGGTGAATAATTATTAAATATTTGTTGTACATGTATTTATACTAGAAAAGGTAAATGTAGCAAGTAAATTATGCGTTTTAAAGTGTACTGAGAAGCAATAAAATAATTATACATGTGACTATCCCGAATTCATTCAAATGATTTGAATTAATCTACAGCTAAATACAATAGAACAAATGTACTTTAAAACGTTGGTTAATGAAACTGCCGCGATTGAATATTGTATGATTTTTCTTTTCAAATTTTCATTCACTTTAGTTGTGAGCTAATGGAAATAAACCACACGAAGTCGAAGATAAAATATTGATTGACTTTGCGGTTTCATGATGACGTGCATTCCAAAAGCATTTTCCAGTTTTATCAAACATGTTCTTGTAAACTCATTCCGTTTTCTATACACCTACATGTATTAACTGGCTATGAAGACAAATTAAAGTAAGTGTGTTGGCCCACGAGACTGCAACTTTTTCCCTGTGAAGAAATTGAGGGAAAATGCTGTCGAGAGGGAAAATAAACATACTACATGTATGCCCAAATAGTTAGTAAAAACCTGACAAGTATTTTATCATACCAAAGCCTTATTTGTTCTCGTTACTTTGAAAAATCTACAATACCTTTATAGCACAATAGTCCAATCCTCACTTTTCAAAAGTTGTTCCCCTTTGCGGGGTCAACCCAAAGGTCTAAAGAAAAAAACCCACAAATGTCCCTTCTTTATACAATCAAATATTTGGGTGTATTGTGATAAAATCGCTTTGAATTTTATTTATTCATTCACTATGTGGTGGCAACCCACATATTGAATGAGGCATTCTGGGGCAAACAAAATACATACCAAAAACGGATTTTAATGTCAAACGATATAAATACAAATATATATATGCAAACTTCTATACTACAAAGGCTACTGAAATAAATCTACGGGTTTTCCCCCAAAGACGACGGCCAAGAGACGTAGCTTTTGTAACGTGTAAATTGAGATTACACAACTACGATTTCCACATAGTTATCCATGTAGGAAACTCACGACCAGTTGTGCATGTAAGCGTTAAGCATTAGTACATGTATGCGATACTGGCCGCGGGTTTTCGACGACAATAATTATCATACATGTAATATGCCACATTCAAACGATGCCACCGTCTTACAGTACTTTCAGTACTTTGATTTTCTAAATATGCAGTCAGATTTTATTCTGTGTCAGTAAATGTTTTTTAAACATTATATACAATAACACTAAATAATCACTTTGACCACACCTTGCATTAAGAACCCCTACTCTATACACTATATGTCTGATTGAGTGTTTTGACCCTGCCCTAGATTCAAATCCCTACATTGGGAGACATGAATTTAAAATTTTGATAGATGGCTTTATTTCCTTTCTTTATATGCAGTCAGTTTTTATTCGTTATCAGCAGAAATCAGGAAGACGATTTTTTAAACATTAACTGCATTAATACTATATGACTATTTTGATCTAGATTCAGAACCCCTACTCCGGGGTACATGAAATTTATAATTTTGGTAGAGGGCTTCCTGGTCTACAAAATTATGAATTTGGTTTTCCTTACAAGTGTGTGGGAGTAGAGAAGATTATTTTAAAACATATGCATTTACACTATACATCCATTTTGGCCCTACGGTCAAAACCCATTCTCCTGGAGATCGACACAAAATTTACAAATTTGGTAGAGGACTTCCTGGTTAACATAATTATGAAGTCAGTTTTTCTTACAGATGTGTGAGAGTAGAGAAAACAGATTTTTTAAACATAATATGCATTAACACTATATGGCCATATTGCCCCCACCCCCCACCCCCTTGGTCTGAACCCCTGACCCAAGAGCCATGAATTTCACAATTTAGGTAGAGGAGTTTGTGGACATCATAACCATGCATTCAGTTTTTCTCTCATATGTGTGGGAGTAAAGAAGAAGATTTTCTCTAAGATATAATACATTTTCACTATATGGCTTATATTGGCCCCGCACTAGGCCCTGAACCATTGACCCAGGGGTCTAGCTGCAGGTCTGTAGCTCCCGGTCTGAAAAAATTCGGATGGACGACCTTGGAGCAACAGTTCCTCCCATAGTAAAAACCTCCGATTTACGGCGCACAAAAAACGGCGCTAGTTTTGGACTGATTAACCTTATTTCCACACAAATTCTGTGAAAACAATTAGTACCATTAAATTTTTCAGGAAATTTACTACTGATATTGTCACTTTACTTGCCTCTGATAGTCTTTAAAACACCATCACCAGCCCCGTAAAGTGAAGTGGTGCAGTTTGTTAAGAATATATGGGAAAATGGCAACTCTCGATCTCAACGTAAATTAATATACTTCATTTTTCGAGGTCGGTTAGCATGTTTAAGCGAAACCATGAGGCAAGTAAAGTGACAATATGAGTAGTAAATTTCCTGAAAAATTTAATGGTACTAATTGTTTTCACAGAATTTGTGTGGAAATAAGGTTAATCAGTCCAAAACTAGCGCCGTTTTTTGTGCGCCGTAAATCGGAGGTTTTTACTATGGGAGAAACTGTAGCTCCCAGGTCGTCCATCCGAAATTTTTTCAGACCGGGAGCTACAGACCTGCAGCTACCCAGGGGTCATGAATTTCACAATATTGGTAGAGGGCTTTAATGGACATCATAATCATGCATTTAGTTTATAACAAATATATATGGGAGTAAAGAAGAGGATTTTCTAAGATTTAATACATTTTAACTATATGGTCATATTGGCCCCACCCTAGAGCCTGAACCCCTGACCCAGGGGCTATGAATTTCACAACTTTGGTAGAGGGCTTCATGGACATCATAACCATGCATTTAGTTTATAACAAATATATATGGGAGTATTAATACATTCTTACTATATGGTCATATTGGTCCCACCCTAGAGCCTGAACCCCTGACACAGGGGCCATGAATTTCACAATTTTGGTAGAGGGCTTTATGGACATCATAATCATGCATTTAGTTTTTTCCTCATTTGTGTGGGAGTAGAGATGAAGATTTTTGAAAATTTGGGTTGTTTTTTTTTGCATATTTGACCCCACCTGTGGCTCCATGGGGGTGGTGGAGCCATAAATTTCACAATTTAGATTCCTCTTACCATAGAGATGCTTCATACAAAAAATGGTAACCATTAGCCAAGTAGTTTTCAGGAAGACGTTAAAAACGCACGTCGCACGTCGACGGACGAAAACAGATAGCAAAAGGTCAATAGGCTAAAATCTCATATTTTAGCCTAAACACTATATAATTGCTTATACATTGGTGTAAATAAATTTTAGCGCAGACACCTTTTTTTAAAGGTACAAATATATTAAATTTTTTTTTATCAAAGCCTGGATTTATTTCTGTGTTCTCTCGAGCATGTAAAAACAAAGGCTCAAGTACACAATTAACTGTTAATGGAGACAATAAGCAAAAAATGCTTTTGTCCCAATAGTCAGTAGGTACTAGAAACAACAGGCCCATGGGCCACATCGCTCACCTAAGAAACAATAGGTAACGATAAACTCAGCTTAATGGAGTCGTTATAAGGCCTATGAAAAATCAAAGGCCGAAACGGCCACAAAGCGTCGAGCTGACATTTTCTTTTATATAGAAATGGTCAATAATTTGAATTTCTGTACTTATATATAGTCGTTTATCAAATAATATTAGAATAAAAAAGTAAACTATGTTTTGTGCTGCTTTAAAAACAAAAAACAGTATATTTCCTTATAAAAATAGGTAGTGATGCGTTTATAATACAATAACTCATCATGGTTACAAAAATCGAAGAAATTTCAAAGTTCAAAACTAAATTATTTTCTTTCTGCTTTAAACAGTCTTTGAAAATGTTCACAGGTTCATAATTTGAATAAATTAACAGTGTGTCCCTAATTATAATAATAAAACATACTTTTAGTTATCTCCTTTCCAGTTTGAAACAAGATTACCTATGGTATGGTTGTTTACAAACAAATCCACACCACGTGCTATCCAAAATGCTGGACCAAACCAACTGAATTATCGTGTTTATTTATTGCAACAAAATCACTAGATACATTTATCGCTAACATTTATTTTGGAAACCGTGCCCGATAACAAATAAATTTACATATAAATTTTTTTTTCCATCGGGCACGGTCTCCATTTAAAATGTAAGCATAAACTAAAATAATATTTAGTGAATTTTTGTACCATATTCTCCATTTAAAATGTAAGCATTAACTAAAATAATATTTAGTGAATTTTTGTACCAATAAGGTTTGTTTTAAAAAAGCGATAAACAAACAGAAAAAATGCTATATACTGATTTAACGATAGTCAATAGTTCTACCCGTTTAAAAAAGCATAAAAATGCCATTAGGGTGTATAGTACGCAACCCTTTCTCACAAAGAAAATTTCTAGAAACAAGAGGCCCATGGGGCCACATCGCTCACCTGAGCAACAATGGGCGTTCAAAAGATATTGTGCTATATGGGCCCTCAGTAGAATAACAAAAAATAAATATTGTAAAGTATTCGAATTTTACACTTATTTTTGCATACACGTTATCTTTGACATTGTATCTTTATGGAATACTATTTTTACCCAGAATAAGAAAATCCTACGCAAGATATAAAACTAACATTTGGTAGGGGTACACTGTTAACTTCCAATTCCCTATATTTTCGTTCTGCCCCCACCCCCTTCCCCCACTTTATAAAGCGATCAAAATATATGAGAACATATAGGTACATTTTCTTCCTCAACTACTTACTAGTTATTGTATTTTTTAAAAAATATCATATAATAGTTATTGCATTTTATTAAATATCCTATAGATGTGAAGAAGAAAATTGTACTCCAATTCGCTCAATTTCTCAAATTAAAAACATTCAAAAATTTAATTTGTCTTCTCCATTATAATTAAATGACTGTTGTTTACCTGGCGTAAACTCGTGTGACTTTTATAACTTTACTCACATTTGAGTGATGAATACACTGGAATGAAAATTGTTGTCACGTGACATGTTAAAGAACTATAAAAATCAATGTTACAGTATTGACAGGCACATCACTCTATTTTACTAAGGCACACCCATTATTTTCATCTTTATTCAAAAATAAAAATGGCTACAGACCAGGATAATTTTCCGCTGTAATATTTTCTTAGGAATAGCAACAATTCCTTTATCCCCGCAAAAGAAATGTGTCAGAACTATGGAAATTGTTTAACGGTGTCGTTTTTATTTACTCGTGTCTGAAAAACTATTAAAATTGATATAGATTTCACATTATTCATTGTATAAAGAGGGGGCCCCAGAGAGTAGTTATATACAGCATATCATCCGTTAATTTTTTTGTACAAGTATTTAACATTTAGCAAGACATTTCTAATGATCAACCAAAATTTCAGTGTCAATCGTAGAATTATAGGCAAGATACAGAGCTCACAATTCTGCTAGGTTTGAGTCATATTTTGTTCACATGAGTTAAAAATTATTACATTCAGCTTAAGATTTTTAACTTGGTATTTCCTATTCAGCATTTAAAGTGGGAAAAAAAGAATGGCCTCAGATCTGTGTACATAGAATTGTGAGCAAATCTCTGTATCTTGCTTATAATTCGAAGCTTAACACTCAAATATGGTTAGTAAATAGAAATTGTAAACAATTAAACATAAGAAACATGCACTATAACAAATAAAGTGCACAATTTATTTTTCAAAATGAATCATATACATGTATATACCTACATATTTCCGTCAGCGATATTAAACTCTATTTAAATTTATGAATAAACTCGAGAAAATGCTAAGCATCTCAACAAAACACATTGCATTAATCTAATATTACGCAAAAGATTATACCAAATTACCGATAGAATGAATAGTATTTTAGTACTCTTTTAATACATCAGATTTTGCTTAATTTGCGCAGGTAAACAGTTAACTGGCTGATTTACCGAAGTCTCTGTTTGATTTGATACGTAAAAATTTACAAAATACAGGCGATAGTTCCCAGGTTACAAAGCATAGATAATGAAAACGAAACGAAAATCAAAACAAGCTAACACCACCGTCATATGTGAAAACTGTCAACGCATTGAAATATTTCACCTCAATTTACTTCACAAAATCGGCACCAATGTATTTTGCATGTTTCAAAGATCCCCTTCGTACGCGAACTGTTGCACAACAGATCGACCCGTTTATCTTAAACACGAGTCTTGGTAAAATGGGTGGGCAAACCCGGGCCGGGGCAAAATAAAAGCCGGGGCAGATCGGCAATCGTCAATTCCAAAATACGCATTGTTTTGCAGCAATATTTACAGCGAATACAAATATACTGGTCCGTAACATATCCTCAAAATTTTAATGAGATTCGCATATTAATAACTGCCAATCTTTTGTTTTGCCCCGGCCCGCGTTTGCCTACCCATTTTACCATGACTCATGGAATACCGAACCCGAAGCTATAAACTGATTGAAACACGCCTTTCCTTTATTATTATTTTCGTAATAACTCAGATTTGAAACAGAATTAGCCCATAATTTTTGCAATTTATATTTTCCTTTCCATAAGGATTATTTATGCTAAATTACATTGAATTTGACTTGGTAGTTCTTGAGAAGAAGATTTTTAAAAATGCACCCCCCTTTTTCTACAGTTTCGAGGTTTTCTCCGCTTTGAATAAAGATCGGTCTTTCATTTTTGCAATTTATATTAACCTTCCCATAAGAATGCTTTGTGCCAAATTTTGTTGAAATTGGTCGAGCGGTTTTAGAGAAGAAGTTCAAAATGTTAAAAGTTTACAGACGGACAGACAGACAGACAGACGGACAGACGGACGGACAGACGGACGACGGACAAAAGGTGATCAGAATAGCTCACTTGAGCTTTCAGCTCAGGTGAGCTAAAAAGTGCATATTAAATTCTGCAAACTACGGTAAACTAGGGACGTATATAGAAACAAATTTCAAGATGATTTACATACAAACAAAGCTTAGAATTAGTATGCTTTAATGATCTTATTCTTAAAATAACATACAAAAAATAGTTATACTTAGTCATAACTTTTCTGTAACTAAAGTGTAACTTTTTTGTACCCGAAATTTAGGTACAGAAAAGTTATAACTTTTTTGTACCTATATTGGACTTAAACTTTTGGCACTATAACTAAAATGTACCTACATGGAACTTAGAAATTTCTCAGTATAACTAAAATGTACCTACGTTGAACTTAGAAATTTCTCAGTATAACTAAAATGTACCTACATTGAACTTTCTCAGTATAACTAAAATGTACCTACGTTGAACTTAGAAATTTCTCAGTATAACTAAAATGTACCTACATTGAACTTAGAAATTTCTCAGTATAACTAAAATGTACCTACATTGAACTTAGAAAC
Source organism: Magallana ariakensis (assembly GCA_020458035.1). Lineage (NCBI taxonomy): Eukaryota > Metazoa > Mollusca > Bivalvia > Ostreida > Ostreidae > Magallana > Magallana ariakensis. Next base: position 45,792,566 of record CM035813.1, read on the forward strand.
TTTCAGTATAACTAAAATGTACCTACATTGAACTTAGAAATTTTTCAATATAACTAAAATGTACCTACATTGAACTTTGTCATTTAGTGTATGCATCAACATCACATTGATTTTTTGCAGTAAATGCCGTTTGGACATAATTTTTTTAGTGTCTTATCCAAAATATTTAAGTCTAAAGTAGACTTTTTCCCCAATAAATATAAAGATAAATATAAAATATAGTTATAGCTTGTCTTTTTTTTTTTTTAATCACCGTAAGTGTTGGGGGGGGGGGTACAAGTTGGTATCACACACTGGGTAGTTAAAATCACTAAGATTAGTTTTAAAAACAATGACATAACCATCGTAACGGGAATCCAGTTCATCAATTGCAACAAAAACACCTGTCCAAAATTCCATTGTTTTTATAAGACACGAAACACAGGAAATCACTTTCCGCCTGAACGCACACACATCCTAGGTTAACAGTAAAGGGTGTCTAAAGAGGTCATGATTAGTCCGTGCTGTGTTGACACTGATGTTTGTTTAAGATAAAAAGTTCTATGCAGAAGTTATTGTGTGTGTTTTGATCAGTAGAAATTTTTTATTTTGCTTCTCAGCCTCTGCAAGTATATTAGTTTGTTACGTGTCTGTTGAACATCATAAGACATTCATAATTTCGTTTTTAACAGTTAAATACTAAGAGCCAGCATAAACTTTATATTATCACTGAACAAACTTCAAAAAGTAACCAGTAGGCCTACCCCATGAATGACGGAATAGAGTAGATCTCTTGAAATTGATTCAGAATTTTCCCATAAACATCGAATGCATGCGAAAGAATGGTAGGGGAGGGGGGCTGGTGGTATTGTTTGTTATGATGAGATGTATTCACATGGGCTTATAAATTCACATACATGTATTTGATTAATAGAAATGTTAACAAAAGAACAGTGTTGCTATTTCCATCTGTTTTTTCCCCTGCACTAACTCTCATCGTAATTTATAACAGGACATGGTAAAGACTCTGTTGTTTACTTTGTGAAACATGTTTTATTAAAAACGATGTTATAATTGTTGGTTTAACATATTCATCGCTTGAAAAATGCATTGGTATTTAAATGCATACAGATTTTAAATTTCCCTCATGTTGAAAAAATTATTCAAAATGGCGGCTCTTGAGACCGGAAATGCCGAGTTTTGATGATCGGTTAATAAACTAAGAGGTTGTATTGAAAGAAAATATTACTTAAATTTATTTCATTAAAATGCAGAATTCTTACGATAATACTTAGTAAATAATATTGTGTTTTAACTAAAAGAATTTTAAAGATTTATTCCGGTATTAATCGTGTCTGTAACGTGATTGGTCAAAATTTCAAATTTTGATTACTGTGAATTCTGATTGGCCGATTGCCATTCCGCCATAAAATTTTGAAATGGGCAAAGGAGACAGGAGCTGTTTTGAAGTTTTCCCTGATTTATTCAAGAAATATGCAGAATTACAGCTTCTTGTATGTAGTGATGAGACTGCAAGCAGTCTTTTCATAAAGATAGACATTTATATGACCTGGATAATATGGCTTTACTTGTGGAGGACCATTTCAATTCAGGGTAAGTCTAATATACAAACGAGTCATTTTAAACAGAATGTTAAATAAATCATTTTTGTTTGCTCATTTCAATTTTCAGATTATTATTATGTACTTGGAAATGAATCCCATTTTGAATATTTCTAGAATTTTCATAAGAAGTGCATGATTTAATTATCTATTTATAAAAAACTATGCAGGCATGATGTATATCTAATGATCACTGATGATATACATTCTATAATCAAATTATGGCCGATTTTTTTTTTTAAATGGTATCATTGTTTTGCAGAAAAATCCCAACTTAGTCCAGCAGACTGTACACCAGATTGAAGACACATCATAATTAATACAAGATTAGAAAAGTAAGTGTCTGTATTTATCAAGTATTTAAAAATAAGATATACAGATTTTACCAAATATATATTGTATATTTTTTAGTAAAATAAATTATTGTAAATCAGAGCATATAATGGCAACTGCTGTAAAAAAAATTTTCAATGTTACTGATATTTAACTACAATTTATGCTACATATATTGAAAATTGTCAAACAGTATCATGTTTCAAATTTTATTGCATTCTTTTAGATTGATAGAGGACGAGGATAATATCATGAAGGAGATCAAGTGCAGTCCTATTTAAAGCTTCCCATAGAAATACATGCAGCCGTATGTTAAAAGAAGCCAGTTTTCACCTGCCAGATGCTGGTCACATATATATTCAACATGGGTATGATATATAATTTTCTGTTTTATGTAAAAGTTGTCAATGATTTTAACAGTTTAACAGTTACTATGTAAGTACATGTAGTAAGAAATTGCCATAATAAAACATTCTTTTTTATACATTTTAGGAACAGATTCAAGAAACAGATCCGGTTGTTTGCTGATAATTAAATTACTGCAGGTTATTGATATCTAAAACCAGGACTGTTTTGAAAATCACTAGCATGTTAGGAACCTTAAAAACATGTTTTATAAGAGTTGTGGTCAATTTTTGGTTTACATAAAATAATGTTTTTCAAACTTTCTTTTCAAATTTAGTAAGAACATTTGACATACATGTAATCCCAAATGCTTTTATGTTAGATTATTGCTTTAAATCATTTCCAAAACTTACAAATAGGGTCTGTAATAGTTTGTGATGGTGTATGATTTCACTTGTTGAGTGATTTCTATCTCCTTGCAAAGGCTTGGGGATAGAAATCACATAACTTACATGTAATTATTTGATAAAAACCATTTAACATCACAAACCATGAGATATTCTCTTTATCAAATGTTTTAATCATGATTTATTACTTCTTGAATAGAATTTTCCATGCAATACTTTGGAATGCCATTTCAAAAGAAAAACTTAAAATCCCTTGTGACATTGTCACAGTGTAATGTCAAAAATATATTACACAGTGATATCCACAAAATATTGAGCTTACAATCTGATAATTATTTGAACAATCAAGTGCTTTATTTGGTAAGGCGATTCCAAGTTTTTTCTATGTTTGGCGTCCGTGGACGGATTGGTTTTGAGATGTAACAATAAAAAAAAACCACAATCATTTTTCATAAAATTATATCACTTTTTCATATGTCGGGCTTGGAATCGCATTTTTAAATCGAATCGGAAATCAAATATTCATAATAACAACATTCAAAATGGAAACCATTGTGGTTATTTATTATTTTTGTATTTTTGTTACAAATTGAAGAAAATGCTTAAAAATATATTATAAATTTTATTTTGTTGAACTTTTAAAGTTGTGTGTTTTTTCTAAGGTTTGTGGTTTTTTTCCTGATAGAAAGATAGGTTTTTGAGTTTTGGGTGGATGCTAAACAAAGAAAAAACTTGCAATGGCCTAATTTATGATGGATATGATTCTAAATGTGGCGACATTGCAGAAAAAATACATAACCTGCATTAGTGGGTTAGGTATTCTTAGTTCTTAATTTATTATAGGTTTTGACCAATCGATAAAAGGGGCGTGTAGATTTCAGTCTGGCTGTTTCTATAGAGCTATGAATTAACTATAAATTTTCGTAAGAAATGGAGAAAAACATACTCAGTAGATGAAAATATAATTCGATAAACTCTATAAATTGATTGACAAAAACAATGACTTATTGTGTACTTTTGCTCACATGAACAGATATGATTTTATATTCCTATTCAAGAGCCAAAACAATTTGATGAAAAGTTCTTTGTGTCAACATAGGGGACTTTTTTTCATCTGTATAACACCTGTACCTGGTTTTTTATTTACCTGAAGTTTATGATAAATATTTTGAGCCTACATCTGTAAATTTTCTGTGTAACTTTTCTGTACCTAAATGATAACTTTTATGTACCTAAAAGATAACTTTTCTGTACCTAAATGATAACTTTTTTGTACCTACATCTATAACTTTTCTGTACCTAAAAGATAACTTTTCTGTAACTATATGTATAACTTTTCTGTACCTAAATCTATAACTTTTCTATACCTATATGTATAACTTTTCTGTACCTAAATCTATAACTTTTCTGTAACTATATGTATAACTTTTTTGTACCTAAATGATAACTTTTCTGTGCCTACATCTATAACTTTTCTGTACCTAAATGATAACTTTTCTGTAACTATATGTATAACTTTTCTGTACCTAAATGATAACTTTTCTGTAACTATATGTATAACTTTTTTGTACCTAAATGATAACTTTTCTGTAACTGAAATTTGTAACTTTTCTGTACCTAAATGATAACTTTTCTGTAACTATATGTATAACTTTTTTTGTAACTAAATGATACCTTTTCTGTAACTAAAATTTGTAACTTTTTTGTACCTAAATGATAACTTTATTATAACTTTTTAATAACTTTTTTATACCTATTTTTATTTTATGGAAAAAATAAATTGTCAATAGTTACACTTTAGTTATGACTTTTTTGTACTTAAGCAAAAAGTTACAATATAGGTATAACTTTTTGATGCTAATTTGGAACCATAGTTGATCAGATGGTTCCAAATTGTGCTAACTTAGTTATGACTTTTTTGTAACTTTTTTAAGGGTTCATAGGTATAACTTTTTAGTGCTTTTTTTTGGTATTAATGCTATTAATTAATGCTATATAATAACTAAAATGTCAGACAGCCAGTTTTCTATAAATATCCAGTGCACGGCACGCGGTTGAAACTGTATTGTCAATGAGCAAAGCAAATGGCTTCGTCCATGATATTTTTTCATCGATGTTATATAGATGTTTGCAAGTTACAAGCGATATTTTTATGGATTAAAGCGCCTTCGGAATACAATATACGAAACCTAAACTTTTAAGGTAACTCCAGTGTTTTAGAAATCCGTGTCAAACCAAACATTTTTTAATTTTAATAGTTAAAACAACTTATAGACTTACTATAGAGACCAAAATATTTATACCTTTGCACGTTTTTTTTCCTACAGTGAGCTTCAGCCCACAAGGTCCAAAAATTTAACAGCCAAAATTCAACACCATGATGCATGATCTCATAATTTATTAAGTTATGCACCAAAATACATCATGTTAGGTTATAACTTAAGCAAATCAATTGATTATCAGTAAATCATAAAAATTTTTATTGATTTTCTACAGAAAATATAAAAATATTACATTTTTTTTTGCCACAACCTTCCCAAAAAAATAACAAAATTGCATATTTTTGAAAAATTCTAAAAAATTATTCAGTTTACATACATTTTTTAAAGAATATTTATTAAGAGTTACATATTGTCTTAACAAAAAAACATAGTTTATCAAAATTGACCATCTAGTTTTTGCTTGATAGTCTCTTGAACATGTGTACCCCCATATTGAAAATGTAAATTTTACAAGTTGTTTTTGCAAACTTTGGAAATAAATGAAATGTACCAAAAAGACACAATCTAACAGTCACTTAAATTGATACACTCAATGAAACTGTATTATACATATAAAATTAAGGTCGAGACTGCCAAAAAACTCATAAAGTTATGTGCAGTAGTACCCCCTCCCTCTTTCTGTCAAATACTTTCTATCCCAGTTTTTTAACATATTTATCTGTAGATTAAACATCAGTCAGTGTTATGTAGTTTTAATTACACAAGTACTTACTTACCCTCTCCTTGTCCTGGAGGACACATGAGGTCGTCAAGCTACATAAACGCAGTGTAATTGTTGGAGGAAAATGCATACAATACGTACAATTATATTACACACTCATTTACTGTTCTACATTTCGCTGCTTTCCTTGCTTTCTCCAATCCCTCTAAATGACGAAGATGCTATATTTTAACAAATTTTCCACTTTTTGACCAAACCATAATTATTTTAAAACACTTGTGTTGTGTGCCAAAATTATAATCATAAATTTAGCACGCCGTGTAAAAAAAGAACCGGATCCGAAAGACACTGGAGTTACCTTAAACCAATATGATCGATATATTTTTTTTTCCCCCCAAAAAAATTGAACTTCGATTAGTGAATAAAAAAAAATTGAGTCGGGCCAATTTTGATGGGTAGGTCGGAGTACATCAAACAAATCAATTTTTAATTTAGGCCTTAGTATTTAGTATAATGCAGTAGGTATGATTGATCGTCTCTTCTTCAAAATTTTCATTTCTTCTGAAATATAATACATCCTGGATAACAGTGCTAATTTTCATTTTTTATTTGGAAAACATTAATTGCATTAAAAAATACGTACGATGGAAATAATTTTTCAATCAAATCAGCGTATTTGATAATTTTTCAAACACCCGATTAACCTGATAATTTTTCAAACACCCGATTAACCTGAGAAGTTTGACACGAGACATAAGTGCATGCTTCACCAGAATTTGTTAAACAAACATTGACCACGCGACAAGTCAACAGGTCGTGGATTACGTAATGGCGAGAACTGTTTCGATGCAGGGAACAGTGGATAAATCACAACCTGAAAAAAATGGGGGTAAAGTTTAAAAAATGCGTATTTATTTTTAACAAGACTTAACGGTATAAACTAAAAGAAGTTGTTAGTTTGGATTACTATTTACAGTTGTTTAAATAGCAATGACGGGAAAATTGATCGGTAATTGCATAGTAATTATCCCGCATAAAGCCGACCGATTAGTGGCAGGATTACGGGGGATACCTCACACTAATTATAAGCAGTCGGTTTTTTTCTTCGTGGCCGGATTACAGAATAGACAAGATCCGCTGTGCACAACATTTTTTAAACATAAAATGATAAGAAAATGTCAAGAGACTGAATAATTTCGCCGGATTGGACAACATACCAGAATGCACAACATCTGGATTCAACAAGTTTTACTGTATATGGGATATAAACCTACATCAAACTCTGAACCCCTTGTAAGGCCCAAGAATAGTCCAGGGGCCAAAGTCTGCAATATGTCAAAATGCTTGCATATAAGTTAAACCATATATTATAACATTCCAATTTTTGTGAATAATTAAAATGTTTTCCTTTGCAAAATTAGATCCCCAAGGTGGCCCCACCCTTAACTCCTCAAGATTTTGATTTGAATGAAGTTGAATCTACATTATGTGAGGTTCCTTTCACTAATTTAAAACTACATGAGAATGCTTCCACACAAGTTTCAACTTTCCTAGCTGATTAGGTTCGGAGAAGATTTTTAAAGATTTTTCTCTATATATTCCTATGTAAAAATTCAACCCCCCAATGTGGCCCCATCCTACTCCCATTTATTAGAGTCATGATTTTCACAACTTTGAATCTACACTACCCTGAGGATAATACCACACAAGTTTCAGCTTTCCTGGCCGATTGGTTTTTGAGAAAAAAATTTTAAGATTTACTCGATATATTCCTATGTAAAAATTTGAACCTCCATCGTGGCCCCCTCCTACCCTTGGGGATCATGATTTTCACAACTTTATGAATCTACACAACCTTAGGATGCTTCCACACAAGTTTCTGCCTTCCTGGCTGATTAGTTTCTAAGAAGAAGACTTTTAAAGATTTTCTCTATTATACTAAACCATAATTCGAGACTCCTCTGACTATTGCTCTCACTTTTATTATAATTTGAACCCCTGCACAATGATTTAAGAACACGACATTATATGGACATAATAAAGGTGCATTTAGTTTACCCCTGCGAGATGAAATTCATGACTTTAAGAACTTTAATGAACCATTCATGAAGTTTCATGATGTATTCATGACTGGTTCATAACTGGTTCATAAAGGTGGTTCATGAATTTTATTCATGAATATATTCTTAAAAAGTAATTCATGAACAAATGATGAACATACAAGAATACAGGAAATACCTGGTAATTCAATGGTTCTAGGTATTGAACATTCATGAATTTTCATGAAGATCTAATTTATATAATTTCAAATACTTTTATAAATATCATTAAGTTTGTCAAAACAATATGTTTTAAAAATTTTTATACATCTCGAAATATTATTAAAATAGAGTCTTCATGAACATGCATTCATGAATATTCAAACACCTATATAAATGTGGCATCTTTTTTAAAAAGAAAGATGCGATGTATTATAGTGTCATTATTTATTTAATTCTAAGAGACATATGTAAATTAATTGACGAAAACAAAGGTTTCAGACATCATGATCAAATGGCCATACTAGATCTTAAATTTGACGCTTAATTTCTTCATTGTTAAATTTATATCCAAAAACTGACATAATTTATCAGTGAATAATCAGTCTTTGCAGATGATACATTATGATTGTTTTATGATGATAAAAATCTTGTAAACTAGTGGTTTTAACCAAACTGAAAAAGTGAAATAAAATAATTTTAAAATTTGCATGTTTCTTGGTAAAGAGATGTAGTATACATTGTTTTCTAACTTGTTAGAAGTATATCAAGTTTAATAAAGACGTGGTCGGTTGTCAGTCTTTCATAGAAGCATATATACACACAAGTGCGTCTGTTCCTGGCAGAACAACGGGGGAAATGTACAAAGCACATTCAGTTGAAATTTGGACCCCGTCGATTTTAGAACCTTTGCAGTTTATTTCTATAAGGCATCACTGTTGCACACATTTCAAAACAATTCATTCTAAGAAGTTACAAATCTGTTACCCAAATATTCCCTTGAGAACTTCCAACAATGCATTTATGATTAGCTGTTAAAACTCCGACAACTACACTCCGACTTTTGAAGAGTCCGCCATTGTTTATGAGGTCTCATGTCGATTCGCCTCTGTTGCAAAAACACACTGAACTTCAATATGTCTAAAACTTAATGTTAAGCAATAATGAAAATATTACTTTATAACATTAATGCAAAATTATAGAAATAAAGTATGAAAGAATATTTAATTGAGTGTAAATTATTTTTTAAGTTCCAAAACCTTAGGGGGTTCAAAAACGGAGGGGGTTGAAATTTAACCTACACAACTTGTGTAAACTGAACAATATTAAATCGTACGTTTATTCAATCTCTGAATATATAATAATGAAAACTTTACCACCTTAAATTTAGTTTTATTTAAAGGTTTTCTTTAATTATTATTAACATATGTTAAAAAAATTATTTAACCAAATGAAAAAGTCTCAGAATATACAGTCAGCGAGTTGTTTTGATTCTATAACGTCACTTCCGCCCAGTGATTACGCATTTTGAATGAAAGCAGACGGATCTTCAACATGAGCGATGGCATAACTAAGTATGGAACATTCAAGAAGATAATGCAGCAGATGTAGTTCAAAGAAATGATATTAAAGGTAATATACATCTGTAGTATGTATATATCGAAATAAACTTTTATGTAAAGGAGGTAAAACGTATGATTCAGTTTTTGTTCGTTTTTTTCAAACATTTCAAAATGGCAGTTTTTAATTTGTAGTGAAATTCTTGTCCGACTAACTTATACGTTTAACTACTTAATTATGAAATACACGTTTGATATACCTAAATCGGTGCAGTTACAAGATAAAGTTATGCATAATGCTGATGTCATTTAAGTTAATTTATACAAACTTATTTTACTCCAGAATTATGCGGAAGAAACCAGAATAATGGACAGGTCTAAAGATAGTGATCATGTAACATAACTTTCAGTAAGTATTGAATAAATGCTATTGCAAATAATCAAATTTTTTTAATAAAATGGCCAGTATTATTTACAACTTTAAAAACAGTTAGCTTTATCTTGATTTCTTTTTTCTGCAATATCACTTTTTCAAGGGTAAGCACTCTTTAGCTCTAGTGCAATTTCAGCGTTATCTTACTTGATAAAAATATTTGAAATAAAAATTGAATTAAATGAGATGATTGAATGATTAGTTGATGTTCCAAATGTTTGAAACGACATGTCATAATTATACTGCTATTTGTCATTTATTTTTTTGCAGTACAGAGGTACGACTCTTCTGCCACCAAAGGGGCTATATGTCTGGGAAGAATTGTCACCAAGAAGAATTGTCACCAAGAAAAAACAACACTCAAGTTACTCTGGGTTTGTAGAAAATAATCATTTTAAGGATGGAGCATTTTACCTACCATGCAGTATTAAATGCACCTTGCGAGCTATATATGTAGCTGCAATAATGTAGCCCTCTCCCGAATTTTTTTTTTTTTTTTTTTTTTTGGGAGAGGGCTACAACTCCATAGGATCTCCGTAATGGTGCAAGTGCGGGAGTGATTCACTCCCGCAACGATTACGTCTCAAATCGTATATGAATGACAATAACATTTGCATTTCTTACCTGAACTCAAACATTGTAGATGTGTGTGGCATAAATTAATCCAAAAATATCAAGTATAGTTCATATATCGGCTATTTTTCGTGTATGTCAACAGCGCAAGTTGAATTTGTACGCCATGTTTACTGACCTTGACCGGTTTTATTTTGGGACAGCCAATGAGAATTCAGCAGCGGATCTTGAACTGCATGAATATAGGAATTCCCCTATTTTAAACATAATTAACGCGGTAAATATGAATTTTTCATTATATACCATTTCCTTAAATGATGTTTTAGTGATAGAACGAGGTAAGATCGCTTATTTACACTGAATTTCACTTCATCAAGCCCAATAAAACTCCAAGCGTAAATCCCACAAAATCACGCGAGAACTGTCATGGCTGCTGAAAAGGACGACTGGTAAACATGCTGATGTGTTTTATCTGGTTTTGATTTATATACGGTTAGTTTGTTCAACCTGAATTAAAAAATCGTTTTATCTAAAGGAAGTCAATTATAAAAACGATCTTTTCAGACCGAAGTCGGGCGCATTAAAAAATTTATTTTGCACCATTACGGAGATCCCATGGAATTGTAGCCCTCTCCAGTAAACATCAGATATAAAAAAATCGGAGAGGGCTACATTATTGCAGCTATATATATGGCATTCAAGTGAAATCAACATGAGCAAAGGCAAGGAAAATGCAACAAAGCAAGATTTCATAAAGGACATAATGATAGTTATCAACTAGTTACCATATTCTGATGTCACTTATATTTCAAATCATCGTAACTATATTGAGATGTCAATTTCTAATATTGTAACATTTCTTTAAAGCTAATGAGTTCAGTATTGATATCGTTACCTGTTGTTTTGCAAATTTTATTAAACTTTCCGATTATTTAAAGTGATAGTCAGTACATAAGAATTTATGTGATACGTTAGATATTGTCTCATTATTCTTCAGTTATAATAATAAAATAATATTTTATAGTCATTTTTGAGATTTTACCTTTTTATATACAAAATGTAAAAGGTAAGAATTTTCATGAATAGTTCATGAATTTTATTTATGAATTATTCATAAAGAAAATTCATTATCTTATTATTCATGAACAATTCATGAAGATTCATTAAACTTATTCATGAAAAGTTCATGAGGATCCTATGAACTTATTATTGGACATTCATCAAATGATGAAGCTTCATGAATATAACCTTTCATGAATTATTCATGAAAAAGTATGTTCATGAATATTCATGAACTTTTTTATATGAACAAAAATTCATGACTTAAAAATGTCCAATAATAAGTTCATGGGATCCTTCTGAACTTTTCATGAACATTTCATGAATGTAATTCATGAATTATTCAAGGGAAAATCATGAATTATTCGTGATCATCTCGCAGGGGTATATCTCCCAGTACTTTTAAAGTTCAGCAGAAAATATTTATAAAATTTTAAACATTTTCACTATGTGGCCATAATGGCACAACCTTAGGTCCTGAACCCCTGACCCAGGGCCATGAATTTCATAATTTTGGTAGACAGCTTCATGCATGGACATCATAATCATCTATTTTAATGAGTATTTCTCAAATAAGAAGCGCAGACAATTTTCTAAGATTTATTACATTTTCAATATATGGCCATATTCGCCCCACCCAAGGGCCATGAATTTCACAATTTAGGTAGAAGCTTCATGGCCATCATGATCATGCAATTTGGTTTTCTAAAATATAAATGGGAGTAGAGAAGATTTCCTAAATTTAATTAATGTACAATATATGACCACATTGGTTAGGGTCTAAACCCCTGACCTAGGTTAGGGGCCATGAATTTCATTATTTAGGTAAAGGGCTTCATGCACATCACAATCATGTATTTTGTTTTTCTAAAATATATATGAGAGTAGAGAAGAATATTATCTAAGAAAAAATATATGTTCACTTTATGGCCAGATTGGTCCCATCTTAGGGTCAAAATCCTTGATCCAGGGGCCATGCATTTCAAAATTTTGGTAGATTGCTTAATGGACATTTACACTATGCATTTAGAGTTTTTTTCCACATGTGTGGGTGTAGAGAAGAAGATTTATTAAAATTTGGTCTTTTTCGCATATTAATGGCCCCACCTATGAGGCCCCAGGGTTGGTAAGGTCATAAGTTTCCTAATTTAGATTCCTTTTATCCTAGAGATGCTTCAAACCAAAAATGGTAACAATTGGTCTTGTAGTTTTCAAGAGGAAGTTAAAATGTAAAATTGAATTAAAGACATAGGTAAAAGTTTCAAGTAGCTTCATATGTCTCATGGGTTAGTAGTGATCACCAATATTTCATGCAATAGGTGATCATGGTGTTATTCCTCTATAAAAGCTTCTAGATAGAGGCTGAGATGGCTATATTTTGGAATTTCTAAACAAGAAGTTCTTTAAAATTTACGAATTTAGGATCATAATATGCCTTTTTAACTGCTTAAAATCAGAAATATCTTGCATAAATTAGGAAAGTTGGCATGAACATGATAAATGTTAATCTAGGTATTGTCATAATGAAGACCATGCATATAATTGTATGATTTAATTTAAACATATTTTATTGAGTAATCAAATGGATTAGGCAACAGGCAAAGCCTATATAAACCCTCTCCAAAAATTGTATTGTATGATTTATCCTACACCTAAACCTATTGTATATAAATTATACATGTATAATATGTTCAATTCAACAAGAATTCAATGATGCATTTTTACAGGTACTTTTACTGACTGGCTTCTCCCTACTACTCTAAGTAACCTGATACATTATACTTGCAATAAGAAAAAATAATTACACTGAACGTGTTGAAAACAACATTGGTAGTATATATATGAGGTCTGGATCAAGAGAAAGAAAAAGTGGGGGTAGGATATTATGATTATTGTTTCATCTTTGGTTTAAGAAAACTGAGATTTTCTTAACAAAATTTAAGTTTAAATGTATATCAAAATAAACTTACCAAGTTTTCTGACTTTCAAAAACCTAGAGTATAAAAGAGAACTGAAACTATCTGAAGGAAGGGGGGAGGGAGGAAGTGCAAAGGTTCAGAGGAGGTAGTTAAACCACTTGTTTTAATAACATAGCACTTGACATACATTCATAAAAAAGATAATTAGTACAAATACATGTATAGGAACACAATATATATGCCGTAATGGGTTACTCCATGTGCAAGTGGACAAGCATCAATTTCTGTTTGGGTAAATACTGTTATACACACTGTTAAATTCAAGTATGAGAATAAAAGAGCTGAGAAAGTAAAATATGGTAAGAAATTCCAGAAGGAGACAGCTGTTGTGAAACACGACCTGTTATGAATGTAGCTTTTTACAAGGTAAGGGCTGTTTAAAACAGGAAAACACATGCAACAATAATTTAACTACATTCAGGAATTTCTCCACAACATATAAACTTTCTAAAGAAAACATTTTTGAACTGTTGCCCTGTGGCTGTGGCTCCTAGAAAATACCCAGGTTTTACAAGTTAAATTTTAATTAGATTTGGCCCTATTCTGACCACCGTTTGGGGGGGGGGGGTTGACCGGTATGCTTCCCCATCTTGATTTGACAAATGGTATGCTTCCATGTTGATTTTACAAACTGTATGCTTACTTTTCTTGAGTTGGAATTTTTAACAGATATTTCCCCACTTTGACACCCTGCTGTACGTAGCATGTATGTTTTTGGTCTTTCATCAAAACCCAATAACTACACATCAATATTTTACAGCTGATAGCTACCAGAAATCTCCAGTATTGATTAATTATTAATGACTAAAGCATCTAGTATCCTGGATGAACAATGACCATCTGTTAATATCATTATCCACACTATTTACAAATATTTACATGTTACTCTAAAAATAAAAGAAAATACATATCAGTACAGAATTTAAGTGATCTCATGATGTATCATATTCTGTAATACATATACATTGTATATACATGTACATATGTCAGTAACTTATATCGAAACTTACTTAAATTCATAGGAGAATTCATTTCACCATGGAATCTTTCACAAGTAATGTGATCATAAACAGCTGTAAATAAACCTCTAGTCTACCTCAAAATAGCTCATTCATCTCTTTACATCTCCAACTGCAAAGTTCAATACTTTTCCTCATTAGTGCAAAACAGCAGGTTAGAATGGAGAGAGATCTCCTCTGTAACTATGCTCTAAATCCATTGTATCCAACTATAAAATGGGAATGAAATAATTTTCCATTTCTTATAAACAACAATTACATGCACTGTAATCCTTTAGAAAGCTGGTAAATAATCTTTCCTCAATCAGGACTGCAGATGGAGAGGCTACACAAGGGGTACTTAAGTAGTTTCAAAAACAGAGGCCCTCACATGGGAAATAAAAAGTCTTAGTTTACTGAATTTTGAGTCTAGCTTTTTTCTTTTAATGAATATTGTTCATTACTACTACAAATAAATTGTGGAACTTGCAAAAATTCCATACTATAATCATTGAATCAAAATTAAATCTTCCACGTAGGTTTATTCCCAGAACGGTTCTCCTAAACAGCTAATACACTACCTTCAGCATATGCTGTGGCATTGATAAACAACTCAATATCTATAAATAAACTCCTAAGTTATATCATTTCAAAGTAAGATTAGATGTATGAAAAACTACATAAAGCTTATTATAATGTACTCTATGAAACATACTGGCAAGTGTATTTATTTTTATCTTTCATATCCTATTTTCTTGCAAGTTTTTTGTTACTACTCTAGTGACATAAACAATTTCCTAAGATGTAGCATAGTGAAATAGTTGCTGGAAAGGTTCACATCCCAGTTTGTCCAAACTCATAAACTCATTTATTTTTTAATCCTTACTGATTTTCAGTAACATATTACAGTACATGTGTGATATTTTGTGGATAGGGCTTTCAATTAAACAATTAACAATAAACAATTAAACAGTACATTACCTGTGACAGCAGCTGACGAAGCTAGGTAAAGGAAAGAATACCAAACGGAAACAGAGGACTATATATAATAATGGCCTAATATGGCCCCCTAAAATGAACATCATCAATTTACCGAATTCTCTGCTTCCTTTGTACAGATATACATGTGAAGTTTTTTCAAAATTTCCTTTTGATTCAAATGCCCACAAGTTTGAAATATGACACCAAAAAGTTTAAACCCTTTCCCGTCATTTTCACATTTGTAGCTTAAAACAGCTTGTTTTCAAGCAGTTTTTCTTTCAGAAAACATTGAGCAATTGCAAGTGAACAGGCAAAATATTTTCATCAGAGATATATCTATCCTAGACTTATAAGTGACAAAAAGTTTGTTCTTGATCCAAGCATCACTCTATGTTTCCTATTCCAAAAAGGATTTAAAAAATGTAAATTTGATTAAATTACTAAAACAGTGTCACTTCTGACATCATATACTGCCAGTGAATGCAATAAATCAAACACATAGGTGAAAATATATATCAACTATTCTTAAATTAACATAACAATTTAAGAGGGTTTGATGGTCGTAGCCATTTTTAGACTGTATTGCTCTCCTTTAGATGAAGAGCCCTATATACCATATTTTTCACGGCATAGGCCAATATTTTTTTTCTCCGATGCATGAGCCTTGGCTTATCCCCTGATTGTCCTATCCTAAGCTCAAAGTTGAAAAAATGAGACAGTAAAATACAAAATTCACTTCTTTTACCCATTGTGATTGCAACAGTTAATTATTAGAGGTTGGATTTTTTTTATCCATTTGAACTATTGTTCGATAGTTGTCACGTTAATAGTTTTTGTAATAACATCATGAATAATAAAATGTAAGAGGTATTTTCTTTACAATCCAAATCAAAAGAAAGTCTTTTTTTCCATACATCCATATACCAAGCGTTCGTGTACGAGCCCTGGAAACTATTGTTGCATAGTAAAACCGTGTAGAATGTGACAGAATTTATGTTGTTTTTTTCAGGATGTGTTCATGGGAATCAGTGGTCTTGGGTGTAGAATAAATCAAATGCTTTATTTTTTTACAAATAATTTCTTGTTAGTTGAAATAACTGGTGTCGTGTGTATACAAAGGTGTGAAACCCGTGACTTAAACACAGCCTGCGGGCACGTAGTGTACACCTCAGACCAACTGTTACACTTCATTGCATTGACTGTGTTTGTTTACAATATTTCAACTTCTTTGCATAACGGCAAGTCACTACTCAATTAATGGAAAAGAACAAGAATTAAATATATTTTGTGTGGTATTTCGTTTTCTCATTCATCGTGATTATGGGGGATAACTCTATTTGAATATGAAATCATGTGTTGAGCTAATGGACACCATACCTCGTATTTACATGTAGCTTTCAAAGTATAACTTGATCAAATGAAATTTAGCAATAAGGTATTAATGAAATTTAAAATGATTGGTAAAATATTATTCTTTAAGTCTATCAGACAAAACTACGGAAGTTGGTGTTGCAATAAAATTACACTATGTAAAATTACGATATGTATATACAGTAAAAAATGGTTATAGCAAACACGCTTATAACACAGTGACGCTTACAGCGAAGTGATTTTAATCCCTCGTGTCTTGATCACATGTTGTAAACTTGACAGATATAACGAATTACGCTTATAGCGAAGAAAAATTGCCCATCCCTGGCACTTTGTTATAAGTGTGTTTCACTGTACACCAACGAATATGGAAGAGATCAATCATCCACAAAACACATATATATTTTTTTAATTGCTTTAAATATATGTTAAGCAAATTAAATTAAATAATTTTAATTACTCATTTAAATTTCTACAGTGATATTCTTAAAGTAAATACAATGACTTCCTTAATCAGCAGTCATACTTCCACTATAGTAATCATCAATTGAAAATCGGCCTATCCCCCAGATCGGCTAGTCTAAGGATTTTTCCTGAGTTTTGTCTGAAAATGAGCAATTCGGCCTATGGCCTGCATCACATATGCCCCGAAAAATACGGTAAAAATATAGGAAAATACCAAATTCTAAATGGTAAAATATATGGATTTTCTCTTTATTAAGTAATAGTTTATAGCAAAACTAGTCATATCTTAAAATTTTAGGTCAATCTGATGGCTAATTTGTTGACCATCCAGCCTCCGTAATGTATCTGAAACTCTATATCCTTACTAACTCTCTAATCTCTATATATTCCTATGTAAAAAGTCGACCCCCCCATTTTGCCCCATCCTAGCCCCAGGGGTCATGATTTTCACAACTTTGAATCAACGTTACCTGAGGATGCTTCCACACAAGTTTCAGCTTTTCTGGCCGAATGGTTCTTGAGAAGAAGATATTTAAAGATTTATTCTATATATTCCTATGTATAAATTCGACCCCCCATTGTGTCCTCACCTTACCCCCGGGGGTTATGATTTTCACAACTTTGAATCTACACTACCACAGGATGCTTACACATTAGTTTCAGCTTTTCTGGCCTATTCGTTTTTGAGAAGAAGATTTTTAAAGATTTACTCTATATATTCCTATGTAAAAAGTCGACCCCACATTGTGGCCCCATCCTACCCCAGAGGGTCATGATTTTCACAACTCTGAATCTACACTATCTGAGGATGCTTCCACACAAGTTTCAGCTTTCCTGGTCAAATGGTTCTTGAGAAGATTTTTGAAAATTTCTCAAAATTTTTCATTAATTCCTAATTATCTCCCCTTGTAAGAGGGCTTGGTCCTTAATTTTCACAACTTTGAATCCCCTTAGGCTAAGGATGCTTTGTGCCAAGTTTGGTTGAAATTTACCCATTGGTTCTTGAGAAGATGTTGAAAATGTGAAAAGTTTACAGACGGACGGACGGACAGACGGACAGACAGACAGACAAAATGTGATCAGAATAGCTCACTTGAGCTTTCAGCTCAGGTGAGCTAAAAACTAAACCTCATTCAGCATCTGAAATCTATGGCTCAGATTCAGCCTTCGAGCCTGTCGAGTGCAATAGTATCATTTGACACACCATCCTTGCAAGTTTGGTGAAGTTAAGTTATAACTAAGATATACTCTCATGGCATCTGCTCCAAAAACTTTAACCAGCTCAAAAAACCTTAACCTTATTCAGCATCCGAAACCTAAGGCTCAGATTCAGCATTCAAGCCTGTTAAGTGCACCAGTATCATAAGACACCAGTGCAAGTTTGGTGAAGTTAGGACCAGTAATAACTAAGATATGGCTATCAAATGGCACCTGCACCAAAAACTTTAACCTGCTCAAAAACCTTAACCTCCTCCAACATCTGAAATTCATGGCCCAGATTCAGCTTTCAAGTCTTTCAAGTTCATAAGTAGGTCCAGATCCATCATCCATGCAAGTTTGGTGAAGATAAGACAAGTAATAACTTAAATACAGGACCTGCAACAAAAACTTTAACCAGGTCCTGATGCCGACGCCGGGGGTATAATATACATATAAGCTCCCCCGACTTCATCTCGGTGAGCTAAAAAGAATAGATATTCACCCCAAAAAATTTCAGTTTTTAAATTTGTTATCATTCTTATTAATGAAAGTAAAACATAGTTTGTCAATAGTTTGTTAAATCAGTGACGTATAACAAGTTGCAAACATTTAAATTCTGCTTGTAAAGAGATTAAAGTCTTCAGTTGGTCGTTCTTATATTACCAGTCATTCTGACCGATTAAATAAGAAAAATTACGTCTGGACATTTGAAATATTTACCAGTTTTGCTGGTGGGACTGGCCGATTTAAAAAACTCTGCATCTGATGGGGAATTTGTTGACCATCCACCTCCTTAACAGCAAGCAAAACAGTCTACATATTTTTTCAGTCCTTACATGTGCACATACTTTATATTCTTCCTATAAACTGTGTCCCTTATATTAAGCTGTATACTTACCATAGAGGCGCTGCACTGTGATAAATCACTTCCTACTTGTTTACACTCCTTATTCAATCACATCCTGAAAAAGGTACAACTCCACTGTACTCTCACATGTTTAGTTATACCCATGATTCACAATCAGCTCATTGTGCCCTAATCAAATAACACAAAAATATATAAACAGCTAAATGAGCTAATTAAAGAAGGTAATTTATCCAGGATACATTTTTTGTTCACTAATACATCCACAACTTCAATTCATTCAGCAATGAATTTGTCTACTGAATTCATGCAGCCACAATTAAGCAATTATGTATTAGCATTGGCTACTATTGTATCAAAGATTATCAGCCTTGATCATAGATAGATCAAACTACCATATCAGTTTATCGTTTGTTACAGACTCGATTATTGAAATCTTCAATGAAAGAAAAATTGAACATTTAGCTCACATATGATACCTCTCTCTTAGCTGACAAACTGTTCATTACTATATATTTACATTTACCGAGTATGATTCCCTCTATTTCTTACGGAAACTTTAGTAAATTCATAGCTCTATAGAAACTAACAGGACTGATATCGACACGCCCCGTTTATCGATTGGTTAAAACCTACAGTGACTGAAACTGACAGGAAATTGAAAGGAATGAAATTTACACGCCCTGTTTATGGATTGGTTGAAACCTACAGCCACCTAAAAAAATCACGGAATGCACGAAATTATCATGATGATGTTAGACTCAAATTCCCAGAAGAGACGATTTGGCTGTTTCTTTATATCTAACCTACTGATGTACATTAACAATAATTTAGTTAATTTAATTTTTACAGTCAATTTATTAATTTGTTAATAAAAAATACATATGTATTTTTTCTGCAATGTCGCCACCTTCATATCCCACATGAACCACCAAAGAAAGCATTTTATTGTTTAAATATACACAATAAATGGCCAAAATTTCAAGTTTAAAAGGGCCAAAATTCCTAAGGTAGCAATGGACTGTTTCGGATAAAGTATTTGTCAATATCTTTATAAAATTGATAGTTGCTGTACTTGAAGGCTTCTGAGTGTTGCTAAAATTCATGAAATTATTTTTAAGGATTATCATTAGTTAGAGGGATGTCTCTTGTTGAAATTGATATGCAATAGGCCCCTAATGTTAAGTACATGAGAATCAGAAGTAAAATGCAAAACTTGCGGCTATGACTGTTGCGTTGACTTTACACAGTGAAATTGCAAATTACAGAGGGGAGGTAAAATAACACGAAAAGTACGTGGATGGGACATTGAAAACTATACACCGGTAAGTTTCTGACATGTGTTGGTGCAACATGCACACGGTACGGAAGGTCAACCCTTTGCAGGGAATCAGCTGGGGGAGATCTAAAAAGCTGAAAAATCATGAAAAATGCACGAAATAGGAAATGGTCAAAATCTTAGAACAAGAGGCCCATGGGCCACATTGCTCACCTAAGGAACAATAGCTTACTTGAGTCATAATACAAACTATCTGGACAATATAGTATAAACATGTAGATCCTATATAAATAAAAATTCATTTTTCCCCCTGAATATTTTCATGTTTATTATCATTAGTCCCATTTCTAACAGAATGATTTAATAGTAATATTACATGCCGAGCATTGCAGTTCTCAAAAACATCCTAAATAATTGTTTATATATATGATATAAACCTACATCAAACTCAAACCCCTTGTAAGGCCCAAGTATCTAAAGAAACACCTGGCTGATTAGTTTCTGAGAAGATTTTTTAAGATTTATTCTATATATTCCTATGTAAAAAATCAGCAGTATATTAGGATGCTTCCACACAAGTTTCAGCTTTCCTGGCTGATTAGTTTCTGAGAAGAAGATTTTAAAGATTTGCTGTATTTATTCCTATGTAAAATTTTGACCCCCCCCCCCCATTGTGGCCCCACCCTACCTCTGGGGGTCTTGATTTTTACAACTTTGAATTTACACTACCTGAGAATGTTTCCACAAAAGTTTCAGCTTTCTTGGCCAAATGGTTCTTGAAAAGAAGATTTTTGAAAATTGCTCAGTTGTTTTTAATAATTCCTAATTATCTCCCCTTTGAAAAGGGTGTGATCTTTGATTTTCACAACTTTGAATCCCCTTTGCCTAAGGATGTTTTGTACCAAGTTTGGTTGAAATTGGCCTAGTAGTTGTTGAGAAGATGTTGAAAATGTGAAAAGTTTACAGATAGACAGACAGACAGACGGACAAATGGTCGGACCGACGGACGGACGACGGACAACGGGTGATCAGAAAAGCTCACTTGAACCTTTGGTTCAGGTGAGCTTAAAATAAATATTTGGAAGAAAAAAAATCTGACCTACCAACCATACTTTATATCAGCATGAAAGCAGAAACAAACCATTATTTTTTTAGGCCTTACATGATTTGTATGATACAATACGTATCTTATACGATACATTTTTCATACGATACAATACATTTATTATACCATTCAAAAGTCGCACACTCCTCATACCCTTTTTAGGTGTAGTAGTGCGTTTCAGGGTCTGTAATTATCCAGATAGAATTAAAAAAATGCAGCTAAAATCTATCCCAAAATTATTTTGTAGTACCAAAACGAATGTTCGAATATTCGTGAATGAATGGTAAATTTTTTATATTCCAATGTATATTTAGTATTTGAATATTTGGTCACATGTTTAACACCCGTATTAAGCGCTGTAAACTATGCAGCATTGTGTCATTTTGTTACGATGGAAAAGAGAAGCTGGGTTTGGAAACATTTTACTCTGAAGGAAAGTAAAGCCAAAGCCATTTGCAATCTTTTATCTATGACTGCCATACTTTTTAAGAGTTGAAAGTAAAAGCAGGGTTTACATCGTACTGAGACAAACATTCTGGATTTTTGCTGGATGAATGTAAAATAGTAGAATTACTGAAATATTTTGCAAAAATGTTTGACCAAGTGTGAATTTCGAATTACGAAGTGATAAGATCGAAAGGTACATCAAAAGGATTTTTAAAGATAATTTGGTATAATTTTTTCTTTAATTTGAAATAAACCGGATGTTTCCGGAATTGAGGTCATAATTGGTTTTTTGAAATACTATAATCAAACATGGTGGAAATATTTGCAGGGCTCAAAGTTGCGACTCATTAGGTCATTTATGCGAATTAAATTCAGGTTTTGCAACTAACATTTTTCAAAACAAGCTTATCTTTTTTAAAGATTGGTGAGCTAGCGCTGTAGCCATCATAAAACATAGAAGCATCGGCAATGGCATAGCTCATTGACTGTGCCTTAATCATTATGTATCTACTGTAATTTCAACTTTGAGGTGAAAATTTTCAAGAACCATTGGTACTGTAGCAATCGTATCTTCTCGGGCCTTTCCGGCAATCTCGGAAAACATATCCGAGGTTGTTTTCCGAGCTTGAAGGTAGTTAAAATAAACCTAGCTATTTATTATAATATTTAAAATAACTTTGCATAATAAGACCTAAGCGACTGTTACTATTATGACATTTACAATATAACACAAAACTTCCTGTGAAGATGATAAAACGAAATTCACATGGTACAGTTTATCTACAGTAGTACAGTATTCCCAGAATCCCCTACTATGGAGTCGAGCATGTGTATTCAATTGAAAAAGACTTACGTAGTTGCTAGCGCTCGAGAGCGCTAGCAATAAACAAAATGGCAGACTATTTAAACAACGTGGTTTGTCTCAGTTAATATAAACAAAGAGGACACTTCATCCAATGGAAGTTTTATATGCAGAACTGCCCAAGGACCAACCTAGGGGGCGACTTGGGCAAAATTGTTGCTTTTTGATCGGTAACTTCGCTGGAATTTCCTTCGAAAGCGAAGTTGAAGTCGCCCTGTATTCTGAGTTCATAATTGTGTAAATTAACCCCAAAGGCAATAAAATGATAATTAACTAATTCTAAAGACGTTTTCAAAGCCTCAGTTAACCCCTATTGTTATTAATAACTGGAGACTGTCTTATCTTTAGGGGTTATTAATACGAGTGATGCAACCACATACTGTGCAACCGATGTTTATTACTTTTAGTGTTGATATCACAGTTAGTTTGTAACTTGTAATTAGTTAATAGCTCTGCAAAATTAATGCTAAAATAATCATAACACTGTTTGTTTACAGTTATCTTTAAAAAAAATGAGATCTGGCCTCTACATAACGGTTGTAATTGTGTCAAGGGTTGGACTAATTCTTCCAAAATACACAGAAAATTCAGAGACTGGTTTTATTTGTCATTTAGCTAGCACAATTATAAAACATTTCATCAATAAAATGTATGAATACATCAAATAAATTAAATTTAATAAATTGAATAAGTTTTTTAACTTTTTAGAAGTTGTTTTATTTTTTATTGACTTGCTTCTAATCTTACTAATTTAAATTATTAAGTTTGAATCTGTGTATATCATCATTAGCATTATGATGTTGTCAAGTAATGGAAGTCTCCCTGATTTCTCAAACTTCTTTCTATTTTTCTGTGTGGGAGAAGTGAAGTCTCCCTAAAATTTTGCTCTGACTGCCTGAGACAAATATGTTTAGTAATGTCTGTGAGACTTTAACATAACGAGAAGGTAAGACATATTTTGTTACGCCAATGTGAAATCTAGAACTTTGTACAAGATTATCTTTTTACTTATCCACTCAAAACAATGTACAATTTAGGAGATTTGGTTAACGTGTCTCCCAAGAATTAGTGTAAAAGAAAACTTCTAGTGCCAAAAAATATTATAATAGTATGATGTGTCATTTTTGACTGATATGATTGGATGGATGGAAATTTTTTATTTTTTGCCAGACATGAAACGTGAAATAAATAAAACCTTTAAACCTTTAAAATTTTATTATGGTATTTTCCAAAGTAAATTTAATGAGAAAAAATTTGCTGATATCTTAATGCAACATTAAGTTTTACATGTACTACTGGTGACCTGAATTTGAAAATGGCGAGATAAATTCAAAGCAGGTTGCCATTTGGCGACCTTGTCCAAAAGTCTACTTTAATTGAGCCCTGATTTTGAATGACATGAAATTACGTATCAGTCTCATACAGGAGTCAGTACAGCAGTATATTATTAAAGAAGTAATAAATCTTTTTATTATTTGATGGAAATTTATTTCAATCTTTCAATATCATTTGCATTAAAAAATAAATGCGCACCTAATTCAATGTATACTTACCTACATTAAGTATCAACTTCGAAATGACATGTTTAACTTTATCAGTCAGGGGTGTGACTGAAATCCATCATATTGAAAAATGATGATTTCTTATCATAAAACTGATTTTAAGTAATGACTGAAATTCATCATTTTTTTGAAAAATGATGAAAAACAGTCATAACTATTTGGAGTTTATTTTGAAATATGGAGTGACCTCTGAAAAAAAAAATGACTGTATTCCATCATTTTTTATCAATTTTGTAAGTCGATATGGACACACTGAATTATCTCATTTGTTTTACGGTTTGTTTCAGGGTCGCACTAATTTATTTTGGTTTCAGATGTTTGTCAAGATGTTTCTCTACACATGGGACCATAGCAGGATAGGGTACTATATCTCATTAATGAAGTAAATGGGTTGGAAGAATTGACTTGGGAATGGAATTATAAGGAAAACAAGTCATATAAATTTACAAAATTAATAAAGATATGTACATTGTAGTTAGTAGAAATGACAGTAATCAGTTATTTTTCAATATGATGGATTTCAGTCACACCCTTGACTGTTTATATAAGCAATCTACACGTACAATCACATTCATGTAAACTATCAAACATGCTTAATACCTTGTAGATGACATAAACAAATATTTGAATATGTATTGAATAACACCAGGGCAGTCAAGAATATTCAAATATTGATTAATTCGTATTATTCATATTCGTATCAGCACCATTTTTTTATTAATTATTTGTTATTCATAAATAAGAAAATACCTGTCCTCTGGGTTGAATGAAACAATATTCATTTACTAGAAAGAAAAAAATTCTATTTTTTGTATTTGAATTGCCCAGCCCTTTCTCTCCAACTTGGCTCAAAAGGTGGCTTTAAATAAGAGATAACATGTCAATGAATTATTTCAACTGTATTTCTTTCAGCAGAGATGTGTGTATTTTTCAATAAAAACCAGCAAAATGTGGTGGAAACAATGAATTAAGACAGACGTATACTCTAGTATATAGGGCTTGAAAAAAAATTCACAAGAGCCGGATGATCTTAGGCCAGCAATAAGAAAAGGACTATAGTGCTTTTGACAGAGCACTTCCCTTTTGACCAACTCTTTTGAGACTTTTTCCAAAATCAGTCCCGTGTAACAATGAATTAAAATTATTAATTCTGACTAGCTAAAAATCTTAGTTATTTAATAGTCATACTGGTATAACAGAACAAAAAATACAAATAGGATGTTCATTTTCTAATTAAGAGTTCAAAACAAAACAAACAATACATGAGATGACAGGCCAGAGATGATGAAAGGACCCAGTGAAAAAACAGTCTAGCCCCATTATTGGATTCGCCTTCCAAATGGTCACAACATAAATCATATTACCTCATTTAAGGTATTATATCTCAATTGGCCGATTGGTCCCAACCTGATCTAGGCAATACATGAATGTAGTTCATTAAATTATTGTAATAAAACATGTCCAGAAATACCCCAATTTACCCTGATCAATATGTTAATCGTTCTGCTTGGACCTGATTCATTCACCATCGATTTTACTATATATTAAGTTAGGTGAATCTTAAGTTAACATACTCATAAAAATAGATACATGTAGATAAAGCTCAGTCTATATAATAAAGATATATGCATATACAATGGATACATTACACTCTCTATCAATATAAGTATAAATTATTATCAATATTATCAATGGCTGCTTTATGTATCGACAGGGGTTGTATTTTTAAGTAATTCTATGCACTCCGATCTCTGATAAACAGAAGAGCATCTTCCGCATATTCAGAAACATTTCTGAAAATAAGTATATGTGTACTTCAGCAAGTTTTACTCACAGGACAGTAAAGTGACATCCTTATGGTGATACATTACGATTCTTGCGATGAAAGATGTCCATGGCTTTACCAATCTGATTCCGATACTCACACAGGCTCCGAGTCGATATTATTTTAACTTCGAGCCCGATCAAAAATTACCCCTGCTTTTTTAGCTCACCTGAATCGAAGGTTCAAGTGAGCTTTTCTGATAACCCGTTGTTGTCCGTCCGTCCGTCCGTCTGTAAGCTTTTCACATTTTTGACTTCTTCTCTAAAATCGCTGGGCCAAATTTAACCAAAGTTGGTACAAAGCATCCTTATGGGAAGGGGATTCTATAGTCTTATCATCATCACATGAAGTTTTGTTGTAAATGTCAAAAAGTAACAGTGCTTAGGTCTTATAATGCAAAGATATTTCAAATATAATAAATAGCTAGGTTTATCTTAACTACCTTTAAGCTCGGAAAACAACCTCGGATATGTTTTCCGAGATTGCCGGAAAGGCCCGAGAAGATACGATTGCTACAGTACCAATGGCTCTTGAAAATGTTCATCTCGAAATTGAAATACAGTAGATACATACATGTAATGATTAATGAGCTATGCCATTGCCGATGTGAACCTCACTCTAGATTCACAATTCTAAATTGAGACCCAACTCCAGCACAATTCCAGTACACCGATGTGCCTTTCTATTGTTAATTAATTGTTAATTAATCGATTCAAAAATTTTAACCAATGTTTCAGAAACCTGCTTCTGTGTTTTATGATGGCTACATCGCTAGCTTACCAATCTTTTTAAAAGATAAGCCTGTAATGGGGAACGTTAACTTCATTGACACATTATCATTTTTCCGTCGTAAAAATTCACAGGAACGAAAACAGATTTCCTACGGAGATTTATAATGGGGAATGTTGACATCTTTTCTCCATTCGGATTTAAGTACTCGGGACTCCTCGCACAAATTTTCAACGTTATCATCCGGGCGTCTTCATCTATTGAATGAACATCGTCTGAACCAAGAGGTATTATAAATATCGAATAATTTAAGAAAATATGCGGCAAAAATATCTTGGGACAGACTATAAATTGTTAAAATAAAGGACACAACCATTTTTAAAAGGGAGATAATTGCGAAACTTTGAAAATTGGGTGGGTGGCTTACATAATCTTCTTCTCAAGAACAACTGCACATGAAATGCCAATATTACAACAAAGCTTGTATATGTAGTGAAAATTCTAAAATCCCCGGACCAATACTGGGGCCCCAAGAGGGGTTCAAAGTTTAACATAGAAATATAATGGGAAAATGTTTTAAAATCTTTTTCTCAAGGACTACAATGCTACAATTAGTGAAATCACTGTGCAAGTACCATAAAATTGATTCTAAATTGTGAAAAACCGCGACCCCGAAACATAATACTGGGGCCCCAAACGATGTTCAAAGTTTATAATATTGTAGTATAAATAAACAAGACGGAAACGTCTTTCAACATCAACCCAGGTTCATCCTTTTCAGTTTGCCTCTGAATTACAAAATAACAAAGATAACGAAGATTTACGAATTTATTAAGCAAAATCAAATATTGAAAATAAATAACATTGTTTGATTCCGTTTATAACCTAAGAAGGATAAATAAAAATTTACCTTAATAAATGCCGAAAAAAGGGAGAGGGGAGAGCTTGGTCCGTAGACCAACAAGAGAGTCTCTCGAATGCCCGATGACGGTCGTATTTATACACTTACAGACAATAGAATTTAAATAACAATAGACAGGGCATCAATAGTCTTAAACAAAATATAAACGGAGTACAAACATATACAAATACATATAGTAATACCACAATATAAAAATATATAGGGAAAATGTTTAAAAATCTTCTTCCCAAGGACTACAATGTTACAATTTGTGATATTACTATGCAATCATTCTAAGATAGTGTAGATTCTAAATTGATAAAATAATTTTTAAATTCAATGAAGTCTCCAAAAAATATAAAAGAAGAAATTTCGGTGATAAGTTTATCATAGTTAAATTATCTGAAAATAAGTTTATCGACTAGTTTTTATTTTATTATTTTGAATTTCGATCCCGACATTAATTTGTAACTCTTATCGGGATGAAAGAAATAGGGATCAAAGATCACTAAATTCAAACAACTTCAATGGTGTGGATCTTAGTTCTTACGAAGTTTTGCACAGTAAGGAAAGACAAAAAACAAAAAATAGTGAAGGTTATGGGGAAAAAAGGAATCATTGATAGAACATATCAATATATATAGACTTTCCTTGTTTAGTTCAGTTTATAAAGCGGATGCGAATGCATCATCTACTGTCCTCAACAAACAGAAAAACAAACTAGACACGAGATCGATGCAAGCAACGACTAGGTCTTCCGTCGCAGCTGCGTCATGCTTGTGACGTAATGCAAAATTGATACCTGGCCATGGTACAATATTAGATTATAGACCCTTACATCTTCACAACGTCAAGGTTTTGTGATTACGGAACTCACAAAACCTTGACGTTGTGAAGATGAGACCCTTAGTAAAAAAGACAAATGCTTTCGAAATACATAAGAGTTTGTTTCATGATGATTTCTTTGTGAAATACAATTGCTCTCGAGCCATATACATTAAATTTAATTGATGTACTATTGATATGTTGTGTTATAATATTCCTAATAATGCATGAAGCCTAATTAGGCTAATACATGTTTTTTTAGTCTTAAATTGGATGAAAATATCTTGGGCATAGGATTCTTTGTTCTTAGGATTTAGTTAGTCATTCTTTATCAATTGTTTAAAGATTGTCTGGAACTAATATATAAAATTTGTATCGATTGTTTTTGTTCGCATAAATGTCTTGTAAACTCTTAAGCGATGCCTGCTCAGAGATGTAATTTATCGTGGTCATCGTATTGAATGTGTAAACATATCGGTACCATTTTGATTATTTCTAAAGCAGAATAACTTAATTGGATCTAAACCACAGTTGGTGTTATGTCATTTTCCTATAATACTGTAGCATAGACATCTGTTTTTAACTTCTGGACCCCCTCTTCTTCGAACAACATTGTACAAATTGTTGTGCATCTTTGCAAAGGCGATTTATGAAAAGAACATGTCTACTAAATGTACTATACTAAGCAATTAGAGATCTT
Organism: Magallana ariakensis; assembly: GCA_020458035.1. Lineage (NCBI taxonomy): Eukaryota > Metazoa > Mollusca > Bivalvia > Ostreida > Ostreidae > Magallana > Magallana ariakensis. The sequence continues at coordinate 45,821,952 of CM035813.1, forward strand.
TAAAAGTTGTCTATTAATAGTTTGATTCTCCGCATGTTGTTTGGGTGTTTTTGCATTCGCAGTTTATTTTGAGAAGGATATTTAATCATCATAATTGCCTAAATACATGTATAGACAGAATCACACGGACGCCGATTATATTTACACAGTGGGTATGCCTGGTATAAAGACCAAAAGTCATAATATTTTACGCGCATTTTGTATCAAACGCGGCAATGAATCTTTTAAAAAGTACACTTATTTAAGGAATAAGGAATCATTCTTTGAGTATTATGAGGTGATAATTTTGGTCGGGGCGTGATCAAATCCAATAAAGCCCGAAGGGCTTTATGATAGAATTGATCACGCTCAGACCGATTTAGGATGATTATTATTACATCTCTGACGGTTTTGAAGAGCCAGAATCAGATTTATTCATGTATCTGAAGAATGATATTTTAAACACGCTGGACAATAGAAATCAAATTGATATATGTCAACATTCGAATACAGAATATATGGTTATCTTTCTAACTGTATTTGGTGGTTGCCGTGTTCGATAGAAATGCGCGTAAAATGTTTATTTTGCCTACGGAACATACCCGCTATGTAAATATAGTCGTCTACGTAATGTGTCTATATTTAGATATGGTTCTCAAGCGATACGGATATTTAAAGGTCCTTTCCACGTTAGGGAATAGTCCCGCTGTTTTGCAACACCTTCTTTAGTGTGTATCTTTTTTTGGGGGGGGGGTCAAAGATTACAATTTTTTTATCCCTTTCAACACCTAAAAGCTCGGTCATTTGATCATTAGGTAAAAATCTGTATAAATTTCCTTTCTTATTCTTGATATCTGGCGACTGGGTGCAATGATAAAATGAGAAATTGTTTAAAAACGAGGGTAATGAGTACAATTGATTATGTAATAAACACAAATTGAAAGTAAGTTTTCAAATATTTACATATCTATATACTTTGATTGATATTTTTTTTTCCCAAGCGAATCAGATATATATATATATATATATATATATATATATATATATATATATATATATATATATATATATATATATATATATATATATATATATATATATATATAAACCGCAAGGTGATACATGTACAACTTGTAATCAAATGGAATGGCATTTTACAAGCAGAATTAATTTTTGGGAGTTTTGGTGGGGGTTTTTGTGTGTATTTTGTTTTTGTTATTTTATTGGGGGTGGGTGGGTTTGGGTTTTTTCTTTTGTTGCTTTTTTTGTTTGTTCTTTTTTTGCTGGAAATACGTGTGGTTGATAATAGTCATGAGTAGATAGTCTTTAAAATGTAAAATGGGGTCTTATCCAACCGTATGTCTGCCATCATTCACTGCATGCTAGTTTGAGCTTTATTCTGATAATTTTCAACTAGACTTGACCCGTGCGTGCACGGGTTAACATTGCATATGATATCGGACATTTACGAAATAGATACATCGACACACCATATTGTTGACATTTATATAAACCAAGCTTTAAGCCTAATTTATGCTGTTAGTTTCAATACACTCTGCGTAGTTAGAATAATCTAACTGTGTCTCAGGACAGGCCTTCGCCACAGTTAAAATACCTCCCATAGATAAACGTAATGTAGCAGAAAATTGCAGAATCGCTCCGAAACGATTTTGGAGAATTGAAAACACAGTCAAATTATTCAAAACAAACCATTTTGAGGGTGTAAATACCTTTCATCTAAAAATTTAATTAATATTATTGAAGAATTCAACACTTTTTCACAAACGTGTTTCACTCGCTTCAAATTTACACACCATATTGACATTCGGAACTTTCGGGATTTTTCATAGTAAATGCACTGTGTTAGAGTTATCTCCCGTATTTTCTTTGATGAGCAGAATATATAGCAAATTTCCAATGAAAATTTACCCGTATTTGTGTATTATTGTTTCTGAGTTTATCCATGCAAATGTGATATTGTGGAAACGTAAAATAAAGAGCCTCCTGTGATTTAGCGAAAATTTAATGCGCATGCGCAAAATTGTAAAATCAAAAAAATCCGGATGATTTCCGGAATTTTCTGAGGCATTTTCGTTGATTATTAATTAGCGAAGCTTGATTGAGAATAAATAAAAACAAATTTGTAATCTTCAAGTACCAATGATGCTTAAAATACATAAAACAAAAGACAGTACTCTACCGATTTATCGGTATTAAAGGCCAAAAATTCGAGTCTGTTATTTTACATGTAATATAGTAGTATAGATTTGTAATTGTAATTTGGAAACAATCTATTTTGAAAATTATCACTTAGCACACAGAAAATACAAATGTACAAATGTAAAAATGAATCCGCCTTTTAGAACAGTTTTTTGTTAAAGATTATACATATACTTTTAATTTCATATTCTTGCGATGTATAGTCATGTTGTTGTATGTCTTGGAAACAGTGAAAACAAAAGAAATCAAAACACAATTACTTAACTTGTTTATCTTTGATGATTTAAACCAAATGCGCTTACTTACTATTAAAAATATAAGCTAGTTTCTGTATAAAATTAGCAAGTTATACGTCAGTTTAAAAAGAGTTTACCCCTTAAGTTATTCAAGTAGTACATTTTCTTTTTCGAATAAATTATGTTTTTCTAGTTTGTTATCGGTATAATTGTCACACAATTTACATAGTACATGTATATTTATGTATAATGTACATTGCCTACATTGTGCGTCACAAAAGGAAGTACGTGATACCCGTATTAATTCCCTTGATATAAATTTTGTGCAATTAAATGTGTTTACAGGTTAACGTATGCAGTCTTTTATATAAAAAGAAGAGAAATTTCATATGCAAATTCTGTTTCTAACAAACCAAAATAATTTCATAACATGCATAACTATACAACAATTAAGAGACAACATTTTTATTTAAAAAATCAAATTAATAGACTTTATAGAATATTAACCTATCGTTTACACATTAGAGAAAAAGTAATTTAGTGATTTTTGTATGACGTAGAACGTAGTACTTCCACTGATTTTCCAGAGCAGAGATATTGCCTCGACAAGATTGCACGAGAAGACGGACAGAGTAAAGGGTTGGTGTGATTTGTTGATTTTCAAAATTTTTATTTATAACTGTAATGACATTTTTTAAATTCAGAAAATATCTTTGCATGCGAATGCATAAAGGCCGTTTTGCACACGAGCAGAAGCGACCGAAAAATTTAGTTTTGGATCGTAAACTGTTGCCAAAATAATCGCATATGAAAATGTATTCGTAGGAAATTCGCACGATCTAAAGCGACCGCTGTGCGATGCAAGCGCATTAGATCAAGTGATCGGGAGATTGAACGTGCGCCACTGCAATTGGACGTGCGGCGATTGTGCGAGCATGCGTTCCATGGTACGAATGCTTGTGCGAGTCAGAGGGGGTATATATACCGCCAGTTTCCGAAGCTCTTTAGTAGACATACCGGTAGTTGAATGCGAGAGGAAATGCCGCCCAAGAAGATGGCAAAAGCAACAGCAAACGCCAATGTGACGAACCGTAGAAAGATAAATTGCAGCTGTTAATGCGTCTGTTGTGCGAGTGAGACTGTTGCTCAACGTGTCTCATGTAATCTTGCAAGGTTTTACTATTATAACCGCCGGATTTGTACCGTATCTGGTATTTTCCGTATCGGGCGATTACTAGGGAATTAGCTCAACACTCGCTGTATTTTCCACATTTATTCCATTTCATAACACAATCACAAAAACAATTACTCTCCACTCCGTACACATTAAAAAGGGAGGAACTCGCTTATTAATAATTCAATCTTAATGTTAACCTACATATGACAGTGAGGGAAAACTGTAACGGATTAGACGGACGACTTTATATCTTGACTCTTAACCTCTAACTATCGAACTCTGACTCTCCTAGCCTAACCCTACGACTTCATAGATAAAACATATAATAATATTTTACTGGCATGATCATCTAAATAATTGACATGTATAAATCATCCTATCAGAGAATAATTTAATTTTGGTTGCAACGCCTCATTTGATTGGCTGATACAGATGGAGGGACATGTATTATATTGTATAAGATACCTTGGTATGGGGACACACCCCCTTGACAACATTTATACGGAACTACTACTGCATGTGTATATCAGAGTGAATAAATAGAATATGATTAAGTTTATCTCTTTTCATTTGCATAATATAAATTTAAAATAAAATGTAAATAATTTAGTTTTTTATTAAATTCTGCTCCAATCTTTCCAAGTTTAAAAAAAAATAATTTAAAAATGTCTCACAAATTGAACTATAACAACTTCAAGACAGAAAAAATGAATTTCTACGAAAAGAAGCACAAAATGAGAGGAGGGAAGTTGAATCTTTTTCAAGGTATGTTAAAGATAGATAAAAAAAAATATTAATAAATTTTATACCATAGTAAAAATAAACGCATTATTTACCAAAACACTTCAGGATTTTAACCCAGAAAGGGATATGCACCCAAATCTCTCTTTTCAGAGCGATTTACTTTTAAGCTATCTAGGTTTATGATGGTATTTTGGAGTGGTTTTAATATTCTGATGCCTCTTTTCGTAAAAACATTTGACGAGCAAACAGATTTCCATCTGATTGAGCTAGCCCCTCCCCCCCCCCCCCCCTCCCTTATACTAACGTTAGACTGTTAAAGAATGATGTCGGGACTTAAAACATAAACTGTAAATATGAATCCTCTGTGAGCAGTTACAATTGAGATAGCTCGACGGCTGATGGAAAACAAATGAGCGACACTCTTAGTGTACTTACTGTAAAACCATAAAATACAAACAATCCATTTTCAGCATGCTCGGTCATTTCACACAGCTCCCAATCCCGAGTCGATCTCCGAACATGAACTTGACTCGTGTGCTGCATCTACGGCCCTAAGAGGCCTGCTTCTGCAATCCTCACACTTCCTCTGTTCTGAGTTTATGTCTAATTCAACTTTTAACAACCGTCCCTTTACATTTGAGAAGTAAACTGTGAAGTCGCGAACCAGCGTCCAAACACCAAATTCAAATATGGCCGCCACCCCTCGCTTCGTTCTAATCTGGGTCACCTGTTACTAAGGATGTTGTACTAATGCGCGGGTAGTTTAAAATGTCATTTACGGTTAAAACAAAAGCATGAAAATGGTACGGAGAGTTAGTTTTGTTAAATGTATTAAATTAAAAGGAATAAATTTAATTTTGACGTATGTTATACGATATAACATAACTTGGGACAGTTTACGCTTTATAAAGCGTAAACTGCCCCAAGTTATGTTATATCGTATAACATACGTCAAAATTAAATTCATTCCTTAAATATTTCTTTATCCCTAAACTGACCATCGTCCATGTAAACGCCCATTTATTCACCTGCGTTAATCCGCTAATTATTATGTAATTGCATTAACTATTAGTGTCAAACACACATATGTGAGCTGAAACCATTGTCCTTCAATCCTGTCTTTCTAATAAGTAAATTTCCTAAAGCTACACTGATTACTTTGATGTCCTATTTCTTAGTTACAGTTAAGAAGTTTGATAAACATTAATTTACATTCTATTACATCCAGTCAGGAGGAATTTCACGAGAATTAAGAAGAGTAAATAATGTTAATTTACCAACAAACTAAAACTATAGAAAATGTTCGCAACATGTAAAATGTATATACATGTATATGTAAAATATACATTTTACATGGTGATACTATCATTGCAAGATTGCAAGATTCTTCGGTTTCGGTTTCCAAGCTTACCACTAGTACATACAATGTACTGGATACATGGTTATTTTCGCCCCGTGACATTTTCGCTTGTACTTACGGTTTTGGATCGTCTTGAATTCGCCCCAACAATGTTGTGGTAAAGAGAGATAATATGAGACATTGGAATTCGCTAAGTCTTAATCCGCTAACTGAAAAAAGAAAATAAAGCGGGGCGAATAGTTCCCTTATACAGTATACACTGTATAAGCTAATCTGTTTCCGGCCACAATTTACCTTCATTTTGGCTGTTGCTTTTGTCATCTTCTTGGGCAGTATCTTCTCTTGCATTAAATTATTTTTACTGAAGAGCGTCGGAAACGTGCGGTATATATACCCTCTCTGACTAACACGAGCATTCGTACAATGAAACGCATGATCGGACGAGCACCGCTGACGTCCTGTCGTATTGGGGCACGTTTAATCGTCCGATCATCTGGTCATTCGTGCGATACTATCGCATATTCTTACAACACTCGCTTTCATTGTACATCCAATTGTTTAAGAGCCATTCTCTGTAAGCATTTAAACATTTGTATAGGAGGTTCGGCACGCATAGTCACCGATTTTCCTCAAATTTTAATATGATGCATATTATCATATACCTATCATAAAAACACTAAAAGTTGGTTGCTAGGCAACTCCGTTACCATGGATACACATACCCATCATTCTTAGCACAAAATGGTCTTAATTTTTATTAAAAAACACACTTTTTCTGCTTAAATATTTATTTCAGTTAGATTTGTTGTGATAAATCTTCATCAAACTCTCAAAGCATCACATCTTAACTATTGAATAATACATTTAGCAAATCAAAGTATTTATTTTTCTTTATTGTACCAAGGGCTTAAAAGTACTTGGTAAACGACTATGTAAAAAACCTAAAAATGAGGCATTTTTGGTGATGCCCTGTAAATTCTTGCGGACAGGTTGATGCAAACCGACACAAATCCTGAAATGACTGGGTCTTCTGTTATCAGAAACAATCAAAACATGATGGGGAAGTTTCCTCAAAGTTGTTGTATCCATGGAAACAAATGTGTATATTTTACAACTTTCAAACTTTTTAAAACCCTTACTATGATTCATAAATATCTGTAAATTATGTCCTTTTAAGAAGAAAATATGTGAAATTCTACATATCCAATGAATTGAGAGTTTTTGTAATATTGGTTTATAAATTATTGAATCTAGATAAGAAATATAGACAACCGTTACCATGGAAACATTAGAAACAATTTCGTTCAATTCTATGTATTATAGCCAGTTTATGTCTTTCTATCTTATTTCATTATGTAATGATTACCAAATTTTAATGAAAAATAGAAATGCATATTTTATCAAACTTGTGTTTTTAGCTCATCTGAACTAAAAGCTTTTTGTAGGGTGTCCGTCTCTGTCTGTCCGTCCATCCGTGAACTTTTCACATTTTTAGATTTCTCTCCAGAACCACTGAGCCAATTCTAACCAAACTTTGCACAAATCATCCCAAGGTTTAGGGGGTTTAAATTTGTTAGAATAAAGGGCAACACCCTCCTGGGGGAATAATAAAGAATTATACATCTGCTATGACCTTTACATTTGACCTTGAAATTGGTTCAAGGTCACTGCACACTTTTTACATAAAAAAGTTCTGTTTATGAAAAGTATGCGCCAGACAGAGCTTAGAGGAGGGTGTATATGCTTAGAATTTTTTTTAGAGTAATCTGATATGACCTTCACCTTGGACATCATTCAAGGTCACTGCAATGCGCTCTGTGAGTGAAGTATGAGTCAGAGTAGACCAAAGAGAGAGAAGATACTCTGGAAAAGTGATCTTAGATGGACAGATGGTTGGATGGATGAATGTACAGACAAACTGATCACTATAGGTCACATTCAGAGCAGGGTCCATATTTATAATTATTAAAAATTTGCTGGCATTCTTTAAAAAAATTCTCAAAAATCATTTGGCCTAAAAAGCTGAAACTTGTGTGGAAGCATCCTCAGGTAGTGTAGACTCAAGTTTGTTCAAATCATGATTCCTAGGAAATTAAAATTACTGATTGTAGTTTCTCTTATTTCAAACATATTACTACAAATTATAGTTCCTGCATGGAAAAGTATGTGCAACCTGAAAGGCTCGACCAGAAAGCAACAATTAATTTTACTATATATTCTTTCCAAAATTACGCAAATTTAGATGCGGGTAGTTAATTTAAAACAAACTTCTGGGAAAATCCCTCTTTACAACTTTCAAAAAATTGTTCAATTTTACTGGAAATGGACATTGATGGTAACCTAACAACAAAACTTTTTGATAAACGTGATGACTTCAATTTTTCTAAAGTCAACTTTCCTTACTTATGTAGCAATATACCTTCATCACCTGCATATAGTGTTTATGTCTCTCAGTTAATTCGATACGCAAGGGCATGCTCTTCGTATAAACAGTTTCTAAGGCAAGGCAAGCTACTGACAAACAAGTTGATAAAACAGGACTATCAACAGTCTCGTTTGAAGTTATCTTTTCGTAAGTTCTATGGTCGATATAACGTCATTGTAAGCAAATACAATCTTCCACTGAGTCGCTTGCTGACTGACGTTTTTCATACTAATTGTTAGACCATAATTAATCACCTAATTGTGTACGAACTTTTCCGTTTTTTTCCGATTACGACAAAGAGCACGCGGCGGGTGTGACCGTCGTATAATTAAAGGTCCGCCCCGTAAAATGGTCCGGCCGGACCTTTAATGTTAACATTTAAGGTCCGGCTTTCCCCTATAAGAAAAGGTCCTACCCGTTGACACTTATTTAAATTTCTCTTAAAGTTATTACTTTTCGCTCATGTAGATGTCTTCGTTTACATAATCCAATCGGCCATTTGCGTATATGGTATATGTATGACCGTATTACTAAATTACTTTGTGGAATATTAAATATTGATAGCGGATTAGATTTTGACCAATTGTTTAAGAATCTGAAAAAAGGAAAACCATGAGTACTTTGACAATAATTTGCACACACCATTTAGTCCCATTGTTTTTAAACCTATTCCGGTGTATACATATTAGCAGAGGGTTTCACGACAGGTAAACAAGGGTAAATGTTCACACCTGTGCTAATCAGAATACATCCCTGAACTGAGAAAGAAAAAAAAATGCCTCCGCTATAGTGTTCTACACAACTAAGATTGTCTTTTTAGCTCGTGATTTGTTAAATTTTCAGTAGATCAGGATCGTATGGTAATATACTAACAATATAGGTAAATTTATCATTATTTTAAGATAATTAATTAAAGTTCGCATATGTGCATTACCTGGACAGAGGGTATACGTTGACAATATAGTGTATACGTAACTGTGGTAACTATAAGGGTGTGAAAAGACAAAAGAAATTAATTAGATGATACATGTACATATAATTGAAAACCATATTTTAATTGACTACAGGTAAAGTGTTTAAAAAAGTAATAAAAGTCTGATAATGTGGTAAGTTAATCTCTCTCTCTCTCTCTCTCTCTCTCTCTCTCTCTCTCTCTCTCTCTCTCTCTCTCTCTCTTAGTTTCTTAAAACAAATGATGTCTAAACAAAATGTTTAAAGTGTCTGAAAAAGATGAAGTAAAAACATTAAGACAAGATCATGGAAGGAAATTTATCTAAATGTTTAAAGTTTCTTATAAAGATTAAGTCAACAAATTTAAGACAAGATCACGGAAGGAACTTTATCTACCGATCCACTGATTCTACGCGCTATAATCAAAGTACTGAAGTACTGACGGGAGTTGATTTTATCGATTATTATTTATTTTAGAATCAACGATATGTTATTTAGCATGACAAGTAATTTCTAATCTCTGTTTAAATTACGCACATTTTTATAATATGAATTCTCGGACTTTTCCGACAAGAATTTCGAGAAAACCCCATATGATTCATGTGTAATATTTAAAGATATAATTAATTCCATCAAACTAAAAATTGTACACATGTCTGGATTCAAGCAATATTGAACTCTAGTATCTTTCAACCAGACGCTCGGCTGTCTCCGTTATCTCCGACTACCAAGAGAGACTCTCTGCTTGTCGGAGATTTACGGAGACAGCCGAGCGTCTGGTTGAACGCTCTGGCGTAGGAATACATACGACTACAAAAAATATCTAAATTGTAAGTACTATTTAAAATCTGAATATTTTCAAGGTATTTATAAATACGTTTTCTTGAGAAAAAACAACTGTTCAGCATACATTACACCGCATTTATCTATTATTTCAAGAACTAACTCTTGACAGCGGTGATGATTTGTGCTTAGGTCCAAACACTGTTTCACTTTCGGTTTGCCAGAGTAACTGCATAGGAGAGTTGATTAAAATCAACTCCCAAAAATGAATATACTACCATGCACAGTGTAGGAACTGAAGTGTACGATTTTAAGTAGCGCTGTTTGTCGAAGCGATCGATAAACAAATAGAAGACGTAGCTCTGCGAACAGTAGAAGATTTTAATCAAATGAATTGATAAATGGATATAAAAAAAAACAACAATCCAATACGTTATGGATAATAAACTGGCACAAGTATAAAAAGTTGTATTCCTTTTGCAACATGATTTTCAATGAACATTTTGACAGTCACATTCCAAAATTGAAATGATTATTATGTACGAAATGCAACCATTACGACTGAATAGGGGACATGTAGAGGTGGATATATACCTCAAGAGAGTAATCTGACCTGGAGTTTGACGTCATTGCAAATAGAAGTAGAGGTCCGCCCGTTGAAAAAACATGTTAATACATGTAGTTAAACAAGGAATTAAGTATAAAATAGATATTGATGCATGCATTGATGTTCATCTAAATTACATTTTGATTCAGGGGGGTAGGACCCAATATCATAGTACAAGAAAAGGTCCACCTCGTTGAAAGTACTGGTCATACATGGATGTAGTGAGTTTAATATAGGTTCTTGTAATGATATTTATCAGTTGATCTTAAAGTTGGAGTGGACATGAAATTGACTTTAGCGTAGTTTTTCTTTAAAAATGTATTCAGAGTAGTTACACATTATTTATAATAATATTTATATAATTGATTTTCATCGTAAAATATTTCATTTAAAGAAGTGAGACCCCCGGTACATGTATCCCTAAAAAGACCGTAAAATTAGTGTAATGTTAAGTAAAAGAAGTGAAAACATATTTATAATTGAGTTTTATCCGACGATTTTTTAAAAAGGTGACAAAGGCCTGGAATCCATTGCAAACGATTGTCCGTCTCGTTGAAATAATCACAAAATAAGGTAGATTTGTCATATTTGTCAGACGGTATTGTTTTTTATCTAATGACCTTCTTATTTTTTTTTATTGGGGATGGGGCCAAGAAATGCATGTCATGATGTTTACATGATATTCGTGAAAAAATTAATTAATGCTAAATGTGAGTGTAACAGGAATCTAGAATAAGAAAAGAAAGTGGGCGCTTAAGATGTAGATTCGGCAGGAATCTGGGCGCACAAGGAGAGTGGAAATTTCATCAATTAATTTTGCACATTTTCCGAATTATAACCGTTATTTGGTTTCTGCTGGACGTGGAATGGGTAGAAAAATGTTTGTAATGCAAAAGCTTTTATCATAATATGGGTCTAAATATAGCAACACGATGCAATTCATGCAAAATCATACTTATTTACAGCTGTTTTAATATGATTTTATTGTTTCTGGGTCTTCTCTTCACAAATTTGAAACGTGCAAAGATGACATATTTCAACATTAAAGATGTCGCTTTAAAAAAAAGATGGAGAGATGACCCAGATATGACTAATTATGTACTTTTTCAAAATATTTTTGTGAGGATAAAAAACAAAGTCCATGGATATGACAATGTTGTTTCAAACACTACTTTATACCGCATATTGTGAAGTCACGCATGGCTCAATGGTTAGTGAATACATACATGCGGTGTTTGGGGTTCAAATCCAACCGGTGACTCCTTTTTTGTATGTTGATATAACATTATGTTGAATTATAGAATACCGGTATATTTTAATTTGCCGTTATTGATTTCTGCCGTATGAACACTATTTTCGGTTCTTATTACTAGTTTATTAAGATATACGATATAAATGAATTAAATATGTATGCATTAACATTTCCAATATAACTAGTTATCGGTTTACCCTCTCATTGCCATTTTTAGAAAGCTTGTGAGTTTTTTTAATAGCCGAAATAGACATGTACTTCAACTCTCAACATGATATAGTTTCAGTAATTAATTTTGGTTCAAATCTGTACATAGCCTTTCGAGGTTATAGACATTTAAATCACTATTGATTCGTGTCGATGATTCCTGCAAACTTATAATCTTGTGCGCCCAATTTTTTTACCAGGGGTGTCAACATTTGCGTTTTTCACGAATATGTTCTTTTAAAAAAAAATCCCCTTATATTCTTTGTCAGATGCAAAATGCTAATATAGCCGAAGGAATAGGGCTCTTTACTAATCTTACATGTATTTAATTTCCTAATATATATAAATCAGTTCCTTTAAAAAATTGGATACTACCCTTTTTTTATTATAACAAAGGCAAAGGTCCGATCCAAAAATATAATTAGGGAAAAGAAGGATCGAAAAACGGAACTATACTAGCGGAAAAAAGAAACTTTGCATTATAAAATTTAGTATAATTTTTCTATATCTAATGTTTGTATTTATAAAATTTAAACAATCGATAATGGTATAGTTTTTGACAATATCGGATGGTAACCGTCCGGGTGCACGGACTTTTTCATGGTTAGTGAGCACCTGTTGTTTATTGAAGAATTTGTACGCACGAGTTTTACGGGCCAATACTGTTTGGAATAAGAACTGTAAAGGATTTGTTTAAAATTTTTTTGTTAAGGAAATCACTTTAGTTTCAACAAAATTTACCCCTATGTCATGCCACGATTCAACGAAAACCAACGTAATCGTGCTGTTGGGATGCTGCAAGCTGGAATGGCACAAAATACTGTAGCAAGACACTTTGGAGTTCATCGGAACACCATCCAGTCATTATGGAGACGTTTTCAACAATCTGGCAACACCCAGGATCGACCGCGCTCTGGGCGACCTCGTGTTACGTCACGTCAACAGGACAACCACATTAGACTTGTGCATCTGAGAAATCGTTTCCAGACAGCAAGTTTGACTGCCCGTAGCATTCCAGGGCTTCGACCAATTAGTCCAAGAACAGTGCGTAATCGTCTGCGCGAGCAAAACATCAGACCAAGACGTCCAGCGGTGCGCCCAGTACTGCTTCAACGTCATCGTATTGCCAGACTAGCGTGGTGCACACGACATCTGCGATTCAGAATACAGGACTGGGCCAATATTCTGTTCACTGATGAATCCAGATTTAATTTGGATAGCAGTGACGGCCGTTGTAGGGTGTATCGTCGCGTTGGGGAGCGTTACCAGGACGCTTGTGTTGTGCAACGTCGACAATTTGGTGGAGGTAGCGTTATGGTGTGGGGTGGAATATCAGCACGTGTAAGGACCCCTCTACAAATTGTCAATGGAAATCTCATCGGCGTACGCTATCGAGATGAAATTATTCAGCGTCATGTGATACCCTTCATACAGAGACATCAAAATCACATCACTCTGCAGCAAGACAACGCAAGGCCACACGCGTTGCACGTGTAGTCAGGGACTTGTTTGTTCAACAGAATGTCGATGTCTTGCCTTGGCCAGCTGTTTCCCCCGATTTGTTGCCGATCGAGCACGTCTGGGATGAAATGGAAAGACGTTTACGCCGTTTACCAAATCAGCCAGTGACATTGGCTGATTTAGGCCAGACTTTGACCAACATCTGGAACAACATCCCTCAAGCATTTCTGAACACATTAGTGGCATCAATGAGGCGTTGCTGTCATGCGTGAACGCAAATGGTGGTCACACGCGTTATTAATTTTGCTTATTCGATTTCAAATAACAGTGACTTTCGAGTGTGCTGAAATTGACGTTATTCGACGTTGACATTAATGTTTTATGAGATGTTGTTACGAATACATGTGTTAACAGTATAACAAAAAATAAAATTTGTTCATTGTAATTTTTAAATGTTTTTTCATATATTAAATAATGCACAGTTTCTTTTTTCCGCTAGTATATTTATAATAATTAGCATAACTTACACATGTGTCATAGTGCAAATAAAATATAGCAATAATACGGCTTGCGGGTATCGTTATAATTAAATTGTGAAGAATATTTGATTTTAAATTGTTTTAGGTTTTCAAACGTGTATCATATTGGAAAGATGTGCAAAAAGAGGACGTGTGAAATGTCCATTGTTTACTAGTACTTGATAATTTCAAACGGTCAAACACCTGAAGGTGTGAACCCTTCACACCTGCAGGGTGGTGTGTGTATATAACACCTGGTTCAAGCTATTGTTTAATTAATGACACCATTTAATAGCTTCATTTCCTGTTTATATAAGGTCGCCCTGCAAAATTAAAGTTAAATGAAAAAAACAGTTTTAAACTGTAATAAATATTGTAATTTATTTGTGTTGACCAAGCTGTATGTATTTTCATTTACACGCTGTGCTGGATATTTATGAACTCACTTCGGGTAAGTACTCCTTTAAACGAATTACAATATAATACCACTTATTTTGTAACAAAATACTCGAAATTGAAAAGATAGAAATGGAAAATATACCCCGGACCTTTTATGTTAGGCGGACCTTTTTTTATACGGGCCGGACCCTTTTAGAGCAAAGACGGACCTTAAATGTTAACATTAAAGGTCCGCTCCGGACCATTTTACGGGGCGGACCTTTATTAATACGACACCGGACCATTTTACGGGACGGGCCTTAAATTATACGACACCATCCATCACTCCTCCATGGCACCTGCTTTTTTTTAAAGAGGTCCTAAACAATTTAGTAGCAGAAAATAATAGCCCCTTAACAATTTAGTAGCAAAAAAACACACAGCCATCCACAAAGGCACCAGAGTTTGTTTACATGTGCTTGAAAATCAAGTCCGAGCCTTTTCACCCCCTTTCCGAAACAACTGGCATAAAAAAAACAAGCGACCTTGTATTTTTGAAAAAGTGAGAAAATCAGACATTTTACACGTTAATTGTTTTTATCTCATAAAAAATAAAGCCCCTGTCGCTGTCGAAAAAACGAAGGGGAATTCGGGAATTATTTTGCCTCAGGCATGTTTTAATTGACGTGAACCTTCGGAAATTTAGTGTTGTGAGACCTGCACTCCTGTAGCAGTTGAGGAGCGATCGAAACTAATATGGCGACTAAATACTTTAATGAGTTCATGTCAGCTTTGTTCTGTTCCGTGTAAGCCCAAAAGTTTTGTTAGCTACATGACACAAGCTTACGATCAGACTGATATATGGAGAAAACAGAGTTTTTCGATATCAAAACAACTCTCTTATTTATGAAATATCTTTAAATCTTTTTCCATTGATTTTTAAGAGTAATGTAATACGATTATTAATGATACTCTTTATTTATTTTATGTAAGAACACGCAGTATAAATGAGCTAGGGATGCCCTTGGAACAGCAGCATCAAGCTCTTCGAAATAAACATTGAGGCAATATACATTGTTTTGACTGGAACTAAGACATGAAATATTGACATGTTAATTGTGTTTTGTTATCGTATTCGACATGTCTATTACCATTACCCCTTTTTTTTATCTTAGTTTGGGCGTCATACCAGATTACAATGAACGCGACTTGAATCCTTCGGACTTTGGTTTGTCTTAACTGCTGGCGTGGTACTTGGCAGCAGTTCACGTCTCCAGATAGGAACGATTCATACAACCAGGAAACATGTGTTTCTCAAACCAAATGACAACTTCAGTGCGCGCACCAAAACAATGGCAGCTCGGCAAAGACAAAACTATCAACACGTTTCTAAATTGGAAACAGAACATTTTATACACCTTATCATTAGACCCAAACTTTGCGCCTTTCTTGGTCGGCAATGTTCAGTGGCAAAAGATAACCTAAACCTCACAATTTCGCGGTTTAACCGGCGATGGAGTAGATGATGCAAAAAGAAAGCGTAAAACTGAAGAACAAAATCAAGTTTCCTATATCTTATGTAAGGACAAATAGCAAATTACTGCCCCCTTATCTCTCGAAATTCCATTGTTGAATAAGTGTGGCATACAATTCGATTACATTATGTGTTCCAGTCCACTGGGGGTCATTTCATTGAATTCGCTAATATCAAAATGGAACAAGGAGATACCAGTGGACCTATACCAGAGATTAGTATCCTTTGTGGAATTACAGTTTACTAAAGCGTTGGGGGTGGCACCACACACAACGGCGACTCTGTCAAGGAGGATTAAGAGCTTACCCTTAAAAACTTTATAGTGCTGACTTGGGTCAGACTGCTTCACCCTACCTAACGTGTAGACTGTCAAGCAACGGCATGTCACCGAACTGCGGTCAAGAACTCTCACTTCCACCAAGCCTGAAATTTCCCAAGCATTAAATTCCCTCCTGTAAGAATTCCACACCCTTAATGATGCTAAGGTGATGAGATCAGCCGCTTCCCCAACTTCAACCTTTCATTAATCCTAACAGCATATACAGACAACAACCCCGTAATTTACAACCAACCCATCGTTCCTCTCCCTCTGAGAAGTGCTCATTAAAGTGTAAAGAAGCTGGGATATCTGGCAACCAATTTTTTTAGTAAATGTAAATTTCAAACAAAATAAGATGAACACTCGCTCTACTTCAAGTGCCTAGGTGTTGACAATCTCGTTGTCAAAATACTAGCTGGAATTCCATTTATGGAATACAACGATACACCCGTGCGATCATCTAAGCGACAACTTGTAATTGGATGTCACCACACTTACCATTACGGTTCCAATTCCCTATGAGCATCACAACACTCAATATGCCGTGCCATTACTTTACGTGCCCCTTCAACTACTGCTATTTGGCCATAAGAGTACTTAGAAGTTAATGTCCCAGATTACTTTCTTCTTTTGACCAGTGCTACGCAATTGAACCACATCACCGAACCACATCCCCCAGTCTCAACATATGAAACTAGTCATATGTGACCTTGTCCTGAGATAATACACAGTGTGTCAAACAAGGTCAGAATTCCAAACCTAACTCAGAACCATTTACAGTCAAATGCCATGAAACTTTTGTCGGATCCAACCAGTCATGACTTCAGACAGTGTCAAGTTAGAATTTCCGAAACCTAGCATGAATTCGTGCAGTACCCAACACTAACCATGCCCAGCGAAACCCTTAACTCTAAAGAACAGCGTACCTTACACATCTACAGTACTGTTACATGTAGATCCGCATGACATACTTCCCGTGAAAGACAGACAAGCCTTCCGTGACACACTACACACTATCAGAATTCATGGGATCTATGTTGCCCCCACAACGTAAAGGAAGACTCTCCCAATACTCACGCAACCCAACTTTCCAAAATCCAGAAACAGTTTAATCTGCTAGATGAACATGATGTTTTTAAACCTCCAGAGGACGGTCTGGTAATAACAGTAGAATTCTTGAACCCATCATTCTTATTAAAGAAACCAAATGGTGAATTTCACTTAGTATCAGCCTTTGCAGATGTGTATATATATACAAAACCACAACCATCTTTGATCCCCAATGTAGACAGTATCTTGCTTCACATAGCTCAGTGGAGGTACATAACCGTATCAGATCTGACAAAATCCTTTTACCAAATCCGTTTGTCAAAGACATTCATTAAAATTCTGCGGAGTCGTAATCCCATTTCCAGGAGCGCGTGTGTATATTAGGTCTGCGATGGACATGCCTGGATCAGAAACTTCTCTAGAGAAACTGATGTGCCTAGTTCTCGAGAACTGCTAAAAGAAGGTGTAGTCGTGAAATTAGCTGACAACTTGTATTGTGGTGGTGACTCACCCAAGGATCTTCTCTATAATTGAACTGTCATAGCTCCCGATACGACCAATGTTCTTGAATTAATATGGGAAATGGGCACACTTATAGCCAGCCCACACCGAATAGCAACGCTATCATGTTGCTGTCCTCATGAAAAGGTATCAAGACTTAAATAATTTATCGGCGCAGTGAGAGTTCTTAGTCGTATCATCCCGGGTTGTGCATCACTTAATTCTCCCCTATACAATGCTATCGCTGGATAGGGCTCAGACAATAATGTCAAATGGACTGATGAACTACTCGCTGCGTTTAAGAGGTTGTTTCCTTACATGAAACGATTCACCTACCACGCCCCGGAGATACTCTTTGGATTGTTTCAAATGATGCTGTTAATAAGCAATGTGAAGGTGCCACTTTGAACGCAACAAGGGACAACAAACCTTCTTCTTTGTGGATTCTTCAGTGCGAAGCTCAGAGGACAACAAGCATCTTGGATACCTTTTGAAATAGAAGCACTTTCCATAGCAATTTCTGTAAAGCAGTAGTGTTTACATTATGCATTCTAGCATCAAACTATGTGTACTAACAGACAGTTAACCTTGTGTCATGGCATTCGAAAAGCTGGGTCGTGGTGAATTCCCTGTTAGCCCTCGCGTTACCACATTCCTTGCTGTTGTCAATCGGTGCCAGTTGTTTATACGACATGTCAAAGATGCTGATATCCTACCGTCAGATTTCGCCAATCGAAATGCTTCGGACTGTGTTGAAGCAAATTGATAAATATGTGTGTTCATTCGCCAATCAGAGAATTGTGTTATAACCTCCATAGAGGATGTTTTCAATGGTAATTCCAAACTTCCTTTGGAACAGGACTATCTACTTGGTTAGCAATCCAGACCCAATGCCCAAAGTTGTATGTATGTTGTATACATGTATGTGCCCACACAGATACTTCTTCGCTTGGACATGGACAAATCAATCGAAATAGTCTCCGATAACTGCTTCCATTACGATGCCCTGCGTAAAACGTAACACACAGCAACTGAACAGAGAACTTCAGAAACCCAAGTTCTTATTGGGGTCTCAATTGCTGCAGACGTAATGCGTCGGGAAAGGCAGTACATTTTAGTTGTACGTAATGTGTTACATCCTATACATTCGCCATCATTATAGACAAAAAGGGGAAAGGATGACAAGATCCTACGCTTGGTTACACCAGTTATTGTTTCCAGTTACATGTACCATTCATGGTGCAACGTGCGGAAATTCAAAGGTAAGCAACTTTGAAAAGCATCTTACCGTGTCAAGAAAGCTGAAGGTTACATGGTTCCAAGCGCCATCTCTTTAGACGTTGATACCATGCAACTTACTTACAGTATGTAAGACTCCTCAGATGAGAATGATGAGAAAAATTCAAAGATTCTTGACAACTCTCAACCCCCAGCCCTCCAGATATCTCGGAGGAGATACACCTTCCCCCAGAAGAGGATAAATACTGTTACCAAAGGGATGGGGGAGCTCCTCCTTGAATGGAACCAAAACTGACAGTTGTGTTTCAAACATCCATGGTCATCACACTGGTCCACAAACTCTTTTACCTGATTCTTCCAATTACACCCCACTGTTCCATCTCGTCCATTTCGAAAGAAAACTCTTCCCTCGCACTTAAAGGACAATGAATTGTATTATTTTTTTGTTACCTGTTATTGTGTTGTAAGGGGGCAGAATAATCCCTAGTTGGTTTGAAGGTAATAATATATAATACCTCATGATAACCACTTCGTACACTACGTCAGTGTGTTATGTTTTTGTGACATGCCTATTAATATAACCATCTTTTTGTATCTTAGTTTCGGTTACAATAAACGTGCATTTAATCCTTCGGAGTTTGGTTTGTCTTAACCGCTGGCGATGTTTTTAATTTTTTTTTTTTACGTTTGTTACGTTCTTAATTTATATTTGAATAATCTGTGCGAGGCTAATGAATACTTCTGATCTATAATTTACTCATGGATTTACGTCTTTTTTAAAGGGGCATGGTCACGATTTTGGTCAAATTCTATTTTTCTGTTTTTATTATTTATAAGGCCTTAGGAATGCATTTCTAATTATCAACTGAAATTTGAGAGTCAGTCGTTGAGTTATAAGCAAGATACAGGGCTCACAATTCTTTGTCATGTAAACAAGGCTCGTGCTCTGTTTCTGTTTACGTATGTTCAATATACCAGCAAAAATCTTTTTTTCAAGCTAATTTGTCTATCTTCTTTTCAATTTAAGCATATATAAGCAGTTCCTGACGTTTAACACAGTCATTTTAGGTCTAAAACTGGAATTTTAACTTCAGCATTCAAAATGTAAACAAAAGCTTTGTTTACATAGCAAAGAATTGTAAACTTTGTAACTCGCTTATAACGAATGACACTCAAACTTTGGTTGCCTATTAAAATGTCTTACTGAATCATTGTAAACTTTAAAATCGAAAAAATAATTTTGACCAAAATCGTGACCATCCCCCTTTAAGGTTTGTATTTATGAAAAATTACATGCTTCAAAATTTGAAAAAGACCCAAACAACACAATATTTTAAAACAGATATATCATAGACTTTTTCTAACTGTTTTAAAAAATTAGGGAACGTTACCGTCCATTTCGGATATCTACGCGATGCCTTTTGTCTCATGCGAATAGTAATACGAGGCATTTTTTGCTTCGATGGATAGGTATCACTAGAAAATGTACTGGAATTGATATATCAACCTAAATTTGAGAGCGAGTGAACAGGGTACCCTTAACGTGGTTCCAATATCTAATAAAAGCATATGTCATGCTAATAAATAAATTAGATAGACAGAAGATATACGCTCTGAAGGAAAGTTAAAACTAGGTTCTTACGTCATGGGCTGTATCATAAAGCTACCTTCATGACTTCTTGAAGAGACCTCGACAAATTGTTCGCATATTAAACATACGGGATTTCAAACATACTACCCCATCGATTACAAAAAGAGCAATTAGTTACTTTTTGGGAAAAAAAGAAAAAATGTAAAATAGACCATCATGTCCAACTTTTATAGAGTACTAAATTACGAAATTCTTCCTGAACGCCTAATATCCAGAGATGAAGTCGATAGCAGGCGGACTATCCTAACCTCACGCTTTACAAAATATATTAACAGAAACATTTATCTTAATGGATTAAAATTTTCAGGTCTGAATTGAAATAGGTAGATATCTCAAAGCACAAGTTTTTGTCACTTAACGTGGATTTTTCACGATTTTATCGCATCTGTGACTTTTGGATCGTACCTACAAAAGGAAATAGACTTTATAACTCTAATTTATTAATTCGTTGAGACTGGAAATTCGTAGATGAGAGGCACCCACGAATTTCACGAAAATTAAGCCACCACGAAATCTAATGATTCCACAGTAGATAGAGTAGAAACGACAAGTGTGGAACTTAAATAAATTGTTATACAAAATACATATACCGACTTGTGTATTTCTACTGTTCATTATATTAAGATAATAATCAATTCTTCATCAACAGTACTTTTTGGTAATTGTGCTAGTTTCGTAATCTTTTTTTAAAGGTACTTAGACACGATTTGTTTAAATTTTAATTTTCGATTTTTAATGTCTAAAATGGTTAATGAGTAATTTTAATGCTTATTCAAAATGTGAAAGTAAAAAATCAAGTTACGAGAAAGATACAGGGTTTGAATTGCTTTGATTTTAAACAAAACTCGAGTCTTGTTATTGTTGTTATTGTTCACATATGTGTTGTTTTGGTATACGTTTCAATCAAATGTTGCTTTCTTTTGGTGATATGATTTTTATGAACACATTGAATAGGTTTATCTTGTTTGCCATAATAATTTTCTTACTTAACACTTTTTGTAAACAAATACATGTAAAAGAGATAACAATGAATTTTGACCCAGTATCTCGCTTGTATTATGAATTCTAACATTAGACACAATTAGACTATTTAATACATAAAAAATGAAAAATAAAATTTTGATCTCAAATCGTGTCTAGCTCCCTTTAAAACATAAGCTTATTTGCAAATCGTGAAGATTTTTTTTTTAGACAGTCACGCTAAAACTTATCTTACAGTCGACCTTATACATGTTTTATGTTTGCTTACTTTAAATTTGATCACAGAAAAGGTAGAAATGGTGCAAATTTTCTCTAATTTATCCAATTTTTAAACTAAGTGTTTTAGCTGTTAAAGAAGCTTTAAAACAGAGCAAATTTCTATTTAGAAGCAATATACAATCATTATCGCCAACTAAAAAAATGAATGGTATAGGTTATACATTACGTAATAAAATGTAATCTACTGAAGTTGTGTGAATACGTACTCGTAACTTTTTTCTAGCCGGTCAGTATTTTCGAACAACTTAACATCTCAATTATTGACTTTATGAAGTGAATAAACACATTACTGTTAACAATGTATCGTAACATCACGTCAGATTAATGTGACTCCGGTCATAAAATCCTCACAGGGGCATTTAATAGGGTTATTGAAAATCTTATTATTTTATCCAGACTTCATAAACTAACAAAGAAAGACAGCTCATTTACGTTCGAAGTCCAGAGGAACAATATCTTAGGAAATCCGCGTTTCTAATTATCTGAACGAGATACATAGATGGCCGACAATACAGGCGAAAGGTCTTACAATCATCCGTGCATTGTCTGAGCGAGATTGATGATAGTGAAAGGGATTTTCGTTCGACAAGCAACATTGAATGAAATGTCCCCCCAAAATGTCGTTTTTCGAGAATAAATGAATCTCCGAAGATTGCCTCTGTAGAAAACACAGACAAACAAAGGGGATTAGATTCCAGGAAAATTCTTGGCTTTGCAATCGTTGGTTTGTTCGTTTTTGTTGTTTTTAAGAGCCAATAAACGGTCTTTGAGCTAAATTATACTTCCAAGCCAACACACACACACACACACACACACACACACACACACTTAATGTATAATGACCACATTTTGTACCTAATAAATGAATGGTTTCATATTCATAAATAAAGATATCATTTTGAAGTTGTTCTCAAATAAAATTTCTCCACTAAAGGAATTTTTGAAAATTTTGATCCTTGTTCAATTAATTACACCTAAACTTTTACATTGAAGTCTATGGGCATCGCATGTTTTATTAAGATGTTGTAAAAAGTAACTTAAAGTTCATACAAATCTCTTGGTGAATATATGCATTAACGTTCTCTTTATTAAAATATAAAATAAAAATAGACTCTTGTTGCAAAAGCAACAAAAAGGTATTCCGTTCTGACATAAATGTATCAATTTAACTGTAAGACATTGCTCTCTCACGTTGAACCAAACAAAACATGTTAAACATTTCTACAATCATATGTCAATCTTTTCTCAACGTTTGATTGTTCATGTCTCTGCCAAATCTGAGAACTCGCTGAAATAAGAATTTTTCTTGGGACTGGAAACGGACGAACGAAAGTGATTTATGAAACTAAAAGCTGGTATTTCTTGTACATTTGCCTAGTGTACATCAGTGTTTATCAGGCTAGATGAAACACCCAAGAATATCAGTTAAACTTGTTAAAAACATGATTTGTTTGAACCCTCCCCTGAAATATAAGTAATAATCCTTACATAAGTCATCTATCCGATGATAGATAAACAGAAAATTATTACTTCCGGTGAGATATCTCAAATATTAAAAAATGAATTTCTCTTGTAAAAAGAAAATAGATATATTATATACTGTTAAGGAATTTCCCGGTAATTAATTCTATGTAAAACAAAACAAAAATACAAATAGTCAATTTTTGAGTACTTTGACTTTTTGAGTACTTTCTGTGACGACCGGAAGTTACGACAGATCAGACAGAACAAAGTAAAAATATCTTCATACAGTGTTCTGTTTTTCCTCAAAGTTTGGATGTTCAAGTTTTTGTCAGCTATAAGATCTCGCTGAGAAAAGGTTTATGTCTCAGGACCAGAAACGGACAAACGGATGTGATTAATGAAATTAAAAGTAGATATTTTTAGTATATTTACCTACAGTACGTTATTGTTCATCACATTGAGTAAATTGTTTAAAAAAATCTAAACTTAAAAAAAAAAAGATTTTTTTGCTTGAACGCTCCGGAAGTGACGGACGTCCAAATCAAACCCGTAAACACATGATCTCTAACGGTTTCTGAGATCTCGTGGGTACAACGTTTTTAGAAAAGAAAGCTATCTGAGATATTTGAGATGTCTTGCCGGAAGTAGATTTTTTCGTTTATTCAACCATGTGTAGATGACCTTTTTGTATTTCTATTGCTTAAATGTTACTTTCATGCTAAAAACCAAATTATTTTTAAAAAATCAAATTTTGGTGTACTTCCTGTGACGACCGGAAGTTATGCCGGATAAAACAAAATAGTGTAAACACATGTACATACATAGGTTTATCATCCCACAAAGTTTGGTCAAGTCGTCACCGTTTTTGAGATCTCGTCGAAATAAGGTTTTTTGTCTCGGGACAGGAAACGGACAAACGGAAGTGCTCAATGGAAATTAAATTTAATATTTCTTATATAATATTTCTTATATACTTGCTTATCGTACATTACTGTTTATTGAACAAACTAAAACTATCAAAAGAAAACAGTTAAACTGATAAACAGCTTGATTTATTTGAACTCTTCCGGTGAGGACCTTAAGTAACGGTCGATAAAATGAAACCGTTTTAACACATCTACAGTGAAATGTCTATCATCCATGTAAGTTTCGTGTCTTGATCAATTTCTGAGTTTCTGAGATCTCGCGGGTACAAATTTTGTTTTCAAAAAGCTACCTGAAATAACGGAGATATCTCACCGGAAGTAGAATTTTGTTGTTTTTTTTTAACATCGCATAGATGACATATAAGAATTTATACTAATTTTATCATCTTCTGTAAAATAAATTTAGATACGTAAAAAAAATTTTGAAGTGCTTCCGGTGAATACCGGAAGTTACGACGAACAAAACAAAATAGTTTAAACACATCTACAAATATAGGTCTATCATCCCTCAAAGTTTGGATGTTCAAGTCTTAATCGTTTTTGAAATCTCGATGTCACAAACTTTTCGTCGCGGGTAAGGAAACGGACGACCGGAAATAAATTTTGAAAAACTGAAAAAAGTGCCTCGAGATATTATCATTCTCTATCACACTTGAAATTTCAGGAAAATCTATCCAGCCATCTCTGAGAAATTCTCCCGACAAAAAAGGGGAAACCCCCCCCAAAAAACCTAACAATCACTGTAAGGTCTTCCGTTTCCAACCGAAGACCTTAAAAAAATAATAAGAAACATTACAATCACTATAAGGTCTTCCGTTGGAAACGGTATACCTTAATAAAAAACATTACAATCACTATAAGGTATTCCGTTAGAAAAGGAAGACTTTAATAAAACATTTACCGCAGATATTTTGACAAAATTAAAAAAAAACTTTCTTCATTTCTTCTTTTCTTCATCAAGAGTAGATAACTCTAAAAAAAAGTTTAAGGTGCAAAATGACCGTCTTCCTATATGTTGGCACTCATGTGAATTTGGTTCATTTCACTTTCATTGATATCTAGCAATACGTATTTATCAATTCAAAATGATTCAAAATTCACTATTCCTTTATTATACATTGAATACCTTAAAATAAAATAAAAATAACAACACTAATCGTAAATCCAAGTGTGACAAAATACATCTTTACAGGAGGTCTGAATATGGTGGACTTGAATAATTTTATAACTTCTTTGAAGTGTTCTTGGATACAAAGACTAGTGCATAGGGGGAAATCTTGGTTGTGTATTTTTAAAGCAGTTTTTGGAGAGTCTGAATTTTTAGATTTTGATGACGCTTTTATTGAAAATCTTTTGAAAAACTGTACCAACACTTTTTGGAGAGATGTTTTGAAGTCATGGCTTATTGTATTGAATACACATTTTAAAGGGACATGGTGACGCACAAACCCATGATTTAGCAAATATTGAATTTTTACACGATTTCCACATATTTTATATATCATATGAAAAGATGAACTTTTGAAAATGTTTTCTCTCCTAAGACAAGAGAATACTGTTAGCGTGCCGTCATAATGTGAATTTGTTATTTAGTAGGTGGGTGTAAATACAAAATTTAGATAATCTGATTTACTAAGTGGATGCAAGAGCAAACATTTAAAAGATGTCATATTATTAATTTTGTATTTACGCCCACCCAGAAAACTTACAGTAAACAATATTACAATTTGAATTTACTGGGTGAATGTAAAAACAAAATTAAACAATATGACGTAATGTAGATTTTTATTTATTATTTATATTTGTACACTTATTCAGCAAATATAAAAAGCTATTTCACTGAATTGAATAGTTTATCGTGTAACCATTTATACAAATATTCTTATTAAAAACATAATTTGAAATATAAATATTACACAAAACAGCAATTATACGCGAAAAGTTCACTATGAATAAAATAGTCAATACATATTTAGGGGGTTAGCAGAATAATTCGAAAAATAATCATTAAAATGTTTCATTTTTTGTCCGACTGTTAAAATATTAATATAAAAACATTAACATCAAGGAACTGATCTTTTAGATACTGAATAATGTATTCAATTTTATTACCGGTAGTCGACATGAATTAAATTGATAAACAATGAAAGAAAAAATATTTTTTTTTTCGGAATCACGCAGTAACTCTCTTCGGCTATTTCCGAGACAAAACTTGTACGTTTTACGTACGAGACATGACGTCATGTAGACTGAGCATGCGACGTTTAGATTAACTTTGGCTAATGATTTAAATAGGCGGATTAAACTGCACTGTGTTAAGGTGGAATAACACAGCTGGTAAAAGTCACTCAAATTAACAGTAAATTATTTGACTATGAAAGATATAATGATAAATAAACTGTACATATGTCAAATAAGCGAAAAGTTTGAAGTTTGGGGATAAAAAATGAATATCTATAAAAAACAATCCAGTAAGTAACAACAAAAGCCCCTGCGGGATTCGAACTTGGTATGTACGAATCACAAGCCCGACACTTTATCCACTCGGCTATGGAGTAAGTTACATGTTGCCGTCGATAAAATCCTTTCACTAAAACGAAAGTCGTTTCGATCAGAGGTCAGCCATTTTGTGACGATGTGTTATTCCACCTTAAAGCTGAACACCGCTCGTAAATAGGCACCGTCACACAGGTACCTGGTATATAAACCATTCGATTTCGTTACACCCGATTGCACACCTGAAACTCGTGGCCGACATGTATTATTCCTTTCGTCGTCTTTGGATTTTATGCATTTATTTCTTAAACTATGTGCATATTCTGTTTGTAAATAATGAATTGACCAATTTATTTGATGTTAGTATTCTCTTATCTTGAAAAAAGTGCGTAAAATTTGATAATTTCATCGCGACCGAGTAACACGGCGAGGCAAGATGTAACGTTCACACAGATGGAGTTTCGGTAAAATCCACATATATTCCAAATGATAGACCGTTGTCTAGAGAGTATATAACAACTTTTGTTTTTAGTGTGTTTCACCTGACAGGTGAGATATTTACCTTTAAAAATTAATACCCCATAGGAAAATGATAATTCCCATAGAAGAAACGATTCTCCTACGGGAAATACTGACCATCCTATAGGATTTTCTAAAAATCCTATGGGAGTTATATTTCCTATAGGAGAAAGCTTTATCCTGTAGGAATTTGACTCAAACAGGTTTTCCTATAGAAAATTAAAATTTCCTATTGGATTTTATCAAATCCTATCGGAATTGAATACCTATAAGAAGTTCTTGTATTCCGATAGGAAATTTCTTATTTCCTATAGGAATACTGTTTTTCCTATGGGAAAATTATTTTCCTGTAGGAATTTAGTTTTGAAAGGTAAATATCTCACCTGACAGGTGAGATACAATGATAACAAAGGTGGTTATAAACTCTTTAAGCAACGGTCTATCATATGGCATATTTGAATTTTTCGATATATGCAGCTTAGACGGGTGCAAAAATGCCACCTTGGCAATGGCATAATTATCCGGCACAGTGTTCATAGTAAACAATTTTGTTGCGATAACACCCCCCTCGAGCTCCCGGCCATGATATCTATTTTTAAGGATATGTAGTGATAACGAACAGAGTTCATATTCAAAAGTCCAAAGGAAAATTACAAAACAGGAGCAGAGCGAACACGGACCTCTTAAAAAATAGAGGTAGGATCAGTTGCCATGGAGGAGTGAGCATCCTCTGCTAACCGGTGACACCCGCCGTGTGCTCTTTGTCGTAACCGGGATAAACGGAAAATCAGTACACAATTAGGTGATTAATTATGGTCTAACAATTAGTAGCATTGATAATTGTGCAAACGATTGAGGAATGCGTGATCTGCTCATAAAAACTGCTTGATACAATATTTTATTTTTTTGACATGTTTTTGGCCTATAATAGTGATTAAGAAAATATGCTGGGACTACATATGGAAAATTACACATTTGCTTTATCCCCCTTTTCAATAAACAATTCAACACCCGCTATATTGCCTTTTCTATTTTTGTAATCGTTGTAGATTCATTATTTTAATTTTAATTTTATCATGATGAGAATATCTAAACGGTATTGGTAAATTATCACAATTAATTAACTTCAATACATGCATGAATACGCCAGACCTATGCACATTGAGTCTTGCCCGGCAACTTGTCGTATGTGTTGTTTGAGCTAGCATTTTGAATTCATCACGAGAGAGAGAGAGAGAGAGAGAGAGAGAGAGAGAGATTCTCTGTCCATTTTACATTGATATCTTAGTATCGATAACTCCGTTTGTGTACAGAATCGGTTACATTATTATTTGAGTACACTATAAAAAGTAATAATACCCCTAAAAAGAAAGAAGCAAGCTTTAAAACCAAAGTCTAAAAACACATGCTACAGTGTATCAGACCGTATGTGCTGGTATGGGCGGCGGAAAGGGTAAAAAAGAAGTTTATGCAAAACAAACAACATAAAAGCATACTAAAATACGAAACAGACCAGCCTTAAAACAAAACCAACAGCCTCTTTCGCAAAATAAACAAACACCTATTCAAAACAAACGATCACCGATGCAAAACCAACAGTCATGCACTGAATAAACGCTAGATGGCGTGTAAAGAGGTACATGTATCAGGAGCTAGAGACCGTACCATGGAGAAAGCGTAACCCGGTAAAAACGGACCTACAAATTAAAGTGCATTTTCTCTGAGAGAAAAACGTACCTTGGAGATCTAGAAATCGTAACAAGAATTGAAATACTTATAAAAACTGTTTCAATGCAATAAATACGTACAAGTAACTTATTCAATTTGCAATAACATTTTTGCTTGTATCATTCTTTTCATTATATCACGTTTATAAAATAATTACAGAATACAGGCACGTATCATCGTTTTTGAAAGTGGGGGGGGGGGACGCATTCTAAAAACCTTGAAAATCAAAAAAAGAAATAAGATTAATACGCAAATCATGAAAATCCTCATACTTGGGGTGAGGGTAGACAGGAGTACGCATTTACCTTCTTCATTTTCACTGTTATTTTCGCTTTCAGTTTTTACATTCTCCGGAAAAAATTGGGAGTAACTCCTTGATAATTCGGTTTTTTATTTTTATATGTTAATTTAAGAATAATGTTTGCTGCAAGAAAAAGTGGGAGAGGGCAGCCCCCCCCCCCCCCGCTACGTGCCTGCAATAATTGTGTTTACAGACGAACAAGCGTCGCCTGAGCAATACATTGTAGGTGAAATCGTTAAAAAAATGATAGTTTGGATTGCAGTATTATTGGAGAATTAAAAGACTAATATAATGGTAAAAATAAATAAGTAAGTAATTTATTATTATAGTGACATGTGCATATTATGTACAATTGTGCCGTATAATACAAATTTTAATCAATTACTTGTACATAAATATTGGACACCCGGACCATTGGGCCTATAGGTCACCTTTGATTATAACAACAATTATAGTTCATCACGAGTAATACAATTGCATCAATTATATAAGGGTAAAGGTACATATTAAAATATAATGTCATATCAAGGTGAATATCAACTGAAATCACTATAAAGAAATTGTCTACGAATTCGAAATGCTTTTAAAACGAGCTAACTGTTTACAGTGTAGATTTACAGCTCATTAAATATGTAAGCACATATTCTCTATCACAGTTAAATAGTTCTGGTGATAGCAGCTGCTCACTGAGGATCTCGGGTGGCTGAAAAACGCCTGGACATCGCAATCTCTGTTAAAATTTTCTGTTGGCAGATAGCATTAATAAACTAAGAATAATGTGATGGTTTTGTGTATAATTGAATGGGCGTATTCATTTATTTATCCATATATGCTATGAGTACTAGTATCTGTATATCTATTATGTCTATGTATCCATGTATGTTAGGCGCACCCTGAAACAACCGTTAATGATACAACGCCGCTTAATGATATAAATAGCATTAAGCGTTGCAATTGCAACGCTTATTGGCAGATACAATGTAGCATGAATAAATTCTTGCATTAACAGTTGACATGTCCAACTTAAATAAGTTATTCGTCCGAACAAACCCTAATTCGTTGAACAAATCCTAATTCATTCAAACATAAAAGATTTATTATTTTTTTTATCTGGCCCTTCCACGCAGCCGTAATATAATCATGTCATGGACAAAAAACATGAAGAACTAAAATTATGAAAGTGTTTTGTTTTACTACCGGTCACTTTTTTAATGACCAAAATCAAATTAATAATTTCATTTTTAGTAACAGCTATAAGGTCAAACAAAAGGACTTCTTGGTCTGTATGGATTTTTTTATTTAAGCAAAAAAGGAATGAATTACTTTCTGATTGACATATCAAATACGATAATTTAGATGCATGTAACTTTTAGTAATATTATTACAACGGTAACTTGATCAAAAGGGTCGGATTATTGGAGTTGCCAGATGCAGATCATCAGATCAGAAGTAATGCATAGCATTGAGTTTGATCTAATGATCTTCGCCTTGCAACGAGACGTCATCTGATTCTTTAGATCTTTAGATCATGATCATCTATAATAATAAATTTATTATCTTTCCGCAAGGTAAAAACAAACAAAACCATTATATTTATTGAATACAAATTATTCCTAATAAACAATTTAAAAAGGCAAGTAAAAATATTTATTGTGTACGATGTCATTAGCTTCAGAAAGCGGTATATGAAACATGTAACTTCGCTTCGACTTGCGACTCCAGATAATCATAGACGCGGGGACTTTATTTCGCGATTTTCTTCCGATAAAATGTATCGCGACGACGAATCGTCGCGACCAAACCTTATCCAAACCCGTGTTGTTCTACATGTAACAACCACACGACAAGGAATGATTCGTAGCGGGAAATATTCGCGACTACGATACGCGCATGACCTCGCAAAAATTTCTCGCACGCAAATAAATGTTGGTTTACAGTATATGCATCACCGAAAATATAAATATCTTTTTGTTTTAAAATTCCTTTCCCCTAAGATTTGTAATATAAGTATTTCGGAAATGTTAGATATTTGAGACATGTTGTACATGTACATTTTCATGCATACTCCTTTTTCAGTGTTTTGGTTTGCTGTAAAAAAAAAAGCGCTAGTAGGATAAACCAAGATGTAACAATACAATTTTTTCTAAGGCATAAACCATTCTGCTTAATGGAATATATATATAGCATGTTAGCAACATAATTTTTGTACAGGATGACAATAACGTTATTTTGCTTTTATAGTTTCTAAATAGTTTTAATCACAAACACGTAACAGAAGTTTTAATTGATTATTTTCAATGAAATGGTAAATTGCATTT
Source organism: Magallana ariakensis (assembly GCA_020458035.1). Lineage (NCBI taxonomy): Eukaryota > Metazoa > Mollusca > Bivalvia > Ostreida > Ostreidae > Magallana > Magallana ariakensis. Next base: position 45,853,556 of record CM035813.1, read on the forward strand.
TTTTAAAAATAAAACAAATCGTTCATTTAAATGAAGAAGAGGATCTTGCGATGGGGTCAGAGTAGAAGTTGGACCTTTCTATCACACGCACCTACATTATAAATATAGAAGGCATACATTTTTATAATGAGAAAAATATATAACGTCAGATGCATGTGTTTCAATTCTACACGTAGTTAATGAAAATGAAAACACAAATATAATAGAGATCAATTGTAATCTTTACTTAAAAAAAAAACTACGCATATGCAGAAATTAAGCTGGTGCTTCAAAAAATAATTTATCTGGCAAGTTTACGAAAAATTATTGTTAAGCCGAATAAATTGAATAAAAACTGTTGACAACCTGTTAGATAAAAATATGACACCTGTTCATTTATTATTTGTCAGGTTATACCTTATACCTAATAATACAGTATTAATTATAATTAATACTGTTGGTATATATTTTTTTATTATGAGAAAAATACAACGTCAGGTGCTCGTGGATTTAAACTATGTCAATTTGCCTTTTAATTAACGTTAACGGTTAGTATTTGTTAAATATATTTATCAAAGATTATGACAAGTTAACATCAATTAATGGACAATTATTATATCCCGATAATGGAGAAAGTGGAGGATGATGTCAGTTTTTTAATTTTAAATAAAGTCATTAATTTGTATTCTGTTCTAGAACACTTGAAAACAAATAACCCATTTTCTTTAAGCTACAAAAAATTCTCACAGTAAAGACTAATAAATAATCTGTCCTTAGTGACCTTTAAATTCTGTCCCAAGAGGGAATGACAATCAATTCTATAACCAAAATATTGCTAGCCCGACTCGTCCTCCGATTCAGAAGCAACATGTCAACTTCTTGGCTTCATTTACATATTATAATTAATGGGACATGTACAAAGTTTTCAGTCTTAATATTAAATGATTGTAATCGGACAAATTAACCTTAAATAAATCAGCAAGGTCCGCATATGTATCGGACAGAAAAAAAGTTTTAAAACTGAAACTTTCAAGTATATACATGAACATGCACATTTAAACCGTGTAGAGTAAGTTCCAGTTCAGTTCAAAGACAGTTCAAAATAGTTGGAGTCAATTTTCAACAGGGTCAATTTTCAACGTGTCGATGTCATCAGTGTTTAGAAAAAACTTTTTCAAGCTGTTAAAAAATGACCCCGGGTATAAATTTCACGACTTCTGGTCTCAATTTTCAAGATTGAAAAATGACCCCGGGTCAATATTCAACGTTGAAAAATGATACCCGGGTCAATATTCTTCGTTACAAAGTTAAAAGTGTGTGTATCACATTTTTAAACAAAATTTCAAAATTTCCTCTTTAATCAAAAACAGTTATTTTTCTAATGAAGCAAGAATTTTGATACACAGTTGGGAAACAAAACGACATATTTAAGGAAAAGAATAAACAGGATCAGCAGTATGAATAAACAAGATGCCCATGGGCCACATCGCTCACCTGAGCAACAAAAGGTATGATAAAATCAGCTTAACGGGGCCATAATACAAACTATCTGGACAATGTAGTAAAATACATCTAGATCCTGTATAAATAAAAGTCGTTTTTTCACCCTGGATATTCTTATGTTCATAATCAAGTCCCTTTTCTAACAGGATAATTTCATAGTCATATCACCTGTTAAGCAGTGCAGTTCTTTATAAGATCCTAAACTATTGTTTATATATAAAATATAAACCTACACCAAACTCTGAACCCCTTGTGAAGCCCATGAATCATCCAGGGGCCAAAGTCTAAACAATTTCAAAGAATCAGCAATATGTCAAAATGCTTGCATAAAAGTAAACCCATATATCATAACATTTCAGTTTTTGTGAATTATAAAATAATTGCCTTTGTAAAATTGGATCCCCAATGTGGCCCCACCCTACTCCTCAAAATTTTGATTTGAAAGAATTCAAATCTACATTATCTAAGTTTGCTTTAAGTAAAGTTACAGCTTTTCTAGGCAAATAGGTTTTAGAAAATAGATATTTTTAAAAAATTCTATTTATATTCCTATGTAAATTTTTGCCCCCCCCCCCACGTTGGGGCCCCATCCTACTCCTGGGGATCATGATTTGAACAAACTTGAATCTATTTTACCTGAGGATGCTTCCACACAAGTTACAGCTTTCCTGGCTGATTAGTTTCTGAGAAGATTTTTAAAGATTTACTCAATATATTCCTATGTAAAAGTTCGACCCCCGCCCCGCATTGTGGCCCCACCCTACCCCCGGGGTCCATGATTTGAACAACTTTGAATCTACACTACCTGAGGATGCTTCTATACAAGTTTCAGCTTTTCTGGCAAAATGGTTTTTTGAGAAAAAGATTTTAAAAGATTTACACTATATATTATGTGAAAGTTCGACCCCCCATTGTGGACCCATCCTACCCATGAGGGTCATGTTTTGTACAATTTTAAATCTACAATACATGAGAATGCTTCCACACAAGTTTCAGCTTCCCTGGCTGATTAGTTTCTGATAAGATATTTAAAGATTAATTAAATATATTCCTATGTAAAATTTCGACCCCCATTGTGGCCCCACCCTACCTCGGGGGTCATGATTTTCATTAATTTGAATTTACACTACATGAGGATGCTTCCAAACTTCCTGGCTGATTTGTTTCTGAGAAGAAGATTTTAAAAGATTCACTATATATATTTCTATGTAAAACTTCCACCCCCAATTGTGGCCCCACCTTACCCCCAGGGACCATGATTTGAACAAACTTGAATCTACACTACATGAGGATGCTTCCACACAAGTTTCAGCTTTCCTGGCCACATGGTTTCTGAGAAGAAGATTTTAATAGATTTACAATATATATTCCTATGTAAAAGTTCGACCTCCCGTTTTGACCCCATCCTACCCCTGGGTGTCATGCTTTTCACAACTTTAAATCTACACTACATGATGATGCTTCCACACAAGTTTCAGCTTTCCTGGTTGATTGGTTTCTGAGAAGAATATATTTAAAGATTTACTCTATATATTCCTAAGTAAATTTTCGACCCCCCTATTGTTGCCCCACCTTACCCCAGGGACCGTGATTTGAAAAAACTTGAATCTATACTTTCTGAGGATGCTTCCACGCTAGTTTCAGCTTTTCTGGCCAAATGATTTTTGAGAAGAAGATTAAAAAAAAATATCAACAAATGGTCAATAAATCCTAATTATCTCCCCTTGAAAGATAGCACAGCCCTTCATTTCAACAAACTTGAATTCCCATTACCAAATGATGCTTTGTGCTCAGTTTGGTTTAAATTGGCCCAGTGGTTCCTGAGAAGAAGTCGAAAATGTAAAAAGTTTACATACATACAGACAGACGGACGGACAGACAGACGGACGGACGCCGGACAAAGTGTGATCAGAAAAGCTCACTTGAGCTTTTAACTCAGGTGAGCTAAAAAGTGTTTTGAGAGAAAAATATTTGTTCATTGTGTCATTAAGAGACATCGTCCTCTGAAATATGTGATTTTAAAATGATAATATGCATGCCAGATAATACCTACATAATAATACAACAGTTTAAATAGGATAACACTCACACGAACTAAAAATAGCCCTTAGGGGAAAACACATAAGCCTATGTCATTGTTCAAGAGAAGTACATGTTTTGTATGATAGTCTAAAATTAGCTGTCAATATCACGTGATAGATGATATTCATGAGAAGGCAATTCTTTCCTGGCAGGAAAATAAATATTTTTTATTGTTTAAAATTCGATATCTTTATTACGTGATCGAATTAGGCATTATAATTAACAGCATAAAGGTAACTTTTGTAAGGAATCAAATGTATAGCTTTAAACAGAAAGCATCTTGTGCTGATTTATAAAAGCAAAATTTGGAGGTTTTCACTTTCTTCCGCCATTTTTAAACTCCTTGACCAGAGTTGAACCACGGTTTCATTTTAGTCAGACTAAATTAAGTTCTGTAACGTTTCTGGGTTCAGGTATTCGGCTGCTCTGCCTGAGCAATTTAAGAAATATGTAAATAAACTATAAATTTCTCAATCAAATATTTTAATCAAAAATATTTTCAATATCCCATTCTATTATGGAGCGCGCGCGCTTTCTATCAACCCTAACAGCTATCACAAGCTAATACAATATCAAATCAAGTCTCGAAAGCCTTATTCAGGCACATAAGACTTATCCTAATACTAAGGGTTTGTCCTTACCTATTACGAAGTGAACGTCTTCAACTTCAGACTGCAACTGACTAACAACCTCCGTTGTATCCGCTTATATATATTAGCGGAAAAAAGGAACTGTGCATTATTTAATATATGAAAAAACATTTAAAAATTATAATGAACAAATTATATTTTTTGTAATACTGTTAACACATGTATTCGTAACAACATCTCATAACACATTAATGTCAACGTCGAATAACGTCAATTTCAGCACACTCGAAAGTAACTGTTATTTGAAATTGAATTAACAAAATTAATAACGCGTGTGACCACCATTTGCGTTCACACATGCTGGACAGCGACGCCTTATTGATGCCACTAAAGTGTTCAGAAGTGCTTGAGGGATGTTGTTCCAGATGTTGGTTAAAGCCTGGCCTAAATCAGCCAATGTCACTGGCTGATTTGGTAAACGGCGTAAACGTCTTTCCATTTCATCCCAGATGTGCTCGATCGGCGACAAATCGGGGGAAACAGCTGGCCAAGCAAGACATCGACATTCTGTTGAACAAACAAGTCCCTGACTACACGTGCAACGCGTGTGGCCTTGCGTTGTCTTGCTGCAGAGTGATGTGATTTTGATGTCTCTGTATGAAGGGTATCGCATGACGCTGAATAATTTCATCTCGATAGCGAACGCCGGTTAGATTTCCATTGACAATTTGTAGAGGGGTCCTTCCAAGTGCTGATATTCCACCCCACACCATAACGCTACCTCCACTAAATTGTCGACGTTGCACAACACAAGCGTCCTGGTAACGCTCTCCAACGCGACGACACACCTTACAACGGCCGTCACTGTTATCCAAATGAAATCTGGATTCATCAGTGAACAGAATATTGGCCCAGTCCTGTATTCTGAATCGCAGATGTCGTGTGCACCACGCTAGTCTGGCGATACGATGACGTTGAAGCAGTACTGGGCGCACCGCTGGACGTCTTGGTCTGATGTTTTGCTCGCGCAGACGATTACGCACAGTTCTTGGACTAATTGGTTGAAGCCCTGGAATGCTACGGGCAGTCAAACTTGCTGTCTGGAAACGATTTCTCAGATGCACAAGTCTAATGTGGTTGTCCTGTTGACGTGACGTCACACGAGGTCGCCCAGAGCGCGGTCGATCCTGGGTGTTGCCAGATTGTTGAAAACGTCTCCATAATGACTGGATGGTGTTCCGATGAACTCCAAAGTGTCTTGCTACAGTATTTTGTGCCATTCCAGCTTGCAGCATCCCAACAGCACGATTACGTTGGTTTTCGTTGAGTCGTGGCATGACATAGGGGTAAATTTTGTTGAAACTAAAGTGATTTCCTTAACAAGAAAAGTTTAAACAAATCCTTTACAGTTCTTATTCCAAACAGTATTGGCCCGTAAAACTCGTGCGTACAAATTCTTCAATAAACAACAGGTGCTCACTAGCCATGAAAAAGTCCGTGCACCCGGACGGTAACCATCCGATATTGTCAAAAACAATACCATTATCGATTGTTTAAATTTTATAAATACAAACAATAGATACAGAAAAATTATACTAAATTTTATAATGCACAGTTTCTTTTTTCCGCTAGTATACTATCATAACCCAAGTGATCAAGGGAGTGATAAACCGGAAGCGCTTATTATTCAGCAAACGACTGTTTTTCCGTCTCTTTGATACATCTCCTGCACTCGATCCAGTTTCCGCCGTTTGTGTCCTTCAGTCTACGTACCCACATCTTCAAACTGCCCATTGGTCTGGGTCCTGGCATCGACAAGTAGACGCTGTGTCTGTGTATTGGCATCACGTGCTGTAGATAAATGGCTGAGCGTTTTCTTGGAGTGGTCATTGGGTGTCGAAACGGGGAAGGAGCGCGTGGCGTCAGGAGATCCTGAGAAACCTTTGACTTCCTTGTTGGCGCACAAACAGGAGTCGGCTTTGTCGGCTTTCTTTGGACAACTTCGTCAACCAGGTGCTGCTGTGGTGTTCTCTCAACTACATCAGACATAAAAAACTCGGTTATAGCTAAGTCCTAGGGACCAGTGGAGTCTTGTGAATTCGCTATACACGTGTTTTTCTTCAAGATGACTATCATTTGTGGTTACTGAGACATCAAATAAAATATCTACTTTAGAAATTTTAAATACACAAATGGTAATTACCCGCATTAATGTACTATTTTATAGAATACTTCTTGCAATGATCAATAATCCTAAAGCCAGTGTGAACGCCAAAGAACATATAGTTAACTGTTATAATTAAACATTTATTCAAAATAAATTAGTAAGTATTTCTCCTCTCTAATACCTATTCCCAATAATATTTGTCCATTGCATCTGCATGTGTATATCTGAGCATAATCATCAGTAAATGCAAACAATAATGAAATTTTAGTTCACTTTTGTTTTGCGATTTCGAACAGTGTTCAAAGACCGATTCATCATTGCGGTGTGTGTGGGTGTGTGTGGGGGGGGGGGGGGGGGGTGGGGGTGTGGGGGGACAAAAGCTGAATGAGATGATTGCAAAGTTTTACTATTTTTGCTTTGTATAATATAAATATTGCACTAAACTGAATTACCGTTTGATTTTTCTATCACGGTGTTCATACGTATGTCTATTATACATGACAGAAATCCGAATAAATATTAAAGATGGATCAATTTTGTCTTTTTTTAACTGTTGACGGCATGTGTACAGAAATATTCTTCGGAAATTTCCAAACATTGTCTACATCTCACACATGTATATATGTACAATACAATTCATTATCGTTATATACAATACCTATCTTCATCCATTAAATTTATTCATCAAACAATTATATTGTAATTCATATTGTTATTCTCAAATTGTTTTACTAAAACAAATAGTAAAACGGACATTCCATATACTTCACAAAAAGCCGCATAGTTACCCCTCCCCCACCCCAACAAAAATCAGAAAACTTTATTGATTTTAAAAACTGCCTCCTTAAAGCAAAAATAACTTGTCTTGACCAATAGGCGCCAGACAATCTCTGTAGCTCTCGGTGTGAAAAAAAAAATCGGATGGCCGACCTGGAACCGAGATCGTCCATCCGCCATTCTTAAATATTGCCATTTCTTTCTTACACGTACGCAGGTTGGTCGCATACTCTCCGAGACCATCGTCGCAACCCACGGGTTTTACTCGTGGGTTCCGACGATGCTCCGAGACTAACTGGTTCGTAATTAAACTTTAAGCGCAGCATTAAAAGGCATTCCAATAATTTTGAAAATGATTAATTAAATGAAAATGATTAAAGTGACAGAAAAAAGGCTTCGGCCCTCAACCTCCCCGGAAAACAAATTAATTCCTCTGAACCCCTGTAAAAACTTTCAGGATCTTCGCATACAACTATATTTTTTAAAAGGTTTATTGGCGCTTGCGTTCGATAAAAATGCGCGTAAAATGCTTTGTCTTTTGTAAATAAAGTTGTCGTCTATGTGATTCTGTTTATATTTAGACAATTATGGTTAAATAAGTTTCTCAAAATACACTGCACATGCAAAAAACAGCATGCGAAGATTCAAACTATAGACAATTTTTAAAAATCTCTATTTGCTTATAAAGTATAGCATATGGGCGGTGGAAAAAAAAACGTTTATACAAAACGAACAACTAATTTTTATAAACATGCTAAAATACAAAACAGACCGGTTAAAACAAAATCAACAGCCTCTTTTACAAACACTAATACAAAACAAACGATCACCGATGCAAAAGCAACAGTCGTCATGCACCGAATTAACGCTAGATGGCGTGCAAAGGGGCATCAGGAGAAATCGTACCCCGGAGAAAACGTAACCTAAAGAAAACGTACCAATGAATTACATGGAACGTTTTCATGCAGGAATCCATAATTTATTTTTTAGGAAGGAAGGAGGGAGTCCAAGGAATATTTGAGTTTGCCAGATGTGGGGAAGTGGTAGTAGGGGTGGGGTGGTGGGGTTCGAATCGGTAATTTTACTCTAAAAATTAAAGAAAGTTGATTTTTCTAGGAGTGTGGGGGAAGGGAGGGGTCCGGATTTCAGCTTATCTACATAACAAATGCTTTAAAGGTCTGTATTTCGATTGTAACTTGCCTTTCAAAGTTTTGTTAGGCATATAAAGCATCAATTTTACCATTCTAGACAATAAAATTGGAAAAATAATGTTAAAATTTTTGTGCTCAAATTGTGTCAAATTTTAAGTCACTTTAAGAAATTGATTCTGAAATTATATGCAACGGAATTATTTTCCTATATGCTGTCATATACAAAGTTTTTTAATATTGATGGAAAATTCTTGAGACATTAGAATACTGGCACCAAAGAAAAAAAAATATAAACAAAAACGCACCATCGTCTTCTTATTGTAACGGGACTGTCTATGGGTTAGTTCCGTAGATTATCCGAGTTCGGAAGGATAAAAAGGATAGCAAACGTAAAAAATATGAAACAATATCATACAAAATCCAAGAGTGTGATAATTACCATTACTGTGAATAGAAATTTAGGCCCCAATCGATATCCCTGTAATGCATCTAATCGATAATTTATAACGCAGCACAGTTAAGCAAAGGCTGTCAATAAATTCCTTCAGACAAAAAGCACGGGAAATCTGCATTATGACATCACAGCATATTACAAACCTCGAAAGTACTTCATTATTTCATTTATTATACTCTGTCCCAAGATATCCTGGATTTACATTTTGCTTAATTACTCAATACTTTGAAATACCTCAGGGTTTAAACGATGTTCGTTCAAAAGTATGAAAAATTTCCAAGAATTCTCAGTTGAAACGTTCCCATTAATTAGCTTATCAGGTTTCAATACAAGGCTAAAAAATGTGATGTCTACGGGGATTTTGTATTGCAGTGAGCCCGGATTAATTTTAATTAATTTATACTAATCTTTCAATTGAAAACAACAAATGCTATTACTTACAATTTCGATGTCCGTTATATCGTACACACTGAAAAATAAACGAGATATCGTTCTCGCTGTACAACAAAATATGACGTCATATGCTTCAAAATGACGCATTAAGTCGAGTCATTGAAGGCTATCATGCAGTTTTTTAGCAAAGAAAAATAAGTGTCATAGATTAATGGAAAATTATAAATGAATATTTTGCTCAACATTATCATTAGTAGAATGCTACCTATATTGTCTTATTATCACTTTGTTATAATTATGCAACGTATAATGAGGCAACCTCAGTTTTGTATAAAATATCGTATATCATAAAGCTGGGTACCTAATTAAATTATTCAATTGCAAGGGCAAACACTTATCTGATCATGACAAACTTTTACGAGGGTTGTTCGGAAATTATTGAGACATTTTCTCTTATTCTTTTAGTAAAAAAGATAATCTCTTAAAATTTCACCAAAACCTAAATCAGGATAGAGTTTATTTATGTGAAAAGTTTCTTGTCCATGGCATGAATAGATCATTCCTGGTAAACTGACCAACTTGCCTTCGTTCAGTGACCCGGCGCAACCGCAGACTTTTCGCAACGTCATTTTAACGCTTCTTATGGTGTCCGGTCAAGTCGTACACAGACCAACTCGTACACAGGTCAACTCGTATACAAAATTTTCCGCATAAAAAACCGAAAGTCAACTCGTATACAAAAAAATTCCCGTATACCTAACCGAAAGTCAACTCGTATACAAAAAAAATCCCGTTACAAAATCGAAAGTCAACTCGTATACAAAAATTCCCGTATATTTAACCGAAAGTCAACTACAAAAAGTTAGAAACAAAACGTAAAAGTAATTTAAAAGTAACTTTAAAACACTTTGTTTCTTGTAATAAAATGTCTTTACATATTGCTTCCCTAATTCATCGTAAAAAGGACATATAAGAATAAAATGGATGTTATCAACTATTACAATGATTGGAAAATTCATACATGTATAATTGTGCATGTATGAATTTTCCAATCATTGTATAATTGTGCATTATCATTTAACTCGGTAACGATGTGAAATTACAAAAAAATTACGATAATTAATTGTGTCAATCCAATCACTATTATTTGGTAATTATTTCTACACATCAAAACAATAATTGTTAAAACAACAAGCGCGATGTTTCTTGCTTCTCCAAACGAATGACTTCTCAAAGACTAATTAAGATACTCCTCATTATTTTGTTTGAAAAAAATATATCCAATTTTTTTGCATACGAGTTGACTTTTAGTTTTTTATGCGAAAATTTTTGTATACGAGTTGACTTTCGGTTTAACATTTAAGAAATGAACTCAATGTCTACCCAAGTTATACGAGTATAACCTGGGTTGGGGCAGTTTACGCTTTATAATCCGCGAAGCGGATTATAAAAAAGCGTAAACTGCTCCAACCCAGGTTATATGAGTATAACTTGGGTAAATATTGTGTTCATTACTTATAATTTAATTTTCTGTGATTTACTGTACAAATTGAGTGCGATTTACTTTTAATAATGATATTAATCTGTTCAAAATTCAAACGTAACGTCAAGCGGATCAATACGTTTTTGACGTTGGTGCATTGTGACGTGTCTTGTGACGTGCTAACCAGGTTATACAAATTTAACTAAATTCTTCTATCCAATCAAATGTCGCGCTACAACCAGAATTAAATTATACGAGAATATTTTGTATACGAGTTGACTTTTGGTTAGGTATACGGGAATTTTTTTGTATACGAGTTGACTTTCGTTTTTTTATGCGGAAAATTTTGTATACGAGTTGACCTGTGTACGAGTTGGTCTGTGTACGACTTGACTGTAAACCCTTCTTATTGCTCATGTGTTTTAAACACCTTACAAACGAACGGAAATAAGAATTATTCTTTATTTCTCATTTTTTGTGTTCATTTAAGAAATAAGGTATCATTTTTGGATGTATATCGGGATATAAATACGGGTTGGTCACGTGATCAAATCCCATGTATGGAAGATTTGATTACGTACCAACCCGTATTTATATCCCGATATACATCCAAAATTGATGCCTTATTTCTTTTATTTACATTTGTTGCAAATTATGACAATAACAACGCTCCATGCTTTCTTTTTTGTTATGACCTAGAAAGCCGCTTCGATTAAGATGACGTTACAAAAAATAGTACAACAATGTTGCAAGTATTGATATCATGATAAATAAAAATGACTCTACTTTTGGCAAGACAACACTTTTTTATTATAATAAAGTGAAACAGAAAAGAAAATTCACTTGTACAATTGAAAAAAACCGATTGAAGCTTGGTGTAATAGTACCACTTCTGTTGAAGTTGCAGAGCGGTTGGAAATTTGAAAACAAAGCGATTGAAAATTGAGTTAGAGTATACTTAGGCTTTTTCAGGGGAAACTCTATCGCAAAATCAGATTTAAGAGCATATAATAATTTTATAGAGGAAAGCAACTTTAACTTCGAAGTTCTTTTTACGGAACAAAACGGACAGAGAAGCACAAGGAATTAAATTTGACCGTGGTCCGTGAATGGACTAAACACGAAAGGTCTGTGATATTGCGTTTGCGATTTTAATCGAGGCTTGTAATGAAGTCAGAAATGAATTTTAACTGAATTAACTCCTTTGACAAATTGCAATTGTAATTTATTAAGAACGCCTCGTTACGATGCCGATCCATAAACATTATTCTGTTTACAGGCCTATCTTGCATGAATCATTTATCCCCCGCAATTAATATTATATTTTTGAAGAAAATGAATGAATAAAACTTCGTATAACAAAATACAGATACGTTTATTTTTTTATGCCTAAATTATGTTTTCATTACGATATCTAATAGGTGTGTTTCAGCACAAGTCGGTTAGTTTGACAACATAGAAAAAGTAGTGACCTACATTATTCATGTGCTACTTTGACCTCTTCACCCATAATGATGTTATGCAGGAATAACAGCGGATTGCGCAAACAGTGTTATATAAGGGAAAACAGTTGCAAGTGTAAATATTTGAAGATGTCATCATTACATTTTCTCTCATTCATGATTTTTTTGGGGGGAAAAAATCGAGTTATTTTTACCAGAAAGTCTAATTACTCTGAATGTCTCCTGCAGTCATTTTGTACATATATAAGAACTGTTGACAACAGTTTGTGTGTCAAAAGTACTTGATAATTTATCCTTTGTCTTAATTCTAGTTAAACAATCAGTGAAAAAAATATTATAAACTGAAGCTCTTTATCCCTTGCCATCGTATAGTTTGATGTTTAAGTAATTGCGAGGCCTTAAAAGGTCTTCTTCTGAGATTTCCACCAGTATGATGGATATTCGCTGCGCCGCCTTGACGTCAAAATTCAATGTAAAGTCGTTGTCAGTTTTCTATTGTTTGGTAAATATATTTGTACCATATTCGTATTTCAACTCGAACATCAGTGAAACTTGATCAAAAGTTAGTCGCAAAGAATAGCAAAATGAACATATTTAATTTGATTTCTTTTATCATTAACTGTAATTCTACGGACACTTATAAAGTAGATGTTTAAGTTTTTTAATCTCCGAGTTCATGCCTGCGCCGGGTACCCTGACCACCGACTTATTTATCTAACGTTGTAAACAAAATATTAAATATTCTTTTAATATTACTTTGCTGAATTATTTCTTGGGGTTTCTTCAGTGTGTATGCCAATTTTCACCAAAATTCGTCACTTAGAAAAGGAAATATTAGAGTTGTCTCAATAATTTCCGAACAACCCTCGTACATGTGAATTTGAAATATTCTATGTAATTTAAAAACTGTAAAATCTTACAAATTAATTATTTTTTAATGAAATTAACACGATGACCTTCAAAATTATTCAACATATGCATTATAAATTATGGTATCTACTAACAAGAAATCTAAACTTAAAAAGTTCGCATCATTTTTCAAAATCTGCGATATAATATCAAGTTATTTTATAACTGATTTTACTTGTGAATTTTGACTTGATTATATATATATATATATATATATATATATATATATATATATATATATATATATATATATGCCGTTGCAATATTGAAATTTTTAAATCTCAAAACCACAATTACATCTGCTTGTACCATACGACTGTCATATCACGTGACCACTATGAACATAAAATACATTGTTTTGTACTGTTATATATATATATTTCAGAAATATATTGCATTTGAGCGACTATTATTGATTTTTAAAAGGACATGCCCGTTGAACATAAGTATACGTGTTTTCATCACAAAAATTCGTCGATATTTTTATTGGCCACCTTAACTGTACTGCGAATATTGCCAACTGCTGCTAATTAAAAGAAATGTATATTTTATATAATAATACTAAGTCCCGGCCGGGTACTCTAGACCCGGGCGCGCCTAACATATGTGGGGTTGGGGTTGGCTTGTCAAGGTGTTTTGGATGAGTCTGTACCACCCCCTCTCCACATTAAAATCGATACTACGTGTCTGTATTTGTAATTGTTTAATGTACGTGATTATGTGAACAATGGTACAAGCAAAAATAAACAAATGTTTATTAAATTCCAGACAATCCCCAAACAATTGATAACAAATGACTAACTAAGCCCTAAGAGTCAAGAGTCATATGCCCAAGACATTATTTTCATCCAATCTAAGACTAAATCTACATGCATTAGCCTAATTAGGCTTAATGCATTATTAGAAATAAAATAACAAAACATATCGATACTTGGTTCACTTGTGACTTATTTTGGCCCTCGGATAGGGTAAAATTTCAAAGTTGTCAGAACAAATATTTGTGCATATATAAATACTTTCTGGTTTTACCTGTTATCAAAAATGTATTAGTACTTGTGATTGCCCAAGTGTATATGCTAAATAAATTGCAATAAAATGCCGTGGGAATGCATATTTCCGGAAAAATACACGAAATGCTGTGAATGTTTTGGAAATTTGGATAGGTCCGCATGAAATCACCATCGCCAAATTTTGTCATATTGAACAACTTACTTATCTTGAGGTGTATGCAAAAAATCGTGATGGTGATATTGTGCGGACCATGTTTATTTTAAAAAAACCGTATTCTGATAACCTCAATATAGCGTTTTCGTGTATCAATAATAACGTTAGATAAATAAATCGGATAAGTATAAATCATATTTAAAATGTAAATAACATTTAAACATTAAAAAGTATGTGTATTAAAAATATTAAACATGAAAGGAAGACTAACTATATGTCCGAAAATCGTGTCTTATTGCATGCACGATCTACTTCCGCGGAAATGAGAGGAATCAAGAAATTTTTTGTATATAATATGCACATCGATAATCTCCCGAAAGAGAAACACAAAACGCGTATGATCCGTAAAACCCGAAAGGACTGATTGCATCACAAGATAGAATTGTCAACCGGTATTTTCTATCAGTGTTATCTGAAATGATTTTCTCTGAAGATTTTTGAAAAAACAATGTATATACGCAAATTCAAAATGAATGCAGGATGAAAAAGTTATGCCGGTGTCTCGAGTATACATACTGCACAATTTGTATGCATGCGACGTTATCATAAAGAATAATGACGTCATGACGTTTCTGGTGCACCTGACACGAAAAACAATGGTATCTTTCAACAGCTCTATACTGAAAACTATTAATGCTAGGATATAAAAGTAAGCTGATTCTCAAAGGGCGTTTCCTAGACTATGATTGGAAAACATATGATAAAATTTTGAGACGGGGCCGATTTTGACCAGAAGTGAACCATGTTCTTTGTAAGTAACAACGTTATACCAAGACACGTTTAATAGCATTTCAATTTTGTTAGTGTTTTCAATTAGGAGACATTAAAACGGTGTACAAGTTTTGAATAAAGTCTAAGTTTGTATCATGATCCTGGGGCCTGAGCAATTGTATTTCACAAACAAATCATCATGAAACAACCTCTTATGTATATCGAAAACATTTGTCTATTTTTCAAAGGATCTATAGATCTACATGTAGCATTGCAGAGTGAAACCTGAACATAACGCGCCAGGGACGGGCAATAAACATAACGTGCCAGGGACGGGCAATGAACATAACGTGCCAGGGACGTGCAATGAACATAACGTGCCAGGGACGGGCAATGAACATAACGTGCCAGGGACGGGCAATGAACATAACGTGCCAGGGACGGACAATGAACATACCGTGCCAGGGACGGGCAATGAACATAACGTGCCTGCAGAGACGGGCAATTTCAATTGTACTTCATTTCAAACGTAATTCGTATATCCGTCAAAGGATGACTGCACTTAAGAACATGCAATATTTGCGAGAAAATAAACTTTTAAAAGATGAATTTTTCTAAACTGTAACTTTACGTAATTGCGTTAAATAAAAGTATGTGGTTACCCAGTACGAATTTGTTTTCATAGGCGGGGGTCATCACAATTTCTTGAATCTCCATACGATAATGAGGACGCCCACTTTTATACTGACTTCATACATAGTCAGCGCATGTTTGTCTATAATTGTTCTCCGTTTAACAGTAGCTGTATATTTGCATTATCAAAGTTATGTCAAAGGGAGTTTAATAGATAAACATGCGCTCATGGTTTAAATGAGAAAAAACTGCTTCTTCTTACTTTCGCTTTCCCTGTTGTAACCAAGGCTTGATACACGTTGAATATTATAATTCACCACGTGATTTCTCACCTCAGATAACTTTGTGAATACAAAATTCTATCACGTGACGTGTAAGCTAGCCTGGTATGTGCTTACTAGGACAATGTTTTCGAACACGTTAAGTTGTCAAGCATTGATTTAAAGTCTTCTGTACTTACATGGGCGTGGTCTAATTGTTAAAACCAAAGTAAATAGTATACTTGTACCATACATAATAGATAGGGTTATGGTGAAAGAGTGATCACATAAATTTTTATACCTGACAATGTTATTCAAGTACCATTCTGATAATGTCAGCTCCACCTCTCATGCATATTAATATCAATCTTATGTTCGAACAAGGTAAGATAAGCGAAAATTTTGTTTTTTCGAAAGTTGTAAGGAGAAAAACATAAAATGAGTTATTGTATCACAGTCTAAAATCTTAATTCATGTTGGAAATTAACTAGACTCTTAAAAAAATTTAACAAAAATGATATTAGGTTAAGAAATAAACGCAACAGAAGCGACCGAAAAGGGCCCAAAACCCGGCGCCAAGTGCAGTCATCCTTTACAACATGTATTAAAGTCACGGGGATGAAAACCCGCTGTAAGCGCCAATTCATTATAAACATATTTGCTATAACCATGTTTTAATGTGTTAGTTTAAATGTTATCACATCATGGCCAGGTTATCAATTTTGTATTACGTCACAAGTATGACACAGCGGCGACGGAAGACCTATTCCTTGCTTTGCAACGAGCTCGTTTCTAGTTTCCTTGCTTTGCAACGAGCTCGTTTCTAGTTTCAAGATAATTTTCCTATGGTATATCTTTTCCATCTGCAATCCCGAAAATTTCGAAAGATCTGGGCAAAATTAGTCAAACCAGAAGTGGCATCCAGTAAAGAACCAGGTCTTTTTCCGCAGCCGGTCAAAATCGCTACGCCATTTTGAGAGAGAGAGAGAGAGAGAGAGAGAGAGAGAGAGAGAGAGAGAAGAATGTGCTGATCAGAGAACTACAAAATCTTTAGTCATTTAATAATGACAACCGAATGAAAAATGACAATGAAACTGCATGATGATAGTTCCTCCCCAGATTTTCATTCTACATGTAATACGCATGTACTCTTACATTGTTCACCGATAAAAAAATCCCCTATGTCTTTATTTATATGAGTTTTGTTAAAACTTCATTTCACGTACAGCAATTAATAAATAAGAAAAATATTTTAAATAAAAAACCTCCATTCACTGAGGTAAAAATAACTCTGATAACAACTATGTGGGTTTAGGTGCCTGAGGCTAATGGACAAGAGTCCTGACTCAGTGGGGAATCCCTCCCGCCAGTCAATAAATAAGCTAGTTTCGTTCAACCAGACGCTCGGCTGTCTCCGTAAATCTCCGACGAGCAGAGAGTCTGGTTGAACGAGACTATAAATAAGCCATGTGAAAGGGGTTCCAGGGAAGTGTTTCAAGAAGCAAAACTATATTTACGTGATGATTTTGGACGTGTCCCTAATCTTTGATTATCATAAATATTTGAAAATAATATTCATATACAATTTATTAAATTAAATAAGATGCTGGTTGCAAACTGTAATTCACTGTAGTGCATTACAAGCTCAAATTTCCTTTTGGTTTACCTTTGCCATAATAAAATTCCCTCGAAAACATTCTCGTAATCCAAATAATGGCGGAAAAAGTCACAGAGGGTAAATTGGTACAAAGAGAAATAATAGGACCATTTTTCATTTATTTATTGGAATTTAGGAGAATCAACTAGTGATCCAAGACAGTACAATGCTGGTGAGACATATATATAAAGACTGATGATTTACAGGAGAGTTTGTTAAACATTCGTTAGAACAGAATGGAGTTTAGGAATATTCCCATTGTTTATGCAGACCCAACAGAAGCTGTTCGATAGGATGGAAATCATAATTTGAATTCCGCTCAGACATAATACTTCATTGAAGACGGGGGGAAATTTCTGCAATGCTGTTTCACTGAATTGTATTCTAGACCCAAAACACACGTGAAGGAAAGTTTGAATTTCTCACTAGAGTCTGATATCAGTGGCAAAGGTTCTATGTTGATAACTTTATACTGCTAGAACCTGAGTCCTAAGAAGCCCCATCCGTAAATAGATAAGGGAACTTGATACTATCAGTGAAAAGCTGCAGGACTGACACTCCATCGGTACAAAAGTGTGTGTTCTTTTTCTTTGTTCATGACTAACAAAGTGATTATAGAGTAATAAAATAATTACAAGGATTAATTTGTGTGTATATTCAGTTTTGAGGTAAGACCAGTTGTCCACCATTTACTGAGCGTCAATAGCAATAGGAATTTCCGGTTGAGATGTAAACAAAAAGCCGATTTCTCATCTGTCAATCAAATCTGAGGAAATTGGAATTTCTGGATCACTTCAAAATTTTAAATGAGAAATTCTAAAGTTGTAATGCATCATTTATAATTCTTTTACCATCTAGAGATGCCTTTCAGGATATTTTGATAGGTTTTGTTCAAAGAAATAAATTAAGATATAATTTTTTTAGGGGCACCCTGGCCCTGGTGTCGAATTTTGCAAAAAAACGACAAAAATTTCGGAAACTGATTTCTATCATAGTTGTCTATATTTACATCGAATAGTGTATGTTCTGAGTAACTCAGAGTTAAACCGCTAGCTATATAACACGTAATGTTTTTTGTGCTCTGGTTCGATTCCATTTGTCGGCAAATTTTTTTTTTAAATTAATGACATTTACAAACACCTTTTCTTTTTTAAGCAGAAATTGTGCATTTTGTATATTTCATTTCAATTTTCTTTCTTAAATGCACATTTGCTCTTCGAATTAAAGATATCAATGGAAAAAGTATAAACTTAACTATATATATATATATATATATATATATATATATATATATATATATATATATATATATATATATAATCGCTTTTGGCGAGTTGAATCAGTAAGTATTCAATTCAAAGCACACCATATGTCCAAGATTCCCGACAGAGAGTTATTATTTCACATTTACCGTAGATTTGTGTAAAGAGTTCTATGTCTAAAACTACTGGACTAATGGACTGGGGTTTTGCGATGAATAAGTTGTAAATGAACTGTTTGATTTGTTAACTTCCGTCATTATTGATCCTGTACATCGTAAATGAATGTTTCAATTATTCCATGCAATAACATCTATTAACTGTAATAAGCCATTAGTAGAAAAAAAAAGACCCAGGCATCCTTTGAAACATTATTCTTCTCTTGCAAATAAACTGATTTTTAACAGAAATACTCGGGAACTCGGGTTTTGACGGCCGGTAATCTGATGCAAACTGCTTCGTTTTTATTACCGGGAAATGACACAGAACTTAAAGAGATGGAGAAATGAAATTTCTAATCGGTTTCCCGTACATTTGGTTTGGTAAACCTATAATATGTTTGCTGACATTATGTTTGCAATAATACAACAATCATTACTTTTCTTGCCTTCTATATAAGAAAAACATACATGAAATTTCTAGATACCACTCTACTTCTATTTTGATTTAGTATTTATACGCCGTTTTAGGCATAATTTATACATTGTTGTTACAAGTCTAAAATTAGCGTAAATAAAATAACAAATTCGATAGTATAGCATTGCAAACACTTAAACAAGAGGCGCTCACATTAGTACAGTAGCAATAACTCAAATTGAATTAATGTTTTGTGGAAATTTCAACTTCTTGTTGAAATATTATCAATTTCTACACATATTCTTATGTTAACATCAAATCTCTTTTGTTGTTCAAATTTTGAGAAAAAATATTTTTAAAGATCAAGGTAATCCTATTGTTTACAAGTTTAACTTATTTACTCTAACCAAACAAAATGATACAAGATAAATATAAAGAATAAAAAAGAAAAAAATCGTAAGAGGCACATGCATGCATGCATGACATAGCATACTTGATAAAGGAGAGAGAAAGACCTAAAATAAAAGACAAATATGTATTGCAATTTGATATAAAAGAACAATTAAGGAGAGAATATTTGAAAAACATGAAAATGCACATAGTTTTCTCAGAGATATCATGTTTTACCCAAATGAATATAAACCAATTATTGCAGCAACGCTGTTTAAAAGAAGAAAAAAAAAACCCGCTGATGCTAATTTGAAGGAACAAAAGCTTAATCAAGGAATGAATTACAGTTTGCAAACTTCTTACATTAAAAATGTCTTTGAAATCCTTCAATAATGCTACTAAAATACATAGGAATTATGATATACGACGTATGCAACGAATACAAGTGGATATATATAAAAGAGGCCCACAAGCCTCATTGCAGTTCTTGTATAACTTTCTAACACTATAAAGAGTAAACCGTGAACTTAGAAAGAAGAGAAGCAATGGACGGGTGTGTTACAAAATTAAAGGTAAACGAATCAACACTGTAACGGTATATAAGCAACAGGTGTTTGCATAATGATATAGACAATTGTTATAATGTCATTTCTTCCAGACTAGCTGCAACAAAAGAAATTCAGGCCAAGTACATGTGCATGTGTATATAATCAATTTCAGATTAGATGTTCATTACTACCCGCCCCTCAAAATATCCAGCCATGTAGTTGCTTTTTGATTTCACTTTATAGAATAGGTTAAGAAAAGCAATTAAGAAAAACTTCGGACACAGTACATACAGAAATGAACAAAATAAAAATATGGTTCAACATATTAAGCATCGTATCATATTAATGTAAGTGTTAATTCCCGCGCTTGCGCGTGATATCATCTACATCCCCAGGTCGAATTAAATGTGACCAGATAAGGTTTGAGTTTTTGATATTTCTATAACTTCAGTAACTCTGTTGGATGCAGGTTAATTTGCCAGAGGGGATCGATACTTTTACAATTCTCATAGCCAGACTAACATGTAAGCTGTGGAGGAAGTTGTCGTCAATGAAATTAAATGAGGTATTTTTTATCTAATGACAATTTAAAAAAAAACCCCAGAAATAAACACAAAGAATCTAATTCATGTGTAGGACATGTATTACATGTATGTTGCTGAACCTTTTCACGCCATTTGATTAAGTCCCTGACTTAACTCGACACAACATAGGAACTCGACTAAAGTTTATAAGAACTGAAAACCGCATAACACATTTCAAATGAATCGACGCACCGTATTCCAGAACATGTATGTTATACAAAATATTTATACAATGGATAGTCACCAAGATGCTCTGATATGTATGATTAATTATGTTTTAATCAATCAATTTAAAGTTAAATGAATTTATTACTATTAAATTATCTACGCTATGTATCAAAATGTTTATACATTGCAAAACTCACAAAGATGCTCGGATATGTATGATTAAATATGTTTTAATAATTGAGTATTACCTTTCATTTTTCATTATGTCAATTATATACACGGTGCACCTTGACTGATATATTGCACCGTCCATGTTGCCGGAAAACCTGATATATAGTAGCCTTTCCATCCGGGGAAAAGCTACTCTATAGTAGTTTTTCCCCCATAGTAAGGTTTCTCCCTCATTTCTCTGCAATTTTGTCTCGACTAAACCCCTGTTTTAGAGAACTTTTAGAAGAACCGAAGGATCGCTCATGCCGTAATAGCGTGTTAAGACCTTAACCAATTTTCATCGAGGCAAGATGATTGATATATTCTGAAATTTGTATTACCTACAAGTAGATAAGAAAATGACATTTTTGAAATTGTTTTAATCAGAGTGGGCAATAAATATTCTTTGTTTAAGATTTGATAACAATTACTTGTATTTATTTAATATTTTGGACTTACAAATGTAATTATGCTCGTATGTGCGAAATTCGAAATCAAATGAATCGTCATTTTATCTTAATTCTTGTTTGTATGAATTCACATTGGATTGAACGAACAAGCAGGTATCATAGTTTTTTGAAAGTGAAAGGGCGGGGGGACTCATCCAAAAAATCTTTACAGACAAAACAAAAAAAAATTTTCAAAATCGTGAAAAGCCATATTCGTGGAGGGGGTGGGGTCGTAGTTTACCTGTTCACTTCACTGTTCATTTCCATATTTTACTTCAAATTTGTTATATGTAAATTTAAGAAAAATATGCGCCAAAACGTGGGGCAGCCCCCCCCCTCCGAAGCTACGTTCGTGCCTGACAAAGTAGTAAATACTCGGGAACAATACTCAAAATATCTTCGATTCATCTTTAGTGTTTTAGGGGTTGATTTTCAGAGTTATAATATATAAAATTACTGTTATCTTTACGGACTGATTTAATATATCAAAGCGTTCGTAATACATCTTAAAATATTTTATCGCCATCAGAAGCGACTGATTTTTTAAGCTGTAATATTTATAAGATCTATATAAGTTTGATATTGAATGCAGAATGTCTATTTTTTATCAAAATTGATTAATGCATATGCTAAAATTTTGTCCTTAAATTTCCCAGCCACGGTCCCGGTGACTTAATTGTTTTTCATAAGATGACCTGCGTCTAATCCTGATAATAACTGAAGTCGTTTTCTCTTTTAATTTATCTTAAAATTAACTAATTGCAATGTTTAACGTTTAAATGGTTGAATAGAATTGAAAGAAATATTTTTCTTTAAAACATATAAACTTTATTTCTATAGAAAAGTAGTGATTTAGACCACTATTTACAAAAAAATATTATTATTTTATTTTGCATTTTCCTTGCCGTGCGACAGACCTTCTGTGTTTTCCAGAGATTTTAAAACTCGAAATTTCACGTATAAACAACTTTTTTGTAGAAGATTTTTTGTCCTTTATCAGTAGTAAGACAAAATTTGACTTTTTTAAGACCTTAGTTTAATTGATTAAAAACTTGTTTACAATAATAGCTATAAAATCATATGATAATCATACTTTTGATAGATACCTCGTTTATATTTTCTTTATCCAGCTTTATTCTAGTTTTTCAATCTACAAACTGGCGTATTTTCGAAGCTCAAATGTATTGTGACGTCTTCTTTACAAAAAAATGTCCATGTCATAACATCATAGACTAGTCCAAACTGCAGATATGCATCTATTATAAGCTAAATAAAACAAAAAAGAAAATGATCCGAAGCATTTCGAAATCCGAATAAAAGGTCCAAAAAGGTGCAACAAAGAGTGAAACAAAGGGTGATGATACAAGAACGTTATGAAGGCGTGTGCCTTTGCTCGAATCAGTGGTGAAAAAACATGTATTTTATACTATATACATGTATTAACAAATGCACTTATTACTCTTTATCGTGGGTATTGAATGTCATCTCAGATGTTGCAAATAATTGTCACGAATGGTCCGCCATAAACATGACCGGAATGTAAAACAGCGGGGGGGGGTCTACTATATAGTAGGTTTTCCGTGGGGGTAATCTGGCTATAAATAGGATGAAATCCCTCTTTATAGTCACCTTTCCGTGGGAGAAAACCTGCTATATAGCCATTTTCCCGGGGGAAAGATGACTAGGGAAAAAAGGCACTATATATCACCGGGTGTAATTTATTTTAAAAGTACCGGTAGAAGGCATGCGCCTTCAAAACATTCCTGTGTCATCACCATTCATTTCGCTTTTTGTTACACCTGTTTGGAATACCTTTTATTCGATGCCAAAGGCAGAGGGCGACCCAGAAGTCACCCAACTGTATGGTTTTGTTCTAATATAGTAAGCTTTTAAATATGAAATTGGTTGCGCCCATGGGAAAAGGGCCTTATGGCATTTTTACTAAAACAGAGAAATAACGTCGTTAAGATGTGACGTTGAGATGTGCAATATCAACGCAGGTCTTTTTTCTCAAACACGTGCCTAACGTTTTGACACTAACTAATTATTTTTATTTGGATAACAGTTTTATGTGGTGTATCATTGCTTTTATAAACATATTTCATAGTTTCCCTACAAGACCCCTCTCAAATAATGAACACTGTTTTAATCAAATGTCGATGTCTTGCAATAAAACTATTTAATGGTTTCCTTTGTGTAAATAACAAAACGAATGTGCTTTCGCTGGTTATGTTGAAAACGATTTCGAGAACAATAAAAATAACATCCGGGAAGTAATTCATAGTTCTTTTATTGATTATGATTAGTTTAAGTTAACCATCATTGACATTTTTATGGGAAACTATCATTTTTTAAAATTTTGAACTTAAACACGGATGTAAAGTGTATTCATGAAATTTTGATTTGGGAGAATGGCTCATCGAGATGGAAAAAAAGAGATATTTCAAAAAATATATGTACACAATGTTTATTACAATGACCATGTCATATGTATGTAGTGGAATGCAAATCGGTTAACTTTTGTAAATTTTGTATTCCAAGCAATTCATTTTTAATTGTTCAAAACAAAACAAAAAACCTGACATTACTGGACTGTTACATCATCTATTATTCAAATATAAAGTTGAAAAATATATAGCTATCAAATCATGTGAGATTACAAAATTCTATAAACTCTGGGAAAATTGGAAAAACATATTCGAGATATAATTTTATACATGGTAAACAACTGATCTATTTAATATCTCTATGTTCTTGGTTTTTGTTTGCTTTGAAGAAAATGTAGTGTGAAAGGGAGAGAAAGAGTGTGAAAGTGAGAATGCAAAAAAATCTTATACATTTGTTATTAAAATCATACATATTATTGTGAAAATGGGAAAAAGAATAAATAAAAAAAAAAAAAAAAAAAATCGGTTAACTGCAACACGATCGTATAAAGTACAAGTATTACATTTTTTCTGTTTTTTGTTTTTTTTTAATATTTTTTTTTATTTTTATTTTACAAATAAACACTATAGTAACAAGAAAGAAGACTATAGAAGGTACAATAGAAACATCCCGTTTATGTTATATAATATTATGTTTATAAAAAGTAATTATCTTGAATGTAGTTTAAGATACAAACAGCAAACAGGCATGACAAAAATTTACAAAATTCCCTGACACCATATCAAAATCTCGTGTGATGCTTTATTTTTCATTTTTATATAATAAATCATCAACAAAGGCCGACTGTACATTAAGTTTGCCTATTAAACAAGTTTTAGATCGACCGTTTAAAATATCTTTCTGGTCTCAATTATTTGCCTCTTTAGATATAAGCAATAAAACATCATTTTTATTTTGAAAAAAGAGATTAAATAGACTTTACAGATTAAAAGTTAATAATGTAACGGTTCAAATAAAAACATATTCATTATTAGATAAGTCCTTGTATCATTTAAGCTTTTGCATGCGTCCATTGATACCCATTATAAACTTGCAGACAATGGTTCTTGTATTTTGAGTGCTAGTACTTCATAAGCGAATGGAAGAATAGTTTTTTAATTTCTACCTTTTATATGTATTTGAGCATGCGCTTAACGCTATATAAAAAAAGGTCATATATATATCTAATAATCTATTTTGTAAAAAAGTATAATTATTTTGTTTTAAAGAACATTTTGCTTAATGGAAGGTCATATATAGTTAACAAGATATCTGTGACCCAGTGCTCACTAGTGATACCCCCGCTTTAATGTGAATATGTAAAAAAGGCATAGTCGACATTTAACAGAAAGTTGGCATCCGATCGGTACAAAAATATATCCCACAATATGGCATGCCTATACAAATAGTGTGTTAAAATTTCAAGCATCTGCGATAAAAAGTTGCTGAGAAATCATTGACGGAAATTTGTTTGAAAATTTAGGCTTAAAACATTTAACAAGAAGTTGACGTCCGATTGGTACAAAAATATATACCACGATATTGAATGCCTAAACAAATAGAGTGTTAGAATTTCAAGGATCTGCGATAAATAGTTAGTGAGAAAAATTCTCTCTCTCTCTCTCTCTCTCTCTCTCTCTCTCTCTCTCTGTATTGATCTACGATTAGAACAAATACATGAACTGTGTCTGTTGAAACAGAATTATAAAAAATCTCATATGTGTTCGCGTTGAGAAATCATTTTCAATGTGGCACATGTATGTCAATATATATATTAGTTTGTTCTCCAAATTTTTATAGCACTATCCCTTTAAAAAGGCAAGGGTTAGGAATCTGAATTCCTGCATAATATAATAATTAAAGGATAAAAAACTTATGTAGTGTATAACTCGTATATATGTCAACAACAGAATAGGCTTGGGAGATTCAAATTATCACCTTTCAATTTTAATGAAAAACATGTCTGAAGTGCTATATATCACAGAAACATGTCTACTTTTCCTTGGTTTGAATCATTGAAAAGCAAAACATATTATCAGTAATTATCGACAGGCTGCCATGATGAGGAGGTGGGATCAACTCGATCTGTTGGAGCCAACTGATTGATTCCAGGAATCGACTTTTGGAGACCAGTCCCTCCCACTTCCCACATCTAATCAATGACGATAACTATCTTATAAAGAGTTGGAATTCAATCTCAGATTTGTTAAGTCTGAAGTGCCGCGTACCTTGTATCTCAACATTATATTGAAAGGAAAGAGTACGATGTGAACAATGTGCTAGTAAACGGTTTTAGTTGTGGACTGAAAATCTAAAATCAAGGAGATACAAAATTGTTTATAGTATTGCTGACAATTACAAAATGAGAGTTCCTGTATTTTTGTACAGTTTTGTGGTATTTCTGGGTGTTTGTTGCGTTGATGAAGTGATTTCAACTGACAAAGATATAGAGAGTTCCTCGCAGGAAATAGACCATCAAATGGAGTTCGCAACACTTAACAAACGCCGATACGGAGATGACGACTTTCAAAAAAGATTGCGATATTTTATAGGCAAACGTTCTGATACAGGAGACAAGGAGAAACGCATGCGATATTTACTTGGAAAACGTTTCGCTTTTGATGGTAACGTTAACAAACGACTACGTTATTTTCTCGGAAAACGTGATTTGTCAGAAACTGGAAAAAGAACAAGATATTTCATTGGAAAACGATCTGATGAACTTAGCAGAAATAATTTAGAAAAGAAAATGATACACATTCTTGAAAAACAGGAATCTGATAAAGTTTCTCCAGGATTGGAGAAAAGGATGCGCTATTTTCTTGGCAAGAGAATGAGATATTTTCTTGGGAAACGGGCAGATGGCGCAACATCAAATTCGGACTCGGAAAACGAATCTTCAAAAAGAATGAGATATTTTCTAGGAAAAAGAGACGGAACAAGATACTTCTTGGGAAAAAGATTTCGCTATTTCCTCGGATGACAGAACATTGTAAGTTACACGAATCAGCAATTATAAATACTCTTGTTGTTTCGAAACATTTCTGCTCAAAAACATTTTGAAATTCATTTGTATTATGATTAAAAAAATATATATTGATAAGATGATTAATTTGAGAAATATTGTTAATTGTTTTAAAATTTAATTATTCCCTTTGTCTTTTTCACATGATAGTGTCCATCTATAGACGAACTATTCAAACTTTGTGTAATGTTCTCTTTTTTATAACGATGGAATCAATTAAATAGAAGCTTGCAATTGAATTTTGTGTCTTATTACGCTTATTTCGTATCGTGGCGAAAATATATAGATGAAGCCTGACAGTGTTTCAGCAGGATCCAGACTCGGTTTTCGCTTTAATCAGTGTATTTTTAAGTCTTCCTCACAAATTAAAATTAATTTTAAGAAAACCTAAAATTTATATTTTAGAAAATGAGGATAATATTGATATGGCTATTTCCCGTATACTAGCACTGTAGTTTGACTTCATTTTTGAAGATACGTCAAGGTAGATACTATGATGTTCCTACAATTACATATTGTAAGGCTTTGTGCTGAGCAATTGTATACTCATTTGGATGACTTTAAAATGTGTTTGAATGTAAAATAGACATATTTTGAATAGCAGTGCCAAAATAAAAGCAATAAAAGCTATTTGTAATGTTTTTAATTTGACCAAAACACACAGATTATGACTCTAGTTATAGTACTGCCATACTATAACAAAAACCATTTGTATTTAAAGGAAATGGTACATGTACAACATAATCAGTTTAAATTTTAGTATCAATCGAAAAATCCTTGTTTACATTAGCTATGAAATGATACCCTTATACTTTATGTTTCTACTTCCATCATGTTTTGCCGAATATTTTGATAATCATACATACCTTTGAGCCCAAACCACATTCATTCACTAGAATGAAAAAAAAATACCCAGGCCTCAGGATCATGAAGACATGTATTGCAAAGGACACGAAAAGTACCGAAAATTTCCTAATGAATAATTTAAGAGGTATCAGATATTTCCCATTATAAATCCCATAAGAAATGGATGTCGTTCCTGTGAAATTCTCCGGTACTAAAGAGGAAACGTGTGAAAGAGGAAATATGAATTTTTGCAACAAAATGATATCAATTGTTTTGTTTTCACTGATGGGTGTGATGAAAATAAAATAACAAACCCAAAAAGTAGAACGGGAAAGAAAAATTTTCAATAACATCCTCTTCAAAATAAAAATAAATTAAAAAACAACAACCACGAAACAGGAAAAAAAATACGAAGCGAAAAAAAAGCAGGAAAATAATAAATAAAACCCCGATAACATTTAGTCATCAATCCAAAATCAATGTTATATTAGGGACTTCAATTGAACAATTTTATTACTAGATGTTTTATAATGTGCCTGTGGATAGTTTTATTCTGATAAAGAAATTCAATGGTATTCCCGGAAGTGTCACGTCAGCAACCTCTACGGGGCACTTTAACCAATTAAGTTTGTTTTATTCCATAACATGTTAGGAAATCTCGATTAATACGGCTTTTCGGTTCCATAATAAATTTTTAAATAAATTCAAGAATAGAATTAACACTCTTGATTTTTTTTTTTAATTTTTGCAGTATCTAACAAAAGGAGAGCTATTTATAAGACGAAGAAGAAAACTCGTTTTCTTATTGGTATGCTCTATACATGAATATATCTGGGTATAGGAGAATCTACCTATTTTTCATTTTTTTAAAAGTCTCAAAATAATGTATTTGTTGGCATTTGAAATGTCGATCAACCTTCCTGTTTTTAATGATGTAGGTTTAGGTCGGAAGACATACAGAAAGATTCACCGACTACACTGATATACATCTCTTTTAAAACAAACAGCCCGCGAACTTCATCTGGCAAACGATTTCTTGTATTATTTTACATGTATTTGGTATGAAAACACTTCAAAATTAAAACAAATCAACTATAATACAAGTACATGTATATAAACATTACAGATCTAGATCTCACGGAGACGAGTGGTCACCTTTATGAGACCACCATTATCATATAAAACGAAAGTCATATTTGATGATATTATATCGTGCTATGTAATATAATGTTTATGATACTATACAATACGATATTGAATCATATGATACATAGAGATTATTTATTTTGTGTGAATTTATATTTGCTTTATCCAACGAGTTGACATTAGACATTAGAGATGTTCTATTTATCTCATACGGTTTGATTATTATTAAGCTTTTGATAGTCCCTAAAATGACTTAAATGTGTGTATTAAAGACTTGAATAGTCAAGTATGTTGACATTCACAAAGGTGCAAAAGCTCATTAGTTTGAGTTGATTCAAACGAAAAACCAGTTGTTTTAAATAGTTTCATAAAACAAATATCAAAACAGAACTATCGATTCGAACTCAGAGAAACTGAATAAGGATGCTTACCAGTGGCGAACAGTCTTGGAGGCATTATTTTGGTATGTTTGAACCTATGTTTTCTTTATACGGTCGTCAGGATAAAGGATGATATCTCAAAGCATATGTCACTGGCCCTTTTTATTCAGTGAATTATAGGAAAATCTACCATGGCTTTGATATTTTTCAAATAAAAGTGAAAAAAGTGACACACCTTGATTAGTGTAAATAGCTGACTCATTATTGGTTATTTTGTAGACCCACCAACTGAACTTCGTTCTTGTTTTTGACCCTGTCCTTGCAATGAATAAAACGGGCGGGCCCTAGTACAAAAAAGGATATGTATATGAAGAAACTCTGCAGATTGGACAAGACTCGTTTACATATCACGTGACATTGTTTATCGCTAAAATCTCAGCAGTTAAAACCTGGTTATACCTGCTTCTGCAGGTTGTCTACGGGTTGCCTAGATTTTATTGAAAATCTTGCGAGACACGCAAGTGCATCTTACGATTTTGGAAGGACGTACGCTTCTAGTAAGCATGCACGGTGGCTGTTGGACATGCAAATAATCATCACGGTTTCCTTGCAAGATCCGAAAACGTACCGTGCAGTTGCGTTTCAGTCAAGGAACCCGTAAAATAACAGTACGATTTGACTTGCACGAATGAAATACGGGGATTTTACGTTTAAATTGCACGAATGCCGTAAGGAAATCTAACATGTTCCTTTCGTTACACATACCTTGACTGCAAGTCGCTTGTGCTTACAATTAAATTGAACGCACAGTAAACGTACGTCATACTTAAGTCATGCGTACACCAATTGCTCGTGGTGCGTGTGAATCCCCCAATAAACAAGATACATATATATGCTTACTCCTCCATGGCACCTGATCCTACCTCTATCTTTTTGGAGGTCCGTGTTGCTCTCTTTGAATTTATATTTCGTTTTTTGGAATTTTGAGATAGTTGACGGTTTGTTATTGTCATTTTTTTCATATAAATAAAGATTGATAATTAAAAAATTCTGATTGGCTGATAAAATAATTTTATATCGTATAAAGAATGTTGCCTACGTCACAGTAAGATTAACGTAAAAACGTATCAATCCGCCCGACGCTACGTTTGAATTTTGTACATTTTAATTAAGGAGGTTGGCACCTGAAATACAACTAATGCCAATAACCCGAAAACCATTTTGCTATAAAGATGGGGACTTAAAATGTTAATTTATTGTATTTGTGACCCATGTCACATGCCATTTTTTAAGATATGGAGCCTCAAACAGAAATGATAATTTTCTTGAAAATGTTGCTAAAATTTGACATGGAAATTCATTATTTGAAGAAATCCTTCAAATATTAAGTTTGAACTATTAATATGTGATAATGATTTTAATTTAGTATGAAGTTGAAGACATGTAGTGAATATCAAAGTAACATTTAAGTCAAAGTTTACAAAACCTTACCTTACTTTTGGCTTCATATGCCAATACATAATGAACGCAAGAGAATATATAAAGATTGTTACAAAATGTTGGAACAATCAAATTATAACGCAAATAAAAAACTTAATTATAATGTCATCTTTTCAAAACTTTGCATACAAATATACATAAAGCTAATGTATCATGTAAAAGTAAAAAATGTTGAGGTCACATTTCAAAAAAGTAAAGTTATTCCGAATTTCCTCTGATTTCACATAATATTTGAGTTTCTAAAAACTTTCAGTACTGTGATTTAAGTGGCTAAATATGCTTATATATGTCAATTTATTTTTTTTTAGAAAATTGTTAAATAAGTTTCTCATAACAACATGAAGATATCACAAAGCACAAACTATCTGGAAGTAATGTCTGCACAAACAATTGGGGAGCTAAAGTAACAGTACTCTTAAACTATTGAGTTATGAAAAATGTTCATTTTCCTCTAGGAAACCTTCCGCCACAAAATATAGTCCCTTATTAAACTCTATAAATATATATTTTTCTTTTAACTATTTTATTCAATAAAGTTTATTTGGCATTGTAAAATATAAATATACTAGTAGAATCAAAATATTATGCAGAATTTTCTGACTAGAGGTGACCCCAAAATGGCCTCTCAAAACCTGAGGAGCGAACATCTTTAAAGGTAAAATGAAAGTTTTAGTCTACAATTAATAGCAAAAAAATTAAATATAAAGAATGAAATTAATATCTAATTTATACTTACATTATATAGGTTGGAACAGTTTAACGCCTTTTTATAAACCGCTCCACCGTTTAAAACGTAATCTGCCCCAACCCATTTTATATTCGTATAAATTGGATAGCTTTTGATTTCATTCCTTAATGAAGTGTAAATGGTGACACTTTTTTAACAATTACATTTGTGAAAGCAAAGTAATTCGATGTGGATTTTTACTTTCAATTGAAAGTTTCCTCAAAGCTTTAATTTTCAAAGATATTGTAAAAATCAAAAAAATATAACAAAATGTAACAGCAAAGATATATGAACATTAGCCAGGAAAAATTATTATCTGATAATTAATTCGCTGAAATTATATTTTTGTGCAAACTTCTATATTTCAGGGATATTTTCTATCGTTTATGGTATCAAATGCGAAAGATAATGATGTTTTTAAAATATTCTTCATTTGTTTCGCCCAGTGTAGCTAGTATATTCAAAAAGCAGCAGTTAGAGAATAATGATATTCTTTTTCGTCAAGTTCTTTTGACGTTTGAATTTTCGCTTGCCTATAGTAGATTTATTTCAGTACATGTCTAAAAAAAATACTCCTTTTTAATGCGAAAACTAATAATTGTACAGCTGTCGTGGGGCAAAGAAAGACGTCGGTACGATTGACTTGGAAGTGACCTTCGACGCGAATGTTTTTTCTGCCGTTCGCAAGGCAAACGTACGTCTGTTACATGTTATCTTAAGACAGATGTAGGGTTCCTAGGGGCATCGCATGTTGCGAGTGGCAACCCGTCTCCAAACAACGTGACACATACTACTGGCACATCAAACATCCGTTTTTCTCGCATTATCACCGGTGTGAGATCGGTTTGTCCAGTGTGAGACAGCTGTGTGAGATTTTTCTGTCTTACACTGTGTATTACTACGTCGCTTTAGAACGTAAACAAACGTTGTCTGCTGTAGGGAAATGCAAAATGTTGGATTGAGATTATCGATTAAGTATTTGTTTTGCTTAATTTATTACAAATAACCATATTTATTATTGAAAAAACTGTCGTACGCTCTCATTTTGACTTGCACTGTGAACATTTTGACTTTGAAGCACGCGGAGGGATAAACCGAGAGTAATCTTTTGAACGTCATAACAGAAAGTTGACATTGTTTTTTAATGTAAAATAATGCGGAAAAAAATCTTTAATTATATACTCGTGTGGGATAGTGAAATTCCACTAAGGGGACAAGATTCACGGTCTAGGACGAGGAGCCTCGTCCTAGACCGTGAATTTTGTCCCCTCGGTGGAATTTCACTATCCCAAACTTGTAATAATGAATTATTCTATTAGTCTAACGTTGCACTCTCAATAACTTCAACACGATTTTTAACGCTACGATCATCCACGGGAGCCACGACTGGCAAAACCCGTAGCATACACACAATCACCAAACAGTTGGCCAGTTGTGATTGAAGCTTAAAGGTATATGCCGTTTGAAATGAATTTTAAAAAGGAAATAAATGTTTACGTTTTCCATTAAGCCACAAAAGTTATACACTATTTGTAAATTATACAGTTTTAATCAAACGCATTTAAAAGTATTAAATATAAATTCTAATTTATTTACTGACCGGGTCGGTCAATAAACGCCCAACTTTGAAATATTCATAAGCACGTGATGTGGCAAGCTAATATTAAAACGTACACAAGATGTCAACGCGGAAACGTGGTTGGTCCGTTGGCAGTGGAATAACGCGTTCGAAGAGAAAAGAAAGAAAGAAACAGTTTGACAGAGAACGTTGTAAAATGAGAATCTATATTGGAGCGGTGGACACATGATGTTAGAAAGTTCGTATTTAACTATGAGCTTACCGGCTTCTTGCTATAGACAGGTGGGTCACACATCGGTGTGTTTTCTTTGTTTAATAAGACATTTACTCATAAAGGAAAAGAAGCTTACATGTATGTGTATGGTATGAAATTCATTGTCTAAATATGATAAAACTTGTATAGCTATCACTCGAATACTTAAAATCTATAAATTGTATATGTTTTGAGTCGAGGGGCCCCAGACGGGATAATATTGACGTTTTAATTTCAGGTCACCGGAGTAAACTCAGGTGACCTATTGCTATCTGTTTTCGTCCGTCGTTGTGCGTCTGTGCGTCGTCCGTCAACAATTTTACATTTTTAACTTCTTCTTGAAAACTACTAGGCCAATTGTTACAATTTATGGTATGAAGCATTTCTATGGTAAAATGAATCTAAATTGTGAAAATCAAGTGACAGAGTGCCATGTCTCAAGGACTGTTAATCTTTTAAAACAACATTGTACAATTATCTGTTTTCATGTCTTGGACATCAAAGACTCATTGAGTTTATTTAATTATTTTATATCTGTCAATCTTTCACTCAGCCTACTTCTGCCATCACCTGTCAATTTATACCTATTGTTCAGATTCTTATATATAGTCATGTACAATTGTCAATCGGCAGTCTGGAATACGGCGGCCAGTCAGGCCAGTCGTCCAAATCACCCAGAGTCTTGAGTCCGGAGGCCAATACTGGCCATATCCGACTTGTTTGTAACATGTCTGCCTGTTAAATTGTTGTAATGCAGCCATCGTTGAGTCTCGTCAAATAAATACGGAATCCTGCATCAATTGCCTGTTTATTTCTCTGGAATTGCATATTGGTGGACCCTTGGGAATACGGAACACCTATCCTTTGTTTTTACCTTACGGCCCACAGCGCGCCTCAACCTTATACCTTCTACGCCAACATTCCCTCACCCCGTTCGTACTGCACACGACGGATGCAGTTCCAGAAGAAATTCCCTAGCACCGTACGAATCTACGCGGTCACAATACTTGGGTATTATCATAAGGTACATTTGACCCCTAATCAGAAATATTTTAATATAGAAATTTTTCCTAGTTTCTACATATTGTAATTGTGTTCAAAATATTTCTGGAACAAAGTGCTCAAAAAGTAACTAAGATCTTTTGGTCACCATAAAACCTATTCCGCCGCAAGTAAATATTTTCTATCACTTGATAATCTGTTTCGTAAATATTCACACTTATCACGGCGTTTAGCGAAATATCTATCTTGTTAAGGTCAAACAAATTTTACGTAACAAATCACTTTTCAATTAGAAATTTCTTTTGATGTTTGATCTACTCAATTAGTTTCAGGTCATCGGATTAAACCCCTTTGTCTGGGGCGCCTGTAAAGTGCTAAACGAAATCGAAACGAAATGAAACGAAACGAAACCGAACGAAACGAAACGAAACCAATCGAAACGAAACCCAAAATCGAAACGAAACCAACGAAACGAAACGGAATTTAAACAAAACTAAGATCAATTTTGACAACATTAAAGTGAAAATAAATTCATTGAAATAAAATTTTGAAACATAAATATAACTACCTGTATGTTACAGATTGCCGATGTAAATTTTTAAGCCGATTATCCGGTATTTGCAAAAATTATATAATTATGTAAATAACTGACATTCTTATACCTTTTTATGTTTCTTATTGGATTCATTAAAGGATATTCAGACGTTTAGAGAGAGAGAGAGAGAGAGAGAGAGAGAGAGAGAGAGAGAGAGAGAGATATGCCTAAAACAGCAAAGTATATACGCACGTTTGAGAGAGAGAGAGAGAGAGAGAGAGAGAGAGAGAGAGAGAGAGAGAGAGAGATGATGATGATGATACTTACAGAGACATTCTAACCACAATATTCTTTCTATCGATTTGAAATATTGTAAAAATGAAACGATCGAATACAATGTGATTTAGAGCATTCTTGTTGGTTACCAGTTTCTAACATATAATAATTGTTTTAATATGTATTATTGCATGAATTTGGACTTCGTATTTAACAAAATTAACTTGCATTTTAAAGAGGTTTTTTTTTTTACCTGCGTATTACCTTAAATAAAACATAATCCCCTCTTTCTCTCCAGTTCACACGCACGCACATTGTATTTGACTCATTTTTACAATATTTCATATCAATATAAAATATCGTGTGGTTGGAATGTCTCCCTAAATACTGTAAAGTTTAACGTACTATATTTAGCGTGTACGATATTTGGCGGAATAAGATTTTTCAACAAGTTAGCATGGATTTGATTTAGCGCATTTTTAAAGATACATTATTATCTACTTAAATATTTTAATTTGGCAATGAACTTGATTTTGCGGACGCCATTTTCCGCCAAAAACGCTAAATAGAATACACAGCCAAAGGACTAAAGCCAGTTCTTTAATACGTTTACAGTATAATCATCTCTCTCTCTCTCTCTCTCTCTCTCTCTCTCTCTCTCTCTCTCTCTCTCTCTCTCTCATAAACCAATTAGAAACATAAAAGATATTAGAATGTAAATCAGTTTTTTACATTATTATGTATTTTTTTTTTTTTTTTTTTTTTTACAAATTCCGGGTAATCGGCTTTAGAATTTACAACGGCAATTTGACACATACAGGTTGTTATACATGTATTTATGGTTAAAACTTTTATTTCAATGAAATTATTTTCAACCTTTATATAGTCATAATTGATTTTTAGTTTTGTTAAATTCCGTTTTGTTTCGTTTCGATTTCTGGTTTCGTTTCGTTAGGTTTCGTTTCGTTTCGATTGGTTTTGTTTCGTTTCGTTGGGTTTCGTTTCGATTTCGTTTCGCACTTTACAGGCGCCCCTTTGTCTGTACCCACGCTATACCTATCTTTTTGTCAAGAGGCCCTCGCAAGGGAATCCTTTCTTATTTTTAATGATATGATAAGTAATTAACCTGCAATGTACCTCACCTGGACCAAGTCGATTTTTGTCCCAAGATCCCAGCGCGTCACTTAATGCTAGATCTTCGAGGAATAAACATCATTACCTTATATCGACTCAATTATCATAACAGGTAGGACATTATTTTATATACATTTTTATATGCATTTTTATTACAACTATTTATCTTTTTAAAGGGTAAAACATTCAATTTTTCCTGTCATTGAATTTTATAATGTCTTGAAGTTACATTTACGTACATGTTTGTTATATTCAGTAGTATATTCTCACTATATAACTCTATATAGACGAATAGTCAATAATTGTAATGTTAGTTCGTCCAAAAAATATTGACCGGTCAATATTTTTTTAATGTTGACCGGCTAGGAAAAATATCTAGAGAATATTCCCTCTATTTCAATTATTTGCCTCTGATTTGTTGATTCGTAAACGGTGACGTTAATAAATCTTCGCGACTCCAAAACAAGGTGACGTCATAATAGGCAAGCAGCCAAGGCAAGTAAACAACGGAAGCGCAATGCGACGGTTTGCTATCATAACAGATATAAGGAATTGCGAATTACTGTGAAGTAAAATCAGGTAGAACATCTGTAAATTAATTCCTACGGGCGACGGAATATCACCAGTGACCGTTTGATGCCGATGAGCTTTGCGCAAAATTGAATTCGTGAATTCTATGTTAATTTGAGCTGAGAACTTTACGGCGATCTGTTTTCAAATCCTTTCTTAAATTTTAGTTTGTTTCTTCATATAACAAAACAAATGTTGACTGTGTTTTCGGGCAACATTGATTATATTAGCCCCCTCGGGGGCTAATATAATCAATGTTGCCCTCAACCCCAGTCAATATTTGTATAATATTACATGCTATGATATGAAATTATTGTTAGTTGGAAATATTAACTTGTATGTTTCTTTTCTTAATCATTTTATGTTCATAATCATTTTTCCATCTGTTCTTAATATTTTGCTATTAGATTTATTTTTGATTTTCCTACTAGTCAATTATTACTTTTCCCCGTTTTTCACTTTTATAATTATTAACGCGTCTTCCGGAATTACCACGTGATTGGTTCTAAATTTAATCATTGTTTACACTTCCGCCCAAGAGGAAATGCGGGTTTTACAAATCTATTTCACTAAGAGTATGCGCGTTTCACTTAATAATTCATCGATCGTTCCTAAATTATAATGTAAGTGTTTAATATGTTTTATTTTACCTACGCTTTCTTTTGTTTGAATTTAAGATCTATATTTGACTTTAATTTACTTTACATTTTTATTCGACTCGTCATCATAGTTGAGTACATGTGTACCCGCGCTAAGAACAGGTTTATAGCTATAGTTGACTTTTCAATAATTGTGTTCTCATCATAGCCAAGTGATCTCTCCATTTTAGATAATTTTCCCCTCATTTATTTTAGTTTTTATTTATAATCATGTGATATAGATATGTACTTATAAAACACAGATTTAATGTGGTCAATATTCACTTAGCATAATTATGTGTAACTATATGTTACAATTGTGTTAGAGTATGCAAAGACTCATTTTTATTGTGGTCCTTTTTAGGTTGCATATCTATACATATTTTGTAAAGACTCATTGTTAAGTACTCTGTTTTATTTGTCATCATTTTTATCATTTGTTTATAATTCACTTTATGCTGGATCTTTGAGGAATAAACATCATTACCTTAAATCGACTCAATTATCAATTACAGACAACCAAACAACCAAACCAATCACAAAAGCACGAAACCTTCTCGTGACATATATTTGAGAAAAACTAAATGCATAGCTATGGTGTCCATAAAGTTCTCTACCTGAGATGTGAAACTCATAACCCCTAGGTCAGGGGTTTAGGCTCTAGGGCGGTTCAATATAGCAATATAGTGAAAATGTATTAAATTTTAGAAAATCTTCGTTACTCCCAAACACGTGGAAAAAACCCCCTGAATAAATGGTTATGATGTCCACGAACTCCTCTTCATAATTGTGAAACCCAGGGTCAGGGGTTCAGGCCGTAAGAGGGTGGGGGACAATTATTCTCTTTTGAGAAGTGAGCAGGCATAGCCTACATCCACTTCTCTTCGCAAGCACTCATAATTTGATTCTGGAAAACGTGTAAATGTCGGAACCGAAGACGGTCTACGCTTCGACCCATGTTTTGAATCCAATTTCCATAAATTTTCGTAACAGACCTATAATTTCCACAATTTAAACATTAATGCACGCATATATCACAAAAAATCAACACTAACCCGCTGTCAAATCATTTTCTCAACTTCAACAAACCTGTTGTATTACCTTGTTCTGCATGTTGCTTTTCTGAATTACTAATCCCGCGCACATGCGCAAATGCACCTCAAACGTTAATCATTTATGAATATGCATAGGTAAATCGCCGTTATTCATTTTCAAATTATGGTTAGTACTTCGTTAATAATGTATGTATAAAAAAATTGTAAAATTTTCTTTAAACTTTTTTTCACATATTTAGTCATGCTTACATAATTCGGTTCTGGTTTTCAACATCGCAAAAATGCCGTTAAATCGTCATATATATCTTTAAAGGAAAACGTACATACACTGTACGTAGATAAATAACGTCCGTTGAAAACACAACTTACAAATAATGCATTCGCATAAATAAATATGAATGGCATATAAATTCACATCGAACAAGCCTACCGATAAATGGATATCACGTGACACGCGTAGTACAGGGGTTAACCGAAGGTAAAACAACTTCAATTTAGGGAAGGCCTACTGGACTTATGCATTTTTTAAAAAGTTACATAGGAATGTATTGAGGTACATTTTTCACCTTTCACACACACACGCACGCATGGACGCACGCATGCACATACACACACACTCTTTCTCTCTCTGGTTTGTGTTTGTTTTGTTGTTTTATTTTTATTTGTTCATTGTTTAATTTCCAGAGGGGTTAACCGATACAAATCTAGTAGAAAAAATTGTAATTATTACTTTTTAGAACAAATATGATCGGGATTTCTAAACACCTAATTCACCAAATAAAATCAAGTAACATGATTGGTGCTCTCTCTCTCTCTCTCGCGGGCGCGCGCGCGACATGCGCATGCTTTCAGTTTGATATTTTCTCAGTGATAAATACTACTTCCAAATGTGACATCGTTTGTCATAGAAGTTAAGGATTACGTATGATCCTTCTTAAGGACTCCAAATTTTATTTATCAATAATACCTTTACATGCATTACCAATGATTGAATTTAAATATTTTTTGAATTATATATACATTGGCTCTCTGTAAGATGTTAAAATATATACTTTTTTTATTTATTAGCATTGATTTGAAATACTACTAGTGTGTATGTTTCGTGATCAAATTGTTTATCTATTATTATGTGTGTATTATATTTTTGCACACACCTTTTGATTCAACCATGCGTCTTTTTGTAAAGTAATTCAACATACAAACGTTTAATATCAGTCAAAAGTCTATTTTCAGTAATTCTTGATTCCGAATTAAATGGCATTCCATTGATGACATACAACAATTTAATCGAAATTCAACTATTTCCAACTCCATTGTTGAGTCATTCATCAAACTTAGATCGTCATATGCATTATTATGACCACCGAAGACACTTTAATCAATCCTGAATCTAATAACGGTGATAATTTTGAATTTTTAAAAATTTTTATCACCTAACGTAAACGATTAAAATGAATAAAACTGTCTTTGTGATGCTTTGTTTTCTTTGCCCAAAAATAAAAAAAAATGTGCTCTGCTTTCATTATACGAAGATGTGTTCGAGTTTACTTATAATTACATACAAAATTATATTTATGTATGTATCTCAGAAAATTCAAATGCTGAATTGAAATTGGTTTTTAAATATGTTAAACTGCTGTTTATGCAAAAAATAAATGGAATGTATTAGTCGAAGTAGGAGTGGAAGGGGGGGGGGGAGTCGCTACTAAGCATCCATTGTCACATTTATTACCTATTTAGAACTTATTTTATCCACCGATTGTGGTAGAAAAAATTTAAAATCAATAGACGTCTAAATTTGATATTCAACTACAAGTACATAGATTCTAAGTCATAGACTATAATAACTAAACATACTAAACAGAGCTTAGAAGTTTCTTTGGACTAGCAGCTTACTACCGGAGATTCATAAAAGACCTTGCTAAAATAGCAAAATGCCTACATATTCTTACTAAGAAAAATCAAGAATGGAATTTGTCGCATGAATGTGATGCAGCATTTGAATCTTTGAAACAGAAATTAATATCTGCATCTATGCTTGGATATTTCGATGTGACCGCTGGTGACTTCATACGAGATACTGATGCTAGTAATGACGCTATAGGCGTTGTGCTATCGCAAATTCAGAATGGAAGAGAAATTGTGATTTCTTACGTAAGCCGCGTGTTGAATAATTCAGAAAGAAATTATTGTGTTTCTCGGAAGGAAATGCTGGCTGTTGTGTATTTCGTTCAACACTTTAAACATTATCTACTTGGTCGAGAGTTTTTGCTAAGAACGGAGCATGGATCCTTAGTGTGGCTTCATAAATTCCGAGAACCTGATGAACAAATTGCGCGGTGGCTTCAGAGACTTGGACCGTACATATTTAAGATTAAAAACAGAGCCGCTGTAACGAAGAATATACCAATATTCTTATCAAAAACATATAATTTTTAAAGATAATATCACACTAAAAGTAGGTCTTATCTATTCTTAGAAAAATAACAAGCAAATATATATTTACCGACTAGCCCAGAATGCATACGGGGGAGTCGAAAGTTTATTTTAAGCTGACAATACAATCATGTATTAAACAAAATGTTTGATCCTTTCATCGACGACGTGACCGGCTAGAAAAGAACAGAAATAAAAAACTGTCTAGTAGAAAATCTCTGGAAACCTCTGTCCCAAACCATGTGAAAATCGCAAATGCGCGCCGTCTCAAAGGTACTCAAGGGATTTTGCAGCAAATATATAAAAATTCTAAACATCTAAATCATAGTATACAGTAATAAAAAAATGATTTTTTTTATTGATGAACATTTGATGTGTCTTTGTCAGAAGACGGGATA
Source organism: Magallana ariakensis (assembly GCA_020458035.1). Lineage (NCBI taxonomy): Eukaryota > Metazoa > Mollusca > Bivalvia > Ostreida > Ostreidae > Magallana > Magallana ariakensis. The sequence continues at coordinate 45,895,103 of CM035813.1, forward strand.
GTACTGATTTCTCGTGCTAATCGAACACCAATCATACACTCGTCACCACGTGACTCGTAACTATGAATTTCATTGGATACAATTTTCTACTCGCATCAACAAGACAATTATTTCCCGCTAATCTCCGTACCCCGGAAAATATTTCGTCTTATCTATTCTTATAAAAATAACAAGCAAATATATATTTGCCGACTAGCATAGAATGCATAGAAAAACACCAAAGTTAGGGTGAGGCGACGAAAAGAATAAGGGACAAAATATTATAAAATGTTATATAATAACAAACTCAAAACAAAAAATGTGAATAATTATAACCCCAATTTCTTGGAAACTGCCAGTCGGTTTTCTAACTGATCTACAACATACATGTCCTTACTAGAATCGCACTTTCACCGACCGTGTCTTTTAATACACCTTTCATTTACACTTGAACCGACTGCGGCTGTAGCTCCGCCTGATCTAAGCGAATGTAAACCTATATTTAAACCAGAACTGACCTCTTTAAGCCTAGAAATAATGTTTTCCCGTGCAGCAGTGTAACAAATCTTTTTGTTTTTATATATCAACTGGTTTAAAAAATCTGAAGATAACAAATTAATATCTGCCAACATAACATACATATGTACTTTTGTAACATTTTTACAGGACAGGCACTTGTGGAACCGTTCGCGACTAACACCTCGTTTCCTTGCCTGTATTGGTCAGTTTTACTTTTATTAATGTATATACATAAATAATCATCAAAATAATTTACGTCACAACATTTTAGGTTACTTAATTCGTCATAACGGAAAAAGCAGCAAAACTCAACAAAATCATCTCTTACGATCAGTACATCCGTAGAATCGATGTATAGATTGCACAAACGGATCAATTAATCAGACGAGACAGGGTCCTTCCTGGTTACTTTGGAAGCAGCGACGCGCTTGGCTGCCTTTTGTAGACACTTTACATATGAATTGCTAGTAGGATCGGCAAATCCATGTAACATGTGAGTCCACTTTAGAGAATAGATCGCATGATTGCCCACATGAGAAGATGAACCTTGATCCAATAAATGTGTAATATACAATGCGACGTGAACAGGTTGTGCGGGTAAACACTAAAATCCCCTTTTTTGAATGAAATTTTTCCATCTTTTAAAGCTGCTATGGTAAGTTTTCGTTGTGTTAAAACTCTTGCCCTGAAGAAATATAGTCAGACATCTTGTATGCCAAATAGTTCAAAACATCGTTATTTCCGGCTCCGCTTTCTGGCTACGTCTTCAATTATTTTGTCGTAATCCCGATGTCTGTCAAAATAAAAAAATCTAATGATTAAATCTGAAAACGACCATGTCAAAATGAAGGGGAACATTACAAGATACCCCCTTTCTACATCTTCCTTTCTCTATTATATGAGTTCTCTGCAAAACAAACGAATCTGAAACACTTGAACATATTTGTAACAAAGGCCAAAAAAGGAGCTGAGATCCATCTAGGAACAACTAGTGTTCCTCACACTTTTTCTGACAAACATTTTTTGATTGTTTTTGAAATAAACACTGGCTGAGGAACAAGCCACATATTTGATCCCGTCCATGAAAAATTAAATGCGTCAATGTCGCTAGTACCAGGACACAAGACTTTGAGTAAAATACTGAACACTTTGTATTGTTATGCGTTGTAAATGCGTCAAAGTCATGCCGACCGTACTTTTCACACAAATAATTGTACACTGAAAATATAATACCCCAATCATCACTATCTGTCTTCCTACTGATCAAATTAGCATCTTGATTTTCCGATCTCGGGATCCATTTTGGAATTAATGTAATTTTATTATAACTACACGACTGAAAAATTATGAAGCAATTAATTGCAAATTCTCTTTCTTACTGCCAACCTCTAAAATATGAGACACATCTTTGCTGTCACTGTAAACAACCCGAGACGAACCTTTTAAGTCATCCGAATGCGTGTTAATTATTCTATGAACTGATTATAATTCTCGCCAAGTAGAACTATTAATGCATTCCTTCTGACTCCAAGAACCATACACAGTAAATCAGTCCTTCTTGAACGTTTGTCTGAACGCTGAACTTTTGGGTTAATATAACCCCACATAACCTACATCTGATGGGTCACCGAATAACTCGAAATCTCTCGTTTCTGATAAATCAATATTTCTAAACAATGCACCGCTACAGTTCAATGACTTTAAGCTTTCTTAACAAACAAAACTTCCAGAATTGCATTTTCTGACAACAATACTTTGCTGTTACAACTAGCCCTCGTCTCTACACAAAAATATAAAAATCTGGTCATAATCCGGACACCATTTCCAACAACAGCTTTAATACTTATGATCTGACCCGTCAGGCATGCAAGTTAGCCTAACGCTAAACATACTTGAACGCTGTGATCTGATCAATATACATGTATCATTTACTAAAGAAATTGTCTTACTTATCCTCTCTCGAGACACTGTGACAAAACCATTCTGAAATTCCCATTCTAAACCCAACCAATTAACGTTTTGAGACGGAAACCACTGACATTTCTCATGAGCTAGCAAAAATCCAATCTTTTGTAACTCATCCCTGACAAAACGACTGACTCTAAAAGCGTCCGACTGTGAAGAACTGCCTCCCAAACCGTCACCTATGCTTACTTAAGATCAAATGTGAAAACAAAATTAGCGATATCAATTAAGACTCGATTTCTGATGAAACAAATTCTACATTCTGTTGTTTTTAAATTCGACATTGTGGAATTGTTTTAAAAGGAATTTTATATTCATGAGAAATGATATCTCTAATGTAATTGTCAACACCTGTTTCAACCCACCTTGATAAACGGCTGTTCAAATGTCCGACTGGGCTTGCCCTAGTTGTAATGCACTCATTCGTGACCGACGTCGACAGGAGTGAATTCGAATAGTTTTGTTCTGAAACTGAATTGTTATCTGAATTTCTGAATGTAATACATGTAACAATACTTAGTTATCTCTGCTGAATCTCGCCGAGTGGCCTTTAAACCCGCACCGATAACACGCCCCCGGCTTGACCGTAGGTTACCTAGAGTTGTCCTTCTTGTATGGGTGTGGCTTTGAATAGTCGTTTGTTGGTCTCCGCTGCGCCATTTGTTGTTTGTCCCTTTTCTGTGCTTCATTTTGCGCCTTGTTTATTCTTTTTTCATCGTCGGAATCGTCAGCGATGGGGTTAGCTTGGTATTCAGCTACTACCTTCCACCCTAAAGGACTAGAATCCGCTATTTTTATCAATTTCTGACTCTCGTTCAAAAGTTCCATACCTTCACCAATCTTTGTCCGGGCGGTGTTTATGTTATCAACGATAAGATTGGCGCTGTCCAAACTGGCGTCTGCTTCCCTAAACTTAGTTATGACTTGCGCGTTTCCCCGGTACTGCGCTTCGTTTCCATGACGTTTAAACTTAAAACTGCCAAAAATGTTCTCTTCTATTTTCGCTAACTGCGATGACGAGAGTTCCTTTTGTGAAGTTTCCATAGACGTTTGAAAATTCTTGAAATTGCTGTCTATCAGAGTCTTCATGCTGCTTAAAATTTTAAATTTTGCGACGATTCCACTGCTTTTTTGACGTCCACAGGATGAATGACCATCTTTAAGTTCTCCTTAAAGATAGCTTAAAGACGATCTTTAAGCCATCTTTACGCCACCTTTAAGCTATATGTGCTGCTTAAAGGTCGCTTAAAGATAGCATAAAGATGACTTAAAGGCAGCATAAAGACTATCTTTAATCGACCTTTAAGCCACCTTCAATGACAACTTATTGGTCCTTAATATCCAAACGTCTTTAAGCCACCTTTAAGCCATTTAAAAAAAAATCATAATAGTCTTTATTCAATATTGTGCTTAATTTACCAACAAAATTTATTAACTTTAATACAATTTAATTAATTGTGATCAATGGACTAATATATTTAACCTATATGCGAAGTATTTATTTTAAAAAACATAGTCGTGCGACTGGACAAAAAGCACACCTGTTGTGTATATCCTGTATATCCTGTGTTAGTTCCAGGGTTTTTCTGAGGTTAAACAAATAATAGATTTTAATTAGATATACACAAAGAAATGAAAGCATGTCTAGACATACAACGCAGCGATTTCAACAAGCGAAATTGATTCTACATGAACATGTACGGTAGTTAAGTAAATAATGTATGTTTTGTCGCAAGTTTCAATGAGCCCAAGACAGAACTCGTATTAAAAACGGTTTTTGCTCTAAAAAATAAAATGAAAAGAAAAATTGAAGACACCCAAGACGGGCATCGATCCAAGGACCCTTTGTTTTCTAGCACCAGCTCACTTCCATTGCTCCACAAGAACTTCATATCTTATATTGTCTTTACATACTATAAATCATTGGCTATTGAATTAATGTACCGGTAATGTGTTTGGTTTTTTTACTTGAAAAGATTTTGACTTCCATTCAGTTTGTAACAATCAGTTATACCTAATTACATGCATGCATGTATTTAGAATGAATTACGGTAATTACGCTAATCGAACACCAATCATACACTCGTCACCACGTGACTCGAAACTATGAATTTCATTGGATACAATTTTCTACTCGAATCAACAAGACAATTATTTTCCGCTAATCTCCGTACTGCGGAAAATATTGATTATACGCGAAAAGTCCACTTTGAATAAATAATAAAAATATATTCGAAGCTTACTATGTTAATTCGAAAAGTAATAATAATTTTTTTCGTCCGTCTGTTAAATTATAGTAACATGTAAATCTAAAGATTAAATATCAAAAAAAAACTAAATTGTTAGTGAAATGATTCAAAGTTATAATTATCTTATTATTAATGTGTCATTGTTTACTGTTGAATTTTGAACCGGTTTCATGATCACAATTCCACGATGCAGGTCAATTTTCAACGGGCCAGGGTCTTTTTTAACACATTTTGTCTCAATATTCAACGTTAAAAAGTGACCACAGGTCAATTTTGAACCCGGTTCAAAATTCTTCGTTACACCGGAAAACGACATGGAAATGCAGATGTATTGTCACGTGTCTCTTGTGAATTGAACTGCAGACAGTGTAAACGTGAAAAAAGTAAAGGAAGTGAAAGTCAGTTATATTCACATGTTTCTAAACTGAGAAATATCAGTAGTTCAACAGAAATTGACAATCACGTGTTTAATTAAAGTGCATTGTTTAACGACAGCATGGATTCAGAAAAACCATTGGATTGTGCAGTTACATCCCCTCGAAAGAGGAATCGGGCAAATAGACCAGTGAAAGCGAAGATTTGGAAACAGCCGGACGAGTCCCAAAACCGAAGAATATTCGTGAGAAACAAGGTGACTCTGGAATGCTTGTTATTTTACATTGGATGGAAAAGCATGAAAAACCAGCATTGTCTAGTGTGACTGGTTAAAAACGTTGAGTGCAAATGTTGGTATTCGAGAAGGGATTTATTGTGTATTGATCAAGGTCTTTTGTGTATTCGCTAGATTTCAAACAATAGTGAAGAACTTAAGATATGCCTACCACGGAAACTGCGTCAAGTTGTGTTATGGCACCATCACGATTCTAGAGTTGGAGGTCATATGGGCATCGAAAAGACTTTGGAAAAAAGTTAGGAATTCCAATTATTACCCAGATAGCAAGCTTACGTTGGGCCAATGTCGGGCCAACGTCACCAGTTACATTGGACCAACGTTGGCAAATGACGTTGGTCCAATGCAATTTTGCTCATCGGCCCAATGTTGGCCCCACATGTTGGGCCAACGTTGGCACAATGTCGCATATGTCATCTGATGATATTGGGCCAACGGTGGGCCAACATATGATACATATGACCAACGTTGGTCCAATGTTGGGTCAACGTTGGCCTTATGTTGGTACAACGTTGACCCAACATTAGTTTGACGTTGGCGTAACGTTTGGTCAATAAACAATACAACTGCAACAAGATATTTAACAAAATATGAATTTATTTTGAATTTAGAATACACAAACCATGATAAACATCCTTAGAATAAAATAACGGCCGACAATGTGTTTTAACAGGGTTAATCTATATCCACACTTTAAAAGTTAGTTCCAAATATTTAATGTCTGTGTCCATTCCACTTCGTTTATATCGATTTTTAATTGTTTGAAATTTATTGTTCCTTTTTTGTTCCTTTTTCTTCACAGTCAATTGTACAACACGCTAACCATGAACAGCACTCCTCAGAGTCAGTAGAAAGTTGTAGGCCCGAACATTCCCTGTAAATAAAAGTACAAGCATTTAATATAGAAGAGAGACCTGGGATTAAAATACTCAAAATCAATTAAAATATACAATAACTTGAGATAAATACTTACATTTCTGTTTTATTTGCTGGGCTGTGTCTGTAACATCCTCTCTTAAAATGAAAACAGCAAATATCACGAGTCTCTTTGTTTGCTAAACCTGCTAAGTGTGAGCAGATTTGGCCATCCCAGCAGATCAGATATCACAATAACTATGGAAACTGGCCAGTCTCACGCTGTGAAAACTCTGTCCTAATTGCTAGGTCATTGAATGTGCTCTTATCTCAGGATCGGCTTCATAAAATTCTACACTTTAGAACAATTATGCAACGGAATATTATTTTGCAGAATCTATATGTTTTGTTTTCGGCCTTTTACATACAATTTTAAATTTAACTTGTTTATTTTCACATCTTTTCGTTGATGATATAAAAAACTGTATATTTTCACATGGTTTCTTTGATGATATTGCCGTTAATAATATAGTTAGGTTTAAAATTAATTAAACATCCCAATTTTTGGAAATTCTATTATACATATCAAATGTTTGAATGTTCTGTCTATATAAATGAATAACCTGCAATATATGTAATCGACAAAAATCTTTTAAATAATTATTTAAAAAACAGTAATTGACACACGTCGGATCAATGTTGGCCCAATGTCATGGTCTCGACTAAAATATGGTAAAATTTTACAACATTGGCTTAACGTTGGCCCAATGTTGTGTTACCAACTAACTTCGGCAATCGAATGGGAATGTGCCAGGTGGACATTGGCCCAACATTGGGCCAATGTTGTGTATCCAACACCAACGGGCCAACCATTATCCAACATTGGTCTAACATTGGGCCAACGTTGCTTACCCAACGCCAACGGACCAACCATTACCCAACGTTGGCCCAATGTATGCATGCTATCTGGGTAATGGCCTAGGATGCGTCAATTTGTTTACAACTATGTATTAACGGTTGATGTGTGTGAATTATTAATATAAGGATGGATAAAGCGATGCAGATGTCCTAGATATATCATCTTCGCTAGCCAAGGGTTTTCGGTCCACTTCGCCCCCCATAAACCCTTGGCAGATCTCAATACGAAAACTCGGTGATGCGGTGGCGCTATCTAGCGAGCAACTTGAGTTGCGCCCCTTGTATATTTACATTTTAATCGAATGAAACAACGCGTAATATAAACGCTACGGCATAAATACAACTTGAAAACATGTTAACTAGCGAGAATAGGAACATAATTAACGATGCTATTGAATAGGAATAAAGATATAACCTAGAGAAAGCAAGGAATATTTTATTTATAGTGTTTGTAGGGACCTGTACCGGGAGTGAAGAAGTCGCTATATATGAATGCATTCAAGCCATAAGACCAGGTATCTTTGTCGTAATTATTGTGGACACAAAAATTAAATAAAACACAGCCCATTGAACATTTAAAAGCAATAACCATAAGCAGGGACGTATATACTAACGGGATAGGCAACTTCTTCATTCGCCATGTCCACTACACATACTACGATCACACGAGCCTTGACAAGTTTGTAAATCTCTGTTCAATCCAGTCAAATACATGTATATCGTTTTTTTTAAGTGATCTGGTTAGATCATCCGTGTGGAAGTACTGTATCAAGCACTTGTGCCTCAACTTGTGAAAAGCACCGAATGTTTAACCAAAGTCACACGTGTGTTTCTTTTAAAGTTTATTTATGAGCGCTTGTTTACAACTATGCGATCGGATTAGCTACTTGAAGCTGCAGCCAATCATAAAACGGGACTTGTCACCGAGTTTTCGTAATGAGATCTGCAAGGGTTTATGGGGAACGGAGTAGACCGAAAACCCTTGGCTAGAGAAGAGATTTATTCACTCGGACCAAGGAAAACAATTCGAAAGTAAGCTTTTCCAGGAAATGTGTCGACTATGTAAAATTGACAAAACTCGAAATACACCATATCATCCCCAATCAGACGGATTGTAGAGAGGATGAATTTAACGATAAAAGACATGCTTTCTAAGTACCCCGGTACATTAATGCAAACCGAACCGACTGGGACCGTTTTGTGGACGGTATTGTTCTTGCGTATAACACCACTCCGCATGAAACCACACGGATTTCGAGATTGGTTTTTGGGAAAGAGGATTAACTACCAATAAATGGTCTGACTGAAAATGAGGCCATTTCAAGTTCTGAAAAAGAGGCAAACAAAGAAGTTTATGTGAGCGATTTAGAGGAAAAACTTTCCATAATTCATGAACATGTAAGGAATATCACAAAAGAAGCATCTCTAAGACTGCAAAAATTAGGGATTTCGTACGAAGAAGTCAGCCAAAAGTCTGTAAAGGAGAAAAATTAACTATCAAACTATTAAAGAAATGTACTGGACCGTGGTTAATAATTTTAAGACTAAGTGATGTGCTTTTTCAAATTCAGCATTCAATACAATCGAAACCGGTCATTGTTCACGCTGACAACTTCAAACCGTACCGTGGAAAAAGGCAGCAGCCCCAATATACAACTGGCGAGACAACGGTAGTTACAAGACCAGCTACTGAATCCGAATATACAACTGGCGAGACACCAGATGGTCAACGACGACATGCGTCGGAACCTGGCCTGCGGCGTTTGAAGTTAACGCTAGCTCCAATCCCGATATCAGACGATTCAGATGCTGACAAATCAGAACGAAGCATGAAAATGACCCGTAGGGGACAACCCACAAAGAAGCCCATTCGTTGCAGAGAAAAGTCGTTGAGAAATGTTGTGCAAGGATTGTGAAAAAACTTTTAGATCATCTAGCAATTTTCATCAGTATCGTGGAGAGCAACACAATGACAGTGTGAACAGCTTAAATTGTAGTTTTTGTCTAAGACCTTTTGTGAGGAAATTTAATTTAAGGAGACATTTAATTTTGGTACATATACTTCATTGTGAACAGTTAAGTGACGCTATGAGTTCTAAAAGGAAGCTTGTTGACCGCGAGATGTTCGTTCAAGCAAAGAAGCCAGTGAATATCCTCTGAAAAGATCTCATCAGATCAAAGGAAGTCTGGAGCAGAACGCACAGTAGTGAGAATGGACTTAAACTTCTCTCAATTAGTTGTTGAGATTTGGCGGGGCTTGGTAGCTTGGTAGCGTGGACGAGACAGTTGAAGAAATGTTGTGTGGAGAAGAAGACGATAATGAGCAGCAAGTGTATGGCGAAGAAATCGATGAGCAGCGAGTGTATGGCAAAGAAGACGGTGAACGGCAGGAGTATGAAGAGGACGATAATGAGCAGCGAGTGTATGGAGAAGAAGACGATGGGCAGCGAGTGTATGAAGAAACCGATAATGAGTGACGAGTAAATGGAGAAAACGATCGTAGTGATGGCGGTGACCAACGTGTGTGCGCGGACACTCGTAGTGTTATATGTGAATCAGATAGCGATGAAGCCGATATTACCCCCAATGTATTAAAATCAACGGTGTGCCTCGTATTAAACAAAGTACAAAGGAGATTTCCAGACAGGATGAAAGAGGTTGAGAGAGACACTCAGGTGATATATTCAGAGGACTTAAATCCAGAGAACATTAATGTGCGTGAAATAGCGAAGGCAATTTTAGACGAAATCCCAAGACTTTTGGAAGCAAACCGAGTGAGATTTGTGCGAGGAAAATTGTAAACTGAAACTTTGTAAATATATATTGTATATATATGTACAAATTTGACATTGAAATTATTTATGTTTTGTGTAACGTTTTATTATTTACAAGATATTGGGAAAAAGTTTAGATGATTAATTTCAATTTAATTTTATTGTTTTTGAACGGAGTCAAAATTTAAGTCGGGGGGAGTTGTAACAGTATCTAAAATGGTAAATAGTAACGTAGTGTTTGTTTACAGATCATTGCTCCGCGAGAGCAATGCTATTACCTAACTGACACCTTTTAAAAAAGATTGCTCCTGATGAGCAATGTAAACTATGTATATATGGGGATGTAAAACGACTCGGGGTAGGCATTGTTTTCTGTTTTATGGGATATACAACTGTCACGTAGGGCCGGTCACGTGCATTATTTTAACCCGTGGAATTCTATTATAATATTTGTGAATCTTTTGAAGAATTTATTACGAACATGTGAATAAACTGTAAATAGCTATACCTTCGTTTCATTTGAACTAAAACTGATGCTTTAGAGGCTGGAGGATTATCACATCAAGGATTTATTATAACTTGGATTTGATTAAAAATGTGAATAAACGTTGATAGAGCTGTTTACCGCTTAACGGCGTTACAAAGGAATTGAGAAACCCTAATGTAAATAATGATATTCCATCTTTTGCCTACAGTCGTGTTAGAACGGAAAGTACATTTAACTATAAAATAGATGGGTATCTGTCGCAATATGATTTTCGAAACCTAGGTACTGATTTTATAATGGTGCCTGTAATCACTGATTTGTCATAAATTCAGGAAACCTGCATCAAGAAATGAGTATCTAGAACTTTGTGTATGAAGTCAGTTGATATTCTGAACAGTGATTTTTCCAGCAAAATAAAATGAATGGACGGACGAAACATGGATTCACTATTATGAGCCAGAGGGAAAGCGACAATCTAGTGTTTGGAAAACACCAGGAACGCCACCACTTCAAAAGGCAAACGTTTCAAAATGTGACGGTAAGCGTTAGTTCATCATCTTTATGACCAGACACCTAGTTCTTACGAATATCATTTTGGCAAATGAGCTGTTACAATGTATTTCCCAGTGCAATAAAGTAATTGTATCCTGCCCGGGTAATGATTTAAGCGAAAGCATATATTATACGTATTAGAAATTTATTTAAGATTTGTATTATAGAATTGTACCTAAAACACATTAACATATCTCAAAAAACTCCAAGAGTTCACATTACTAGTATAATAGTTATGATTTTAAGAAAACGTGCCTCGACTGATCATTTTTTAAAATTTGATCCAATATGCAAAGTAGGACACAAAACATCCAATCGATTCTATTATGGTAATCAATGTAAGCCATTTTTACCTGTTCGTTCAATTAAACAGTAATACAGTTTTTGAAATTATTGTAGTTTAAAGCAATGCTTATTAATTAATGCCAACTGTTTTTTGTTGATAGAAGTAACAGAAGGCAAACAAATGAATATTCTCCAATATACCACGAACGCCATCAAATCTAGGAAACGCATTTATGTATTAGCTTCGCGCTGATCATTGCAGTCTTTCGTGGAATACGGTATACAGAGTTCAATAGTTATTGGGTTTTTTGTGTTATTCAGAAACAAGTAATATCTTTGCAGAGTCTTTACCTGGTGTGTCAGGGGTCCTCTGGTTCAGATATAATATAATATAATATTTATATTATGTAGATATAATTTTATTAATATATTTCTTATCATTTTATATTAAAAAAAAAACTATACCAAGACTGATTTAAGAAGTGAAAAACTACATGTTTGTAAAATAATACTTGTTTTCCCTTAGGATTGAAATGTCACACTCTCATTGGTTTAAATATGAAACGTGGTTGCCGGATATATCTCTTTGTCCATCTGGTGAGAATTAATATTCGGCAATATGGCCGTCGCTTCGTCTACTCATCTCGATCATAAAATTTAATACAAAAACCGCGTTCCGTAAATTATTAAAATATTTTGAGTAGTTGCCCTTTAAAAATAAGATATTTTTAAATAAGAGTAGTTTCCCTTTGATTTGACGTCACATTGTTGTGTCTGGAGCAGAATAAAATGGCAGCGTTGAAATTTGACCAAACCTCTGTCGAGGAAAGATACTGAGGATCAAAATGTCGGACTTCTTACCCTTAAAAATTCTTAATTACGTTACGAAGGAGTGAACAATTGCCATGTATAGATAAATAACGTTATATTGAACATAATTGCCTCTATAACGTATTACAAAATATTTCAATGTTAAAAGTTATCATTTAAAGACTTTACAGCCCCCTCGGCTCCTAATTTTAAGGCCCAGCCCCTTTTTCTCGATGTCATGAAAGCTCTTGTCAATTCAAACACATGTTGTTCAACAAGTGTTTTATAAATTTTGCACCGTTCTCGAAAAATGTAGAGAAAGTCGTTTTAGGGGCCGACACTGTACCTCTTTTTAGGGACCGGATGACAAAGAAATTATGGTTGCATATTGTTAAGCACATTATTTTGAGCATATTCTGTTCAATATTGCTTTTCAGAAATTTCCTCCATTTTGAGATACTGAGGATCAAAATGTCGGACTTCTGACCCTTAAAAAATTCCTAATTACGTTACGAAGAAGTGAACAATTGCCAGGTATAGATAAATTACGTTATATTGAACATAATTGCTTCTATAACGTATTATAAATATTTCACAGTTTAATTTATTATTAAAGGCTTTAGAGACCTCTCGGCCCCTACTTTGAATGGCCAGCCCCTTTTTTTGGATGTCATAAGAAAGCTCTTGTCATTTTAAACATATTTTGTTCAACAAGTGTTTAGAAATTATGTACCGTTTTCGAGATATCTGGAAAAGGTCGTTTTAGGGGCCGACCCTGTACCTCTTTTTAGGGACCGGATAACAAAGGAATTATGGTTCCATATTGTTTACCGCATTATTTTGAGCAAATTCTGTTCAATATTGGTTTTCAGAATTTTCCTCCATTTTGAGATATTGATGATCAAATTTTTGGATTTCTGGCCCCTTAAAATCCCTAATTACTGAACAAAGGAGTAAACGATTGCCATGTATAGGTCAATAACGTTGTGATGAACATAATTGCTTCTATAACATATTACAAAATATTTCACAGTTAAAAAAATCATAAAAAGACTTTAGAGCCCTCTCAACCCCTAATTTGAAGGTCCAGTCCCTTTTCCTTGATGTCAGAAGAAAGCTCTTGTCATTTCAAAAGCATTTTGTTCAACAAGTGTTTTGAAATTATTTACCGTTTTCGAGATATCTTGAAAAGATCGTTTTAGGGGCCGACCCTGTAACTCCTTTTAGGGACCTGATAACAAAGAAATTATGGTTGCATATTATTAAGCGCATTATTTTGAGCATCTTCTGTTCAATACTACTTTACAAAATTTTTCTCCATTTTGAGATATTCAGGATCGAAATTTCTGACTTCTGGCCCCTTAAAATCCCTAATTTCGCAACAAAGGAGTAAATCATTGTCATGTTTAGGTCAATAACGTTATGATGAACATAATTCCTTCTATTATGTATTATATAAATAGTGCCTGTTTGGGAGGGTACCAGTTGAAATTGACACCCCGAGAAAACCATTGTCAACCGACGCGAAGCGGAGGTTGACAATGGTTTTCGAGGGGTGTCAATTTCAACTGGTACCCTCCCAAACAGGCACTATTTATTTTATTATACTGAATGTCTTAATTTTTATAGCAAATTTTACTGCTTTTATATAGAAAAGACGTGAATTCTACGGCGAACCGTACGCGCATAATTAACGCGCATGTAACAATTCGTTCTATCGGCCCGTTGCTAAGCGTGCGAGGGAGAGAGAACGGATTGTCAACTGCGTCTAAACCAATCAGATTGCAGTATTTAACATGAAAGTATAATAATACAAAATATTTCACAGTTAAAAGTTATCACTAAAAGAATTTGGAGCCCTCTCGGCCCCTACTTTGAAGGACCAGTCCCTTTTTCTTTTTTTGTTCTACACGTTTTACCAAACTTCTATCGAGAAAAAAGACATTGAAAGAAAACCACGAAAATTCAATTAAATTTTTTAACCGTACTTTTCGAGATCGGGTGAGCTTCGGCGCTTTTGGCCACAGGCAAATATATATACCACATGTCAGATCTACAACCTTTTGTCTACAATCCCTGAAATTTTGAACTCAATATCTTAAATCGTTTAGGAGTTTACCCCTGGACAAGCAGACCCTCTGAAACTCGTTAAATTCTAAATATCTCAAAACCACCGGAAGTGACGTCATCATTAACAAAAAATTCCAATAAAGTTCAAATCATTATCTATTAGATCTGAAAGTTTCATGTAAAACGGTGGAGTAGTTTTAGAGAAATCGCGTACACAAAATTGGTTGGGAAAAAAGAAAAATAACTAGAGCAAAGCTCGTTGCAAAGCAACGAGTGGGTCTTCCGTTAATGTCGAAAGTAAAGCTAAAAGTTCCGCTAAGAGGCATAGTTCTTAAACCAATAAACATGATTAACTAAAAAAAACCAAAAAAAAAAATCGAATTATTCTTGGTACGAGTAAACAAAATCCGAATGATTCTAAGTACGAATTGACAAAAACCTTAAGTTTTGGACTTCTGGCCTTTTGAAACCCATAATTACGTTACATATGACTTAGATATGGTACTGCATAGATAAACAGTTGTACAATGAACATTTTTGCTTCTATAATTAATAACGAATTATTGTTCAGTAAAGAGTTATTACAAAAAGACTTTAGAGCCCTCTTGGCCTCTAATTTGAGGGCCAGCCCCTTTTTCTTGATATTAAATGAAAGCCCGTGAAAATTGAAAGAACTTTTGCTTTGCATGTATTATCGAAATATTTATACATCGAAAGATAGAACAGAAAATGTTGGAAAATTTCGTGAAAAAAATTGGTGCTAATTTTCATGTCCAGGCGAGCTTTCAGGCCTTGCGCAATTTTCATAATTGGAAGCTTCAGACTTCAAACTTCAGACATTTATCTACAATCCTTGAAAAATTTCAAGCTTCTATCTTGATTAGTTTTGGAGGAGATGCGTGGACAAAATGACTCTTAAAAATTTACAAAATCGTCAATATCTGAAACCGGAAGTGACGTCATCATTCGAAAATTTAGTAATATGTAGCGCCGATGATGCTCTATTAGTCCTGAAAATTTCGTGCAAATCGGTTGGACAGTTTTTGAGAAATAACGCTCCAAAAAAGTCAGACAAAGAAAAAAAAAATAACTAGATGCGATCTCGTTGCGAGCACGAGTGGGTCTTCCGTCCAATTTTTCATCAGATGCAATGACTGAGATTTCAATCTGTTTGATGCCATGTTTACTCGATTTAAATGAGTTTGAAATTTCGAAAATCCTATAATTCATCCAAAAATTTTGAACAAGATGTCACTTGACGCAGAAATGTAATAACATTTCAAAAATCATGTTTAAAAATCAGTCTGAGGTCAATTTATCACGATTTTAATGAATTATAAACTTTAAAAAAAAAATGAATTTTTATCCAATCATTTCGAGAAAGATGTCATCAGACGCAGAATTGTAAGCACAACTTAAATAAATTGTTTTAAAATTAGTTTAAGGTCATTTTTACACGATTTAAATTACTTTCAATTTTAAAAAGAATTAAATTTCATACAATCAGTTCGAGTAGGATGTCATCAGGACGTAAAATTCCAAGCGCAACTTATATATCATGTTTTAAATTTAGTCTGATGTCATTTTAACACGATTTAAACGAGTTTAAAATTTTTGAAAAATTTAAATTTCATTTAAACAATTCGAGAAATATGTCATCAGACGCAGAATTGCAAACGCAACTGAGATATCATGTAAAAAATTAGTTTGAGGTCAATTTAACATCATTTTAATGAGTTTAAAATTTTTGAAAAAATTAAATTTCATCTAATCAATTCGAAAAAGATGTTCTCAGACGCAGAATCGCAGGCGCAACTTACATATCATGATTTAAAATTAGTCTGAGGTCATTTTAATACGATTAAATTAAATTTAAAATTTTGAAATTTTTTTTAAAATTCATCCAATCAATTCGAGAAAGATGTCATTAGACGTAGAATTATAAGCGCAACTTAGATATCATGTTTTAAAATTAGTCTGAGGTCGTTTTAACAAGATTTAATTAATTTAAAATTTAAAAAAAAGATTAAAATTCACTCAATCAATTCGAAAAAAATGTCATTAGACGCAGAATTGGAAGCGCAACTTAGATATCATGTTCTAAAATTTGTCTGAGGTCATTTTAACACGATTTAATTAAACTTAAAATTTTATTTAAAATTTACCCAAACAATTCGAGAAAAATGTCATTAGACGCAGTATTGTAAGTGAAACTTAGATGTCATGTTTTAAAATTAGTCTGAGGTCATTTTAACACAATTTAAATGAGTAACATTTTTGAAAAATTTAAATTTGATCTAATCAATTCGAGAAAGATGTCATCAGTATGGAGTGTAATCGTGTTCAAAAATCCAGTCATGATAACTTGTAAATTCGAATATGCAATCGTGTTGGTGTGTGAGCCTGAGTATGAATGTGTGTAATTCTGATCGTGTAATCTATAAAAAAAACTCTAAAGTTGACTCCGCAGACCTTCAATGTATAATTCTTCCCACAGATGTACAATGTTCATCTGCAACTTTAAAATGCTGTTTGTTATTTACATGTAACGTGTCACTATACTACACATTTTCCATCGGCAGTCTCTGCATTTATATGTCCGTTTTCCGGAAATAGCACAGTTGACATGTTACAAATCGACAAATGTAAAGTCTACAAGGTTTGTCGAATTTTGACATGACCAAATATGGAAACAGTGACGTCACAGATAGCTTCAGGAAAAGGCCTGCCGTAATCGCCGGAATGGGCACAGAATGAATAAAAAAATATTACATATCATATTATTTCTGGATAACAACATTTTATTTTAGGAAGTACGATTTTTCGAACAATAGATTATAGGCTCGGTGTCCATTATATCAAGAGAATCCAAAAAAGATGCGAGTAAAGAATTCAATCGGCATCAGATGTCTTAGATCTGGAAAATTTTAAATATCATGCTCTGTTTAAATGTGTGTACACGCATTTCTGTTGTCTTAAAGTACATTTAACAAATCCTGTAAGTATACTTAGAGTTCGGCTGAATAAAGAAAATATCACCAAAAGTATCCTTATCGCTACCACAATGTTGAAACAAGAGCCCCCCAGCCCCCCCCCCCACCCACCCACTAAGAAGAAAAAAATCACGGGGTGGGGGGGGGGGGGTCGGCCTGCTGATAAATTAAAGAACTGAATTATCGATAAGAAAAAAACTGTCTACCTGAAAACAGTAGTTTTAAGATTTTGATTTAGATGAGACAAGAGTAGCGGCACCCCCTTTCCTTTAAATGAAAAAAAAAAATCAAAAAATAAGGTTAACTGTAATAACAAAAATGTTTTGATATCAAGCAATTATTACGGGATATAAGTATGGCGTCCTGAATCTCGATTCAATCCAGACACACTCAGTGAAGTTGGTTAATCAAAATTTTCCGGAAAGCTTTACAGCCACTTGTGAACATATACTGATTACCAAAAAGTAGCTACTTGGTTTTGTAAAATTACTGTCATTACAGTATATATTTATAAGATTTTAAAATTAAAACTCTACCATTTCATATAGAATCAAATCTGTTTAACCCACCTGTTTCTTAATTTCAGAAATTCGATTTTCGAAGAAAAAATATAATTATAAAAACATACTAGTATCTCTTATTTATTTCTTCAGAACCTTTTAATTTTTGACAACATTTTGTACTTTAATTAATGATTATAAAACTTCTTTCATAACAGTTTCAGATTGTTTTATTATTTATCATGCACTTGCACAACAAAGTCATTTTGATATTTGAAAAAAATATATAGATACATACATTTTTCCGCAAAAAATTACCAAATTTTTTTGCAAGTCGTTTAATTTTGAAGAATGAGGGAATTAAAATTCACTCTCAAAATTCTTAGCATTTAGGTAAGCAATGAAGCTATATGGGCTTCACGGCGGTCTCCAAACCCCATAATCCACAAAAGATATTCACCCCCTAGGAAATTTCTTGATCCGTCTCATTTTTAGAAAAGAGCACGTATTCAACTTTATATTTTTCAGTTTGAATTACATGTCAAATTATTTTAGCAAGATTGGAATAGATTTTAAGCAATGTTTTTAAGCAAAAGTTAACCCTTATCGTATATTACATGTACCAGTATCCATGGGAATTACATGTACATTACAGAAACCAGCGCATTCGTCACACCGGCACCGATTTTTACAAACATTCACCTCTTCTTGTTTGGTCCAGTTTCAATCAAACCTCAAAATCTTCTTTTATAAAAAATAAAAAAAAATATTTTTGATCCAAAGAAAATAGTATCGTTCATCAGAACAGAGTAACTGAATTTTATGTTTATTTAAGCCCATTCCGGCGATAACGGCATGCCTTTTCCCGCAGCGAGCATATCATGATTCAAAATTAGTCTGAGGTCATTTCAATACGATTAAATTAAATTTAAAATTTTGAAAAAATTTAAAATTCATCCAATCACTTCGAGAAAGATGTCATTAGACGTAGAATTATAAGCGCAACTCAGATGTCATGTTTTAAAATTAGTCTAAAGTCATTTTAACACGATTAAATAAAATTTAAAATTTTTTAAAATATTTAAAATTCACCCAATCAATTCGAGAAAAATGTCATTAGACGCAGAATTGTAAGCGCAATTTAGATATCATGTTTTAAAATAAGTCTGAGGTATTTTAACACAATTTCATTAAATTCAAATTTAAAAAAAATTTAGAATTCACCGAATCCATTTGAGAAAAATGCCATTAAACGCAGAATTGTAAGCGCAACTTAGATATCATGTTTTAAAATTAGTCTGAGGTCATTTTAACACTATTTAAATTACTTAAAAATTTTTGAAAAATTTAAAATTCATCCAATCAATTCGAGAAAAATTTCATTAGACGCAGAATTATAAGCGCAACTTAGATATCATGATTTAAAATTAGTCTAGGGTCATTTTAACACGTTTTAATTAAATTTACTATTTTTAAAAAATTATTAAAATTCAACCAATCAATTCGAAAAAGATGTCATTAGACGCAGAAATATAAGCGCAACTTAGATATCATGTTTCAATTCGAGAAATATATGATCAGACGCAGAATTGCAAGCACAAGTTAAATTTCATTGTCTAAGGTAATTTTAGTCCGATTTAAATCATTTTAAAATTTTTGAAAATTTAACTTTTATCCAATCATTTTGAAGACGATGTCATTAGACGAAGAATTCCAAACACGACTTCGATATAATGTTTTAAAATTAGCGTGAGGTCATTTTAACACAATTGAAATGAGCTTAAAAATTTAACTCCCCTACTCCGAATTTCCAGACAATGATTTTTCTCGTAAGGCTAGACTGTCATGTTTTATATTCATATATTATTCCTGAAAATTTCAGCTTTCTATCTTTACTCGCTATTAAATAGATGCGTGGACAAAGAAAACTCATCGAAAATGTGTCCTATATTTTGACACCAGCTAGCTTCCGTATTCGGATTTTCCGGACAATGATTTTCTTTGTGAGGCTAGATTTCCATATCTTCTACCATTCTGTAAAATTTCAGCTTTCTATCTTTACTTGTTTTGAAATAGATGCGTGGACAAATAGAATCCGTCAAAAACGTATCCTATATCTTGACCCCAGCTAGCTTCCGTACTCGGAATTTCCGGTTTTGATTTTCCCCGTGTGGCTTGACTATTATGTCCTCTATCATTCCTTAAAATTTCCGCTTCCTATTTTTGCTTGTTTTTGAGGAGATGCGTGGACAAGGAGTATTCGTCAAAAACGTGTCCTATATTTTGACCCTAGCTAGCTTCCGTACTCGGAATTTCCGGACAATGATTTTCCTCATGAGGCTAGACGTTCATGGTCTCTATCATTCTTGAAAATTTCAGCTTTCTATCATTGCTCGTTTTTGAGGAGATGCGTGGACAAGAATTTTTAAAAAGATGATAAAATGGCGGATAAGTCCAAACCGGAAGTAATTATTATAAAATCCAAAATGGGGTACAAATTTCAGATAATAAGAGTTCGATGCTGAAAATTTGACAAAAATCGGACAACCCATCTCCGAGAAATCTTCTGCACAAAAATTGTAAGAAAAAAAAAAGAAAAAAAAGGGAAAAAGAAACAATAGCATAATAGAAGGGTCTTCCGCTGAGACGGAAGACCCTAATAAAAAAACACCGTAGAATAACAATAATAATAGAATAAATAAATAAAAATAGGGAAAAAGAAACCGAACGAAAACAATAAGGTTTCCTTTTCCAACGGAAGACCTTAATTATAGAAAAACTTACCATGATTTTGATATATTTCAAATGAGTGTGAAAAAGTGATACATCTGGATTAGTATCAATAGCTTTGATTGCTTTATCATTTAATTTTTGAAGATTTATGGATATAGAGTGGGGCGGGGTTATAAGCCTATGGGGATTGAGTGTAAACAGTGAACCCCTACCATAAATAATGATGCATTTCTTCTATGTATTTGCTTTATTTCGGATAAAGGGAGATTATATAAGGGGATATATATCACAAAATAAGTCCATGAAAAATGAAACAAAAATTTTAAATTTATTTTTACGTTATCTTATTGGGGTTTGTAATTCACATCATCCTTTGATATCAGAAAAAAGTTGCATATTTGATAGGTAAAACTACTATCAGTAAACTAATATCAGTAAAACAAGTTTAAGAATGTAGTGTTATTACATGTATCTTTTATTTTATTAAAGTAATACGACTCTTCCAAAGATATCTTTTTCCATACAATACAACTAACAAGCATGTGGTATGCCATCTTCCCTAAAAAAGTTCAACATGATATGTAGAGGAGGCGACTTTTATATAAAATAAAATATAACTTTTGTCGTTTATCGTTTAGAGTTTGCTTTAAAGATGATACGCTATTTAAATAAGCCATACTCGTGAGTATATAACATCACAGCGTTAATGCTTTTAAACAAAGTTGCACGCATTTATTCCATTATTATTATGTGCATTGCATCTAATACTTATTTCGAACAGCTTAATGTGACTGTTCTTAGGACCTCCCTTAACACATTAGTATCGGCTTTCTTATATAAAATTAATAAATAAATAAACTATAATAATAGGAATCGTGTTTAAATACCCTTTCAATAAAAATATAATACAGAAACATTTGTGAATTATAATTAACATCCAACAAACATGTCATTCCGATCGGCAGCCTGTGATCAATAACCTACTTTGTCTCTTTATCGAGGAAATGATCACCAGCGGAAGCTCTGAGCTGCTAGTAGATTAGAAATAAAGATCTTGTTATCGTGCATTTTGCTTACGCCTTGGCTTTTATATTCAGAGACCGAGAAGGCTTTCCTTCAATATTCACGAAAACACGTACTTTTTAAAACAATAGGTCGCGTGTTTTATTATAATGATAAACGTCAACAAAATACAATTTTTTCAGAACTTATTAGTATCGGTACAATATTAAAGAAACATTTTCATACCAACCAACCACTGTAAATAAAAAAGAAAACGGTAAAAATATCAAGAAATATAAAAAAAAGACGGAAAGGATATAAAAATGAAATTATCATCGATCATGAATTCTCTTTCTGATATGTATCAGAGTCAATTTGATGTTGAAGGTTTGACATTCAATGGCAATTTAATACTAATCAGTCAACAAGAAGTGGCTAAATTCTCAACTGAATTACTTTATTGTTTGGCGTAAGACTTAATGTAAACTGATAACTTTTATACCGTTTAGACCCTAAATAAATAGATACAAATCTTTGGTTTCCGTTCTTTATTGGAATAAAGCTTTTCACCGGACAAGAATACTACGCCGTGCAAGACAATGCCAAGAACAGAACTAAGTTCGAGTGAATTATTGGTGAATTTTGTCAGTATCTTCAATCAATCACAGTTCCTATTTCCGAACAATTATTTTATAAGAGTGAAGAACATTTTCAATATGCATCTGAAACATAAACATGAACATGCAGCAAAATTACTTAGGGAACTAAAAAAAATGACAGTGATAAAAAGGTGGGCGCACATCCCAAATGTTTCGCCTTTTCTTTTGTTTAACTTGACGTGCCTTTTTATACAAATATATGTAGACCTTTCAACTATTTTCGAATTGACATGTATACTGAAAATCTTGTGGACATTAAATCATTCTAGAAAATAGACAAAGTAATAACGAACACAACGTCAAAATGTATAATTAAGGTTTTCCGTTTCCTTATTTATTTTGTTCGGTTACTCGTTCTCTATAATAAGTCTTTGGATGACCTTAGGAATTGTTTATGTGCTTTCCCCCTATTATTATTTTTTTCTGTTTTAGACAAAAATGTTTGTTTCTTTTTTAAGGTTTTCCGTCTTGATCTGAAGAGGATGACCTTACTGGTGTCTCCTCCCCCTTTTTTCAATATTGTTTTACGGTGCGACCGTTGGGATGAGCGCAGCATATGTCATGAATTAACAAATATATAAAACAAATTGAATTAAATTAAACTATTTTTTTCATTCGTGTTTTTAACTACTTAGTCATAACTTTTACGTTAATGTATATTATTTTGACTGATTAATGAGAACTAAATTAATCATCAACTATTAACCGCCCCTGTTACATTAAGCGCCTCCTAGGCCTTGCTCAATTGGCCCCGTTGTAGGTACATTATAATAAAGTTTTAAGTCGCTCAATAAGAGTTGTTGGTCCCAAAAAAGTCATGACACACGAAACTTTTAATCCACTCATGTCTAAATCATCCGACCATCGATCTTTACGGTGACCGTACACTGCAGTATTCCCCCATCTATACTTATAAATTAAGGCATTTTGCCAATAAACTTCGAAATGCCTGCACCCGAGTAACTGCTCACACCTTTGGCATTTCAACATGTGTGGGTTGATGTCCGTAAGCTATAATTGAATTTTACCTGATAAGTAATTATTGTAAGATAAATTAAAAACCTACTTTCATTTTCGATAAACCAGCCCGAAATAGCAAATATGTGAGTAAGGTGGTGGACACGCTTTGGCGGATCCAAGTCAGTGGGAGTTTGCATAAAAAAAATATACTTACAATTAAATAATATTGAATGATTATGTAAAGAGTGAATATATATCGTGGGAACCTATTTCGGGTATACATAAGAATTGAGATTTGACACATGTTGAATAAATAAAATGAGCCAATTCGTTTCTTGAATGTGCGATTTTTGTTTTGATGACTAGAACTTTCCAGAACGGGGTAACCAAGAACGCGGTTTGGCTAATTAACGTCATGTTTGAGAATGTAGGATGAGTCACCATGCTTTGTTGGCAGATCGGACATCTGGTTAATACAAAAAAGTTAGTAAATAAAATGGGCCAATAGACGCGATTTTATTTTTGATGGAAAGAACTTTACAGAACGGGATGCCAAAAAATGGGGTTGACTAATTAACACTATGGCGAAAAGTGCGTATACGTTTTTAAATAACATAAACGTTTTTTATACCACGACAGATTGGTAGTAAACCTTATAAATTAATTTGTTGACAGTGTTTTATCTAAATTTCTTATTTTGGGCAATAATAAGTGAAATTTGACATAAAGAACATAGTTCTAAAAAGAGATACCACGCTCTATACACCCACACTCTGGTTTGAAATAAGATAATAGTCTATTTTTTTCCAGTCAGCTGCAACAAAAAGAATTAAGGCCATGTACATGTTCATGTGTATATACCCCATTTCAGCTTAGATTTTCATCCCTGTCCTCTCCTCTAAATTTTCAGCCACGCAGTTGCTTTTTTATTTCAATTTTATAGAATATTTTAAGAAAAGCAATTAAGAAAAATTTCGGACACAATACATAGAAACATGAACAAAAAAACATGGTTCAACATATTAAGCATAGAATTATAATATAATATGTGAATATAATATAATATGTGAATTATTGTTAATCCCCGCGCTTGCGCGGGGTATCATCTAGTGCTTAATAAAGAAAGCCACTGTTTTCATTTGGTAATTATTTTAGGCACATGTGCCGTACTTAAAGCCTTAGTCACATCTGGTCGTACGTGCTTCTACGGGTGGTATACGGGCGTATTTTAATGAAAATCGTACGGAGATCTCACTTGTCTCTTGCGTTACACGTACGTTGACTGCAAGTCGCTTGTGCACTCCATCAACATATAAATTGAATGCACAGTATACGTACGTCACACTTACGTCATGCATACACCAATTGCTCGCGGTGCGTGCGAATCGCCCATAAACAAAATTTGTATAAAAAATGATTATGTAAAAAAGTCACCATAAGGATAAGAGAATCGACAGTTTTACCATTCATCAAAATCATCATCTAGTAACCCCCTCATAAAAACCAAAATCAAACAAACAAATACGTTTTTTTTTGGAAAACAAAAATGGAAGGCAAAGAAAAAAAAATGAAAAACAGGACAAGAAGGAACTGAATATTGAAGTAGATTGTAGAGAAAAGCCAAATTAAAGAATTCCCGATCACTTTGACTTGCAAGCGTGCTAGGATAGAATCATACACATTTTCGGAGTAAAAAGAAGAAAAATGATATTTACGCACAGAACAATATATCTAACAAACACCAACTACACAAAACACTTCAACACGTCCTACTGAAGAATGTTATTAATGTATTGAGTATGATAATTTTACTTTGTAAACAGAGTATTTTCTCCATTTTGAAATTATTGATTATCATCTCAAATTACCATTAAAACTTTATAAAACTGTTTTCATAATTGCATCAAAATCAGAACACCAGAAAAGAATTTGATTTTTAAATGAATGAAGTCTAAACGGTGTCACACTTTTAATTATAACATTTGTAAAGGCACAGTAATTTGTTGTGGCTTTTTACTTTCAATTGAAAGTCTTGTTAAAGCTTTTTCGAAAATATTGTTAAGTTCAACAAATAGTTAACAAAATTGTTAAATCTTTTTAAAATATTACATTGGCCAGGAAAATCATCAGTTGATAATTAATTAGCTGAAATTAGATTTCTGCACAGACTTTCTTCTAGATTTCAGAAAAGTTTTCAATATTTTATGGTATTAGATTCGAAAGATAATTCATTTTCCAAAACATTCTTTATTTTTGTCGTCCAGTATTACGCTAGTCTAATTACCAAAGCAGCATTGCAAAATAATAGTCTTTTTTTCTACGAGTTCTTTTGACGTTTCAATATTTACTTGCTTATAGTAGATATATTTCAGTACATGCCTAAAGAAAAAATGTTCTTTATTTATGTGAAAACAATGATGTACTGCCTCTGGTTGCAGCCAGTTAACCACGCAGTAAAGTTTCTATTCTTAATTATTGACATGATGGTAAAAAGCTGTAACAAATGAAATAAATAAAATAAGTAACTGAATTAACAGTGTTCTTTACATGTACATAGCTGAACAGCGAACATTAGTCACAGTAACGGGTTTTCATAGAATAAATTTTGGCGCCAGTGTTTACTTACATAGAGCAATACAGATATAGTACAAATAGTGAATGAAATAGCAATCAAATAATTTCTTTAGAACTCAGATATACAATAAAGCTGTATAAAATTAATTCAGGTAGAGATTATATCAACGATAGTGTAGACATTACAAATAATCATGACTAAAACTCTGACACGATGATTTATGATACAGACAATAAACAGCTATATGAAATAGATGAAATGATTCTGATACATTAAAAACACAAAAATAATACAAACTATGAACCTACACTGTGGTCAGCAGCGGGTATTTGACAATAACAATAAACGAAAGTGTTGCAGACCGCAACCATGCGGTTGACATAAACCGGAAACAGAAGAGTTCCAAACTACGGAAGCCGAGACAGAACACTCCCCACCTGATATCATTAGATATCACACTTCACTGTTTTCAATTATCAACACCAACTCTGAAACTGGACGAATAAACGAAGATATCTTGCCATCCCTGGAAATGCGGATCTCTGCTTTTCGCACTTTGCCGTCCACTCTTGGAAAGGTTTTCACAACTTTACCCATAGACCACTGAATGCGCGGTGCCTGTGCCAATCAACACACCGTCACCAACTGAAATATTCCTTGTGTCTTTTTGCCACTTCCTACGTTCTTGAAGGGACTGAAGGTACTGCGCTTTCCAATTACTCCAGAAGACATCCGCATAGTGTCGTACTCTTCTCCACTGCGAACGGTACATATCTTTAGAGTCAAAGGTGATATCCAGTGGTGACACTAAGACGTCGGGTTTCTGTGTGATTAAGAGTGACGGACTAAGTGGGTAAGGGTCATCAGGATCCGTTGACCATGTCGCTAGTGGGCGCGAGTTAATGATTGCCGTAACCTCAGCAAGAATTGTCACCATTACTTCATGAGTTAAATCTCCCTTGACCATAGAATTCTCCAACAACATAAAATCAAGGATGCGTCGGGCGACACCTATCAATCGCTACCAAATCCCACCCATGTGTGAGGAGTGAGAGAGGTTGAAAATCCAGGTAGTGCCATTCTCGTACAAAACAGATTTTACTATATTGCTGTTGAGGTCATTGGTCGAACCAACAAAGTTTGTGCCCCGGTCTGACCTTATCTGCTTCACAGGATCTCGAAGTGCGACAAACCTTCTGTAAGCATTGATGAAGGAGGAGGCATTCAACATACTAACGTCGACTCGATATATCACAGTGAACTTATAATAAAAGACACCACAGAGTCTGCGTCATCTGTTTCATATTTGGATATTTTACTGGAAATGGACATTGATGGTAACCTAACAACAAAACTTTACGATAAACGCGATGACTTCAATTTTTCCGTTTTTTCCCGATTACGACAAAGAGCACAAAGCGGGTGAGACCGGTCAGCAGAGGATGCTCACTCCTCCTAGGCACCTGATCCTACCTCCATCTTTTTGGAGGTCCGTGTTGCCTTTTTTCATTCATCTTTTCAACAATCTCTATGTTGATACCTCTAATGGTCAAACAGGTGAACAGTATGGCTCATCTCTTGCAATTCGTAACTCCTCCACGAGTTCGTCTGGTCACTATGTTCCAAAGTCCGAAGGCATCAAGGTCCACAAATGTGAATGGGGAACCTGGTTGAGTGTGGTCTATAAGCAGGTCGGCCTTTTTCTCTTGCTCCACATCTCTTCGTAGTTTTCGACATGTTACACAATTGTACAGAGATAAGTCGCCTGCTACCAACAATCCAGAATCCTGCGGAGCGCACTGCGCCACCAGTAATGTGTCTGCCATGGTGTCTTGACTTCCTGTGATAGAATTCAACAATGAGTTTGGCTACATGGTGTCGTGAGGAAATAATAATAAGGTTATTGTCATCTTGATGTAGGTCTCCTTTATCTAACCTAACACCAACTGTAAGTACACCGTCAAAGTCCATATAGGGGTCTAATTTTCTCAATGAGCTGTTCTTGGGAACAATGTTTCTCTCTTGTATACTGTTGATTTCTTCTTGATAAGATTCTCTTTGTACAACTTTGATGACAATTTTTTCTGCATCTTTGAAAGACGAGACTGATTTTGTGAGTTTACAGGAATGCCATTCTTTACAAGGTCCTTGTCCGTTGAAAAATGAGTTTCTTCCAATCCAGGATCTCTAAAAATCTGTGTGAGCCAAGTGATACATTTGACGATGCATGGACGTTACAAGTGGTCTTATCTCCTTGTCAGAGTCAGGATCCTGCAATTCCTAAAGGTTATCCTCTGACGAATCACCACAGGTTGAGAGTTGGGGGGGGGGGGGTGAACCCTTAAGCCACATGCTATCTTTCAAGCTTAATACACGAATCGCACGTGTAGCCACATCTGCAGGGTTGTTGTTCGTAGATACATACTTCCACTGTCCGGGCGAGGTGATATACCGTATACGTGTAACTCTGTTGCTCACATATGTGTAGAACCTTCGTGATAGATTAGTGATGTAGCCCAGGTTTAAGAATAAAACCAAAATTGCTCAGGTCCATGTCTAACTGTTCAGATATGTATTGTGCAATTTCAGTTGATATGACGGCTGCACAGAGTTCGAGGTGGGGTATTGTGTGGCCGTGCGAGGGACTTTTAAATTTTCCGAGTATAAATCCGAGCTCTTCCTGTTCTTTTGTTTTAGCCAAAAGGTAGCCTACAGCTGCTATAGCATGCTCAATGCATCACAATATACATGGACCTCTTTTGAATCACCGCTTCCGAATGACATGCTTGTATAGACCCGAGGTATTTTCAGCTCAGTAAGCATGCCCAGTGACTGCCTCCATTCATTCCACCAGGTGACTTGTTCCTCTGTCAGTGGTGCGTCCCAGTCAATTGAGCTATTGATGAGTGATCAAAGGAACAGCTTACCCTGAACAGTAATTGGTGCTTTAAACCCGAGAGGGTCAAAGATGCTATTAACGGTAGAACGTACACCTCGTCTTGTGGCTAGTTTCAATTCATGTGATGGGTAGAACAATAATGATTCAGTGTCTAGGTTCCAGCTGATTCCTAAACTTCTTTGAACTGGTAGGGTACCCTCACTAATATTCAGTTCCTTGAGTATCTTATGTACACAAAATTTCTTTAAAGCTCTATTAACCAACGATACTACATGTAATCGTGTACATTCTATAATCTCACTTCTTTGTTTTCGGGAGATGGTTCATATACTAGGCTATACAATAAAATATGCTTTTAATAATTCACTTTAATCTGATGGTCATTTATTTCAAAATCATCATTTGCAACACAACTGCAGTATCCTCTGTAAATATATTTTTGTCCATTGCTCTGTTTACTATGTAGCCGATTGCTGACTAGGTCATCTTTGACGTATATCACACAGGGGTTTCTTAACTAATTAAAGATCGGCAAAACTCAGAGATCACATACAGCTGGGAATATCAGCACACTTAATGGAGCTATGTGTTTTTATCTGAAGCTAGTCAAATGGGAAAATAGTTGTAAACTGATTTATTTGTATCAAAGAAAATGTTTTTAGAAGAAAATGATTTTGTGTCTCCTGTCCTTTAAGTTTATTCATCAGTCAAGTGAGTAAGTTTATGAAACGTCATTCGATTTCACGCCAGGTAACCAAAAATCGTTTTTTGAGAAGACTAATTAAATTTTTGAATGTTTTTAATTTGAGGAATTTAGTGCATTGAGGTACAATTTTCTTCTTTAACATATAGGACTTTTTTAAAATGAAATACAATAACTAGTAAGTATGCTCTCATGTATTTTGATCGCTTTATAAAGTGGAGGAGGGGGAACTAAAATAAAGGGAACTGGAAGTAAAAGGTGAACCCCTACCGAAAATTTAGTTATATATATTGCATATGATCTTATTTTCGGTAAAAATAGTATTCCATAAAGGTACAGACCCTGAAACGCACTACTACACCAGCTGTACGTTTCTCGCACGCTTCTCACACGCTATACGGTTTGTACGATACGATACGTTTCTCGCACGGTACGGTACGCTTCTTGTACGATACGATACGTTTCTCACACGGTACGGTACGTTTTTCATACGATACGATAGGCTTCTTGTACGATACGATACGTTTCTTGTACGATACGATACGTTTCTTGTACGATACGATACGTTTTCTATACGCTTTCCATACAGTCTGTACGGTTACTGTGCAATATGATTTTAACAATCGCTGGTCATTTAGTTTTTAAAACATCTAATTCACAATAATTATAAAGTATTTCATTAGTTTATTAGATTATCACAAGTTTAGATAAATATATCGTTATTGACAATATAAAATATGGAACGATTTAAACAATGGCATCATAGGCAAATACTCGCCCGATAACGTCCCTGTTTGCGGGGACGGACTAATTACACCAAATGTTATTTACCTGTAAAGGCCGTGAATAAAAAGGTCTATCAAGAATAATTAATTCAAATACACAGGAAATGTCTCAGTTCAAATTATATACTTTTATTATTAAATATCACTACCTTCCTAGACGACTTTAGCGGAAACGGCAACATAAAACATTTACCGCTATCGTTTTTGAAAATTTAAAACTTGCAAACATGTACCTATAAGTCCTTACTGCGCAGGAAAATATTACATTTAAAATAATAATTTTTTTTTAAACGAATCATTTAATGCCGATTTTCTCGAAAACTGCATTTTGATTTCAAATACTACATGTAATTAGTTTTATATATCGGTACTTTTTTTTCTTTTTAGGAGGAAGGGATAGACAATTAAAAACTACATGTACATTAAAATCTCTGTATTACTTTACTCTGGTAGGGTTTTGTCTTAAAACCGCATCTATATTTTCTTTTAGAATTAAAACGCAATTATTACAAGATTAGAATTCTGAAAAAAAGAGGAATAAAGAGCAATGTGCTATGTACAATCATGTGCTGTCTGTTTAAAAACGATTTCTGTTAAGTCACCTGAGCCGGGAAAAGGAACATTACATTGTATGATATCAAATTAAATTACATTGTACATCCTAGCCGAGTTTATCCATTGCTGAATTAATCATTTCTACTAAGGGTTTATTCGAGGTAAACAACATGTACCACGTACTCTCTCTTTCTCTCTCTCTCTCTGATTTTTTTTGTAAGGTAAATAAACATCTTACTAACAACGAAATGCCCCCAAACTTTAAATAAGAAATGAAAGACATTTAGAAACACAATTAAGTCTGATTTAACGTAGTATATTTTCATCTGCCGGACATTTTCTCTACTATTTCTTGCATGTATTTTTCTGCAATGACGCTACCTCGGCACCCGCATGAATCACCAAAGAAAGCATTTTATTGTTTAATTGAACTGTCAGCGATTCTTTATAATTATATTTCAAGTTTATAAAATAGCCGTAGAGTATTAATTTGTATTTTTACATATACATATACCATCACTGCATGTTAATCTCACGAGGTAGTAGATCCCCGCTAATTGGTAATCTACAGCGCATTTATTACTTCTCAGTGTATAATATATGTATCTAAATATATTATTTTCGTTAAATTGGTCCCAAAAAGAGCAGTCTTGATCAACAGAGATTATGCAACATATACACAGCAGTATACACACGCCGCTACACAGCAGTATACACACGCGCCGCCGGGATTGTAAGGTGAAACAGGTGCTCGCGGCAAGGTGTAAAAATCGGGAACTTGAGTAAATTTTACATGTACTTAACCTGAAAAGTTGGTTTGTCGAAAAAATTTACCACCAATTCTGTGGTCAAATTCATTTATCATTTTGATATTTATAAAAAAAAAACTAAACTGTAGAATTTAATCATCCGGCCATTTTGGGGTTTTTTCCCACGGAATACTTGTTATTCGTTACATACCGGGAAGTAAAATCTCATTAAAAAGTTATTAGTTTCTCGCACGCTTTTCATACGGTTCTTGTACGCTTTGTACGATACGATACGTTTTTAATACGATACGATACGTTTTTAATACGATACGATACATTTCTCATATGATACGATGCGTTTATCATACGATACGATGCGTATCTCGCACGGTACGATGCGCTTCTTATACGGTACGGTACGTTTCTCGCACGATACGATACGCTTCTAATACGATACGAAAGTTGCACGCTTCTCATACGCTTTTTAGTTGTAGTAGTGCGTTTCAGGGTCTGTAAATATGTCAAAGATTAAGTACATGTATATGCAACAATAAGTGTAAAATTCGGATATTTCTTTTTTGTTATATACGCACATATAAAGCCAGTGTTGCTCAGGTGAGCGTTGTGGCCCATTATACTGCATGCATTTGAAATCTCTCTCGCCCCGCAGCCGAGGTGATCGATCGCGGCTGAACTACCTGGCGGTCGGCGGTTATCTTAAACACAAGGTTCGCGTCTTACACATATGGGTTTATTTAGCCGCAAACACATAGCATTTGTGTTAATTTTGATTACATATTAAAGGTTTTTAAGTTCAATTGAATTTGCTTGTCAAGATATCGGATAAACATGCCCCACTTTAATAAACTATGCCGAGTGTCTGCATTGCTTAACATTATAGGTAGTGTTATCCCTCCCACTGAACACCTCTTGTATAGCACACCGTCGCCGTTTAATTACAATTTGTGTTCGTTTCGATCGTTTAATTTTAACACTGGTCTTTACATAAAATATTCCATATGCTAGCGGTAGAGATGTAAGTATGTGTATAAGAAAGTGTTTATGAAACATAACACTGCTTTTCATGCATCAGCGCAGTGGATTTTGTGTTGATTACTCTGTGATATTGGCTCAGTTTGTATCCTGTCATCAGTTGCACTTAAACATATTTATCGTTATGATTTTCTGGTCAGAATAATTAAATACATGTATATAATGTATATAATATGTGTTTTTAAGGTTATCATAAATTGATATACATGTAACTGTAAAGTAAGTTAAACGGAAAACTTGCCACGTATGAAAATAATACTTTTACAGTCATCCTCGTTTTCAATTTTCTGATCTGTCTATTATCATATTGACGATCCAGTCTGATTAAAACAATCACCCTTCTCCTTACACTGTCGATAAGAAGTAACCTTCATATGACCTTGACATTTGCAGACAATCTAAATATACCCAAACTTATCACAGACATGCCTTTATCTGTTTAATTAGAGGTGTAAATCTTTAATACTCTGCAGTCTGGAGGTTACATAGAAAATAGGCATGAATTAATTTTTGTCTCCTTTTGAAGAGTTTCATTTGATTTTCTAAAGTCCTGATTGGTCAGAAGTAAAGGTCTTGTGAAGATGATCTCCTGTAAGACCCTAGCAAGTGTAAGGAGAAGGGGGATGCGTTATGGTTTTAATAAGACTGATTGACAATCCTTTCTTAACCTTGACTTGAAGCTGTTGAAGATGACGTCACTTCCGGTTTGAGATTTTTAAGATTTTGTGAATTTTTAAGGATCATACCGGTATTGTCCACGTTACTCCTCCGAAACTAATGGTGATAAAAGCGTGAAACTTTCAGGGACAGTAGATGGATATCTGTAGATGATTTCTCTGTATTTACATTATGGAAAATGCGAAAAGCGCCGAAGCTCGCCCGAGCTCAAAAATATGCCCCAAAATTTTTAGCAAAATTTTAACACGTTTTGTAAAATATCTTTTAACATGTAAATATTTTGTTAAAACGTGTAAAGCAAAAGTTGTTTAGATTTACACGAACTTTTATTTTATATAAAGAAAAAGGGGCTAGTCCCTTTAATTAGGCAACATGAGGGTTCCAAAGTCTTTTACTTATAACTTTTGACTGAGCAATAGTTTGTTATAGATTATAGAAGGAAAAATGTGTATTGCTCACTTGTTTATTTATATATTACCTTACTTTAATCATAGGTTATGTAATTAGGGGTTTTATGGATCCAGAAGACCAAAACGTTGATCATTAATATATTGAAAACGAGAAATCATTTAAAAAGCAATGTAGAATTAAAATTGCTCAGAATAATGTTTACAATGTAACAATACGCAACCTAAATATTTCTGGTTTATAGCTCCAGTAAGGAGTTAAAGGGTCGGCCCCTAATTAAAACACCGTTGTTCAAATTTCACCTAAACGGTCAAAAATTTCTTGTTGAACAAAATACGATTATATTTATAAGATCTTTCATTCTATATTGAGAAAAGGGGCTGGTCCCTCAAATTTAGGGTCAAGAGGGCTCTAAAGTCTTTTTATTGTAACTCTTGACTGGGAAATAATTTGTTTATAAATATAGAAGCAAAATGATGATTGCACAGCTGTTTATCTGTCCATAGAAAAATCATGTGTTACGTAATTACTGTTGTGCTGATTTCACCTTAACGGTCAAGAATTTCTGGACTCTTGTTTAACAAAATACGATTATATTTATAAGAACTTTCATTTGATATTAAGAAAAAATGGGGCTTGTCCCTCAAATTAAGGGTAAACAGGGCTCTAAAGTCCTTTCCTTAACTCTTTAGTGTGTGCAATAATTTGTTCATAAATATAGAAGCAAAAATGTTGATTGAACAGCAGTTTATCTATATAGATCCATAGAAAAATCATATGTTACCTAATTAGAGGTTCAATGGGCCAGAAATCCAAAACTTTGATCATAAATATGTGAAAAAAGAGAATAAAGAAAATATTTTGAAAAGTAATGATAAGAAACGTTCCTGAAAAAAATGTTTATAACAATTAATACCTTGAAATGATTGGTTCATGACTCCGGTAAGAGGTTAAAGGGTTGGCCCCTAAAACACTGTAGTTCAGATATCTTTGGAATGGTAAACAATTTCAGCTGAACACTTGTTGAACAAAATACGTCTATATTTACATTACTTTTTATTTGAAATCGAGAAAAAGGGACTGGTCCCTTCAATTAGGGGGCAAAAGGCTCTAAATTCCTCTATAATAACTCTTAACTCGGAAAATATTTGTTATCATTTATAAAAGCAAAAATGTTTGCCTCGAAGTTATTTAGCTGTCCAGTATCTTACTTTTATAATGTATTACGTAAGTAGGGCTTCAAAAGGTCAGAGTATCATTACACTTAGTACATATTACTTAATTATTTTTAAAAAGTTTTAAGGGGTATTGAACAAAGACCAACAAATAAAGTATTGTAGAGTTTGTCATGCTGATTTCAAATATAAAATCCGTTTTAATATCGGACAATGCATTGCAGAAATATCGAGGTTTGAAACTCAAGTTTAAACGAAAGTTAACTCGTACAAGAAAGAAGTCATTCTTGATTTTATTCGGAATTGTTCCTGTTAACTTGTTCTTGAAATAGTTTGGATTTTTGTTAATTCGTACTAATTAAATAATTTGTTTTTTGTTAAGACGTGCCAAGAATCGTTCGGGTTTTCGTCATTTGTTCGTCTTTTAGCTATTGATGTTCAGAATCCTGCTTTCAGCAGAAACTGCCAATATTTACTTTTTACATTAACAGAAGACCCACTTGTTGCTTTGCAATGAGCTTTGCTCTAATTATTAGTATTTTATTTCTAGATGATTTTCAAATTGTATTATCTTTTTAACTTTCATCCAATTCCATTTAAATTTTGAAAATATATTGTAAATGTTTATACGTTTCCATGACACAAAAAGATGTAAAATTGCCATTTCCTTTTTGGAGTTATTCCCCCTTTTTAAATATTTTAGGGATACTCCATTCCGGACAAATGATCCGAGACGGTCCGTACATAACCAATAAAATCCGAATGTGTTTAAGTACGACTAAGCAAGTATCGAATCATATTAGGTACGAGTTAATTTATCTTTGAACATAACACTATTTTCTTAACCAAGAACGTGGAATCAAAATTTCCGGAAAAAATCAATTCTTAAACCCCAATATTTATGTAATACACTATCCGATTTTGAAACGGATTTCAATGTTAGATTCAGCTTAATAAGCTTTTTTATGATTAATAACAAATTATCGCTCAGTTAAGAGTTATTATTAAAAAAAAGCCATCCTGTCCCCTAATTTGAGGGCTCATCCCCTTTCCCTTCATAAAGAATTAAAGGACTCGTAAATATAAACATATTTTGTTAAAAATTGTTTAAGAATTATTGACCGTACTAGAGATATCTGAACAACTGTGTTTTAGGGGCCGACCTTTAAACTTTTTACCGGGGTCACCAACAAAAAAAGGAAGCATATTGTTAAGAACAGTTTTTTGAGCATCTTGTCTTCTACACTAGTTTTCAAAATATATCTTCTTTTTCAGATATAAATGATCATAGTTCGGACTCTTGGCCCCATAAAACCTCCTAATTACGTAACATATGACTTTAGTATAGTACTGTATTGATTCTATAATTAATAATAAAATATTGCTCAGTAAAGAGTTATTATAAAAATACTTTAGAGCCCTCTTTGCCCCTTATTTGAGGGGCCGGCCCCTTTTCTTCATATCAAATGAAAGGTCTTGCGAATATAAAAATATATTCAACAAGCTTTCAAGAATTGTTGATTGTTCTAGAGATATCTGAACAACTGTGTTTTAGGAGCCAACCCTCCAACTCCTTACTGGGACCCACAACCAAAAATTTAAAGGTAGCCTATTGTTGACAACATTATTCTGAGCATCGTTTCTTCTACACTGTTTTTCAAAATATTTCTACTTTTGCAGATATACACATGTAAATGATCAAAATTTTGGACTTTTGACCCCTTAAAACCCCTAATTACGTAACATATAATTGCAGTAAGCTACTGTATAGAAAAACAGCTGTACAATGAACCTTTTTGCTTCTATAATTAATTACAAATTACTCTTCAGTAAAGAGTTATTATAAAAATCTTTAAGAGCCCTCTTGGCCCCTAATTTGAGGGGCCAGCCCCTTTTGGCTGATATCAAATGAAAGAGCGTGTAAATTTGAACAACTATTGCATTACATGTCTTAACAAAATATTTACACATTAAGAAATAATTTTAAAATGTGCAAATAATTCGTAAAAAAATTTGCTGCCAATTTTCGAGCTAGGGTGAGCTTCGGCGACTTGCGCATTTTCCACAATATCAAACCCAGAGAATCATCTACAGACATTCATCTACTATCCCTGAAAGTTTCACGTTTTTATCTTAAATAGTTTTGGAGGAGTTAGGTGGACAAAATGGTCTTTAAAAATTCACTAAATCCTCAAAATCTCAAACCGGAAGTGACGTCATCAACCCAAAGTTTTATATCCTCAACAGCATTTGATGTTCTATCAATCATGGGAATTTTAATGGAAATTGGTTTAGTAGTTCAAGATAAAATTATCGAATCATATAAGGTACGAGTTAATTTATCTTTGAACATAAGGTATCAAGGGACAGTTTCGGATAAAGTACCCGTCAATATTTTTGTAATATTGAGAGTTGCTGTGATTGAAGGCTTATGAGTGTTGCTTAAATTCATGAAATGGTTTTTAATGATTATCATTAGTTAGAGGGATGTCTCTTGTTGAAATTGACAAGCAATATGTAGGCCCCATATGTCAGGTACATGAGAATCAGAAGTAAAATGAGAAACCTGCGGCTATGAATGTTGTATTGACTTTACACCGAAACAGACGGGAGGTAAAATAACACGAAAAGTAGTTGAATGGGACATTGTAAACAATACACCGGTAAGTTTCTGACATGTGATGGTGCAACATGCACACGGTACGGAAGGTCAACCATTTGCAGGGAATAAGCTGGGGGGGGGGGTGTCTAAAAAGCTGAAAAATCATGAAAAATTAGCAAAATATGAAAGGGTCAAATATAATAAAAAAAACAGTATGTAAAAAATTTTACAGGTTTTGACTAGTAATTTTCTTCAGAAATTGGTGATTGGCCTTATAACAAGTGAATTAAAGGTATTTGTTCTGAATGGGAATTGATGAAATTCTAGTTACAGAGTTCCGAAGACACACATCCCCTGGTTACAATGAATTGTATCAAAAAAACTGTCCCGTGCCACTTAACACTATTTTCTTAACCAAAAACGCGGATATCTCTGTAATGCATTGTCCGATTTTCAAACGGCTTCAGCTTAATGAGCTCTACAAAACACGTGTATGTGTTTAATTTGATAAAAAAATTTAAATTTTCTAAAAATTAGATCCACTTCCGGTTTCGGCCTCTATCTTAAAGCGTTGTTGAGAAACGCCGCGGACAAACTGATTTTTTGAAAATTTAAAAATGACGTAACGTTAAAACGAAAGTAACATTGTCATAGAAACTTTAACATCTTTGGGGCATAATAGCGTCAAATATTCTCTGAAAGTTGCAATAAAATCGGTCGATATGTTTTTGAGAAATAACGCTTCAATAAAGTCAGAAAAAGAAAGAAAGTATAATTATAAAGAAAACGAAACCGTACGATAACAAGAGGGTCTTCCGTTGAAAACGGAAGACCCTAAATATACACTGAATGTAAATATTGTTTTTTAAAAATGTTTTTTGGGGTTGGGGGAGGGGATCAGCGAAATTGCTGAATAGAGAATTAGTGTACTAAACTGGTACGGTTTTCTGTCAACGATTCAGAACCATGAAATAAATCAAGTATCTTTCCTTTGATGACCCCAATTACCAATTGTAAATATTTACTAGATCATGCACAGATTTCTGTTGCTATTCAGCGCTGGAGAACTGTTCAAATATGGTTCCAAATACGCAAATTACAGTGTCATTAAACAATCTATAATAGAAATTCTGCTAACGCTGTGGATCAATTAGCTAGGAGTGACAATCAGTCAAAAAGGTCTAGGAACAATTCTTTTTAACAGAGTTCATGGTAAATATACTAGTCTAATCAACATTCCTTGAACGTGCAATCATTAATGAAGCTTCTAACACAAAGTTAAACGATACATATAAAGTTTAGTAATTACGCTATTAAATAAGTATAAAAAATCATTTTGCAGTTAGTAAAACCACTATTCTCTTTTGAGAAGTAGACAGGCATAGCCTAGCTTCATCCACTTCTCTTCGCAATCCCTCATATTTTGATTCTGGAAAACGTGTCAATGTCGGAACCGAAGATGGTCTACGCTTCGAGCCATGTTTCGAATAAAGTTTCCCTGAATTTTCATAATAGGCTTTAATATCAACATTTTAAACATTAATTCACGCATATATCACCAGAAAAATATCAACACTAACCTGCTGTCAAATCATTTTCTCAGCTTGTAAATTAAATATGAAGGTTTGCGAAGAGAAGTGAATGAAGGCTATGCTTTTCTACTTCTCAAAAAAATTAGTAAAACCACCAATTTTTCAATCTCTTTTAGAAGAAATTGACCAAGAAATTCAAACGTAAAGAAGAGCTCTATATTTATAGGAATCTACATGTTTGTTAAGTAAACCGATGACAATGTGCTTTAAACTGTCATTTTTAATTAAACACACTCTGTGGTTTTTTCATCAAGTCTAACAAATAAAATGTTCCAATCTTAGAAAATGAAACATAAAACTGTACGCTCTTGACCTCTTCTATATAGAGAATTTTCGGATTATCTTCCAAATGATTTCAAATGGAATGCCCCCGTATTAAAAAAATATATGGAATACACGGAACAAGTCATCATTTACGTCTCCATTTCATTAATGCATTGCATAATAAGTATTTTGTAACACATAACTTAATATAGTCTAGCTATATTACCATATCTTAACATCGAGAAGTCATATCCAAGAATTGATTACTTCCGCACCATGCAGAAATCAAATTCATACACGACTCTCACATTCGTTAATAGAACAGAACGAATTACGTGAATACTCTTCATAGAATATCAGCATAATCACAATCACATCGAAGCCTATGAACATTGATAACATTCTACGACTTTATGTCTAACTTAAAAAATATTCTATACTCATATTTAATCCTATTCTTGCCGATTGCCGATAGTGTGATTTCTCCTTTAAGAGGGATCGATCGTCGTGGCCATTTGTACACTCTATTGATCTCTATTAGAAGAAGAGCTCTATATAGAAATTTAGGAAAATGTCTATAGCCAAACAAATTGTTGACCATCAAGTTTCCGAAAACCAGTTCATTTCTGATACAATATCGGTAATAACACAACACAAAAGAAAAAAAAAATATTTTTGTATGTTAAAAAATTTGTGTATACATATTACAGTGTAACAAATATTTCTCATGTGTATACTGTGGTTTCATTGATATTCAAGGGTATCAATTTTCGTGGATAAAGTGAAAATCCCAGTTTCAAGGATGCGTAAATTCGTGGCCAATGACCATATCAGCACAAAACGTTAACATAAATTGCAGTTCAATGAACATTTAATTTCGTGGATCAACTTAACAACGAAATCCACGGAAATTGGTATTCAACGAATATTGATGAAACCACAGTATTATCATTCTTTATGTAATGTGTAGTCTACGTGTATTTAAGTGTTAACAACTATTGCATATATAAAGTCAGCATGCAAAAAGGGATTGTTACTATTATTGTGCTGGTTAAGATTATTCTTATTAATGACTTGGAAACGGAAGACCCTCTTGTTATTCTTCGGTTTCTTTTTATTAGGGTCTTCCGTTTCCAACGGAAGACCCTCTTGTTATTCTACTGTTTCTTTCTATTATTAAGGTCTTCCGTTTCCAACGGAAGACCTTATTGTTTTTGTTTGGTTTCTTCTTCCCTATAATTAAGGTCTTCCGTTTCCAACGGTTTCTTTTTCCCTATTATTATTATTAATGTCTTTTCCCTATTATTATAATTAATGTCTTCCGTTTCGAACGGAAGACCTTATTGTTTTCGTTCGGTTTCTTTTTCCCTATTATTATTTTTTTTTTCTTACAAAATTTGTGCACGCGAGTTCTCGGAAATGGCTCGGCCGATTTTCATGAAACTTTCAGATCTAAGAGATATTGATCTGGATCCGGTTGTATCAACGGTTCATTAAATTTAATGTGTTATTAAGCCTAATGAATCATTAAAAATTAAATAAATCATTAGTTAATAAACACATTAAAGTGTGTTGTACAAAACCGTTATTAAAGGTTTATTAGTTAATGTAGCATTAAAATATTAATATTTCATTAAAGTCTTCTTATGATTTCAATATTTCCCATAATGCTATGCTCATCAACTTCCGGGGCGTCTGCTTTGTTTGTAAACATTCTGCCAGGATGACAGACGCCGACATTCAAACAAAGTCAGGTAGAAACAGGGGGAAAAATTTTGATACTAGCGAAATCCAATTACTTA
Source organism: Magallana ariakensis (assembly GCA_020458035.1). Lineage (NCBI taxonomy): Eukaryota > Metazoa > Mollusca > Bivalvia > Ostreida > Ostreidae > Magallana > Magallana ariakensis. The sequence goes on from CM035813.1 coordinate 45,935,923, forward strand.
CAGACTTAGTGGAAAAAAATATCGATATAATTAACAGTAAATTTACGAATACCATCACGAACGAGAAAAAGAAGAAAATTTGGGAAAACATCACGTCGCAAGTTAATTCTTTGGGAATTGCAAATCGTTCCATAAAAGAAATCAAAACAAAATGGACCAATATGCACCAGACGGCAAAAAAGGAGTTCAGTACCAACAAACTCTCCCAGAGAAAGACGGGTGAAGGCCCTTGCGCAAAACCACTATCGGTAGTGAGTGAGAAGATTGTCGATCTCTACAAAGACTCCCCTACATTCAATGGGTTGTCTGGGTTTGAAACGCAGTCCACTGGTGAGTAAAACCAGACCCATTATTGAAATAAAAAAATGGTGTTGGGCTTTTTTTTCCCAAGCCCATCTATATAACAGTGCAACAGAGTCGTTAAGTTTAATATATTTTGTAAACTGTGTATTTCATTGAAGCAGTAAAATGAAGCAGCTAAATGTCCTATTCATCAGAAACAAACAGACATTCCCAATTACTATATGAAAAAATGACTCAAATATTACATCGGAATTTTGTTTGATATTACTACTATAGTCTATATATGATATATACACAGTAGGCCTAATGAATTTAAACGAAAACGAGTTTTCTCCCTTTGTTAAAATTTGTTTACAGCAGTAGACGCCACATAAATATATATGCATGTCACCTATTTGTTGAATTATAATTACTTACCTGGTCAGAATCATTTTGATATTCTCCACAAGTCACCGTGTATCCTTATTCAACTTTTAAAATCCATCCATTGCAATTATTCATTCAACTTCCGAACATGTATTCATTCATATATTCACAAAATGACGTCACGTATGACAACGCCACCTTGTGCTTAAAAGTATTAGTGGTGGATATCAAGGAGTGGGTTTTTCTATGGTTCATTCATTTTCAAAAAAACTAGATTTTAACGAAATATACGCATATGAAATTTGATGAGAAAATGGGTTAAATAACCCTATGTCGAAATGCTAAAAATGAAAAAAAGTTCATGTCATGCATTCAGGTTGGGTTATGGTGCCCTGGTGTTCTCTCCCTCTCTCGACCCCCCCCCCCTCCCATTGGCATTAAAAACCATGTGCATATTATAATTATTAAACTTAAATGGGTGCTGTACTTTTTTATATTATTGGGTTTTAAAGACATTTTTAAGTCTTCAATTTGGTTGCATGTTAGTAATACATGTATTTTTTAAAATATGCAAAAACAACCACCAATACCAATTGATGAAAATAACAAAGAAATTCTTGATCATTATAGACGAAAGCAACATAGAGGTGATCGGCTCCCCCAATACTATGTCCATTTTGACGGAATTGCTGATTCCAAGTGTTCAACAAAATGAAGGAGACAAGGTCACCGAAGAATGTTGTGAGCAGCCGCAGGATGAGAGTGTAACCACCGTAACAGCTGAAAAACCTACATGTACTTCAAGTACTGTCACTACAGCGACGCCTTGCATGGAGTCAAGCATGTAAATATAAATCCATACTTACTTTTCATTGTTATTAAAATGAGTTTGGAATTCAAAAAAGTTATTTAATAAACGTTAATAAAGCATTTTTCATGTATACATCTACATGATTTTGTGTATACATGTTTTGTATATAACATTTATATACATTTTAGGTCCAAAAAAATAGGAAATATCGGTCATCGTAAGAGGATTAGACCTGAAGATGTGACGCACATGCAGTACGCCGTCTTGTTAGAGCAACAGCGGAAATTAAGGGAACAAACGACGTTCTACATGTTAATGAACAAGAAGCTTCGACGGGAGTTGGAAATGCCTTCCGAGGACTAGTTAACGAAATAACAACGACTAACGGTTAATAAACTAATATAAAATGTCTCTATTTCATTTTGTTCCTATTGCTGTGATTTTAAAAACAATATTAATGATTTTTGCTCGAATCGTTATAAAAGCACAAAAATGTAAAAAGGTGTTTCTGACATTTAATTTCATATAGACACATCTGCTCATTGCTCAGCTCCATAAAATTTTCCCAATGTAACTTGGCATATTAACGCACTTTCGATACACACGCACACACACACACACACACACACACACACACACACACACATGGCAATAACTTTGAGTAGCATTCACTCTTTACACACCCATCTACAGAAAAAAGGGGAAATGTGGTTTCTTAAAAATAATGCAATGTGATATAATTTCTGACGTTCTTCCCATCCTCGGGTCCGTTGTACTGCCCTTGGATATTCCCATCGATGTCCACGTCTTGGTCGTCATCTACAACTGGCTCCCGAAATAGAATAGCCAAGTTATGAAGTACTGCGCATGCTCCTGAAAGTACACTTAGATACGTACATAATATCGATACATGAAAACTTGAAAATGCAAATCATCTTGGGGAATACAAATAAACAAGTTCCCAAGTCTGTTACCTATATTATCTTAAGACTTGTACTTATGACTGTGCAGACTCTCTCCGGTGTCATCCGGATTTCAGCATGCAGTACGTGAAAGCGCCTCTTCCACCAACCAAAGGCACGTTCAATAGTCACCCTGGTCCTGGAGTGGGCCGAGTTAAACTGTTCATGGGCTGGAATGGAGGGTCTCAGATACGGGGTCATCAGGTAGGGTTTGCATGCGTAGCCGCTGTCACCAAGAACAACCCCATCGTTAATCGAGTGGAACTTATCCTCAATTGTTTGTCGAATGCCTGACATACGAAACACATGACTGTCGTGTGTACTTCCGGGCCATCTGGCAACGATGTTGGTGAATCTGCCTACAAAAGAAAATACAAGTTTCAATGCCAAACGAAGTAAAAATGATGAATGTAGATTTCAAAATATCTGAGAAATCTCTCTCTCTCTCTCTCTCTCTCTCTCTCTCTCTCTCTCTCTCTCTCTTTCACACTCACCTGTATAATCACAGATGGCTTGTACATTTATTGAGTGGAAGCCTTTTCTGTTTACAAAAGCAGGTTCATTTTGAGATGGTGCTTGAATTCGTACGTGGGTGCCATCTATGCATCCTATAACACCGGGAAAGCCAGCTAGTTTAAAGAACTCGCTTTTGATGATGGGAAGTTCGTCATCGGCAGGCCATTTGATAAAACGAGGAGCCAAGGAAACTAGGGCTTGGGAAACCTTACGGACTACCCTGGAGACAGTTGTCTTGTCCACTCCTATTGTGTCTCCGACGACTTCAAGAAAACTCCCACTAGCGTAATATCGCAAAGAAATGAGGAGCTAAAATTGAAACATGTAAACTCTAGAGAACTGTGTGGTTTCTTTTAACTGTTCAAAATATTTATTACTGTATGTGGGATTATAGAAGTGAGGTTTGAGATAAATATAGTTGAATGTATGTCAAAGAAAGAATAATGAAGGATCGTGATTCTTTTGTCTAGAGTTTTCAGCATTTCTAACAGCTAGATGATATACATGTATGTGTTATATCGTTTCACTGTATACTTACGAGGTTGCTATTTGTAAATCTGGTATCCTTATTTTTAATATTTTATCTTTTTTTAAATTTAAAAGATGCAAGTTTATCGAATGTAAATCCCTCTAAATTCTAGATATCATTCAATAAATTTTATATTTATCAAATTTTGGTTGATCTATGCCTCCCTGTAACATATTGTAAATATTTAAAAATGGAAAAATAAATTTTGACCAAAATCGTGACCATTACCCTTTAATAAATTTGTATAAGTAGTAAAAGTAGTATTTGAAAAAAAAACCCGTAAAACTACATGTAATTAGAAATGACGATAAATAACAATATTGCATATAAACAAGTTAAAAAATTTTCAAGTCTGCAGATACGTGTTTTATATTATTTAAACGTTTAACCTTTCACAACAAAATATATTGTAATAATTAAATCAAACAAATTGGTAAGCCTAGTATAATAAAAAAAACGACAAATACAAGCACCTGTCATTGTGATCATTTATGCAAAGGTGGATAACTCTAATAATTCGGTATCACTTGTATTATAATGTAATCAAAATCAAAGTGTAAATTGATAAAGTTTGATAGAATATTTGAAAAATAACGCCAGTTACATTTTTTGTTTGTGTGTGACAAGTAAAATCAATATTCTTCAGTTGTAGCAGCAGTAAAAAATGTAAAAAAAAAAAAATAAAGATCCGCCACCAAAATGACGACATATGTGACGTAATCAAGTAAAACAAAGGGAAGCTAGCCCTTGTGGTCGCTTGACAGAGGCCATATACATATGCAGAGGCTTATTGCAAAGTAAGTTTTATTTGTCAGTGACGTACCTGTAATTCTGTAGAGAGAGCTTGTGATCTCTTTGTTTTGGGGCCAATGATTGGGTCAAGCAGATCCACAATTTGTTTTATCGAATCTTTACCGAAACGATGTCGCCTCCGAATTTCCTCCTCAGTCATATTTTCAATAGAAAAACGTTCTCGAAACACTCTGTCAGCTCTTCTTCGGCCTAATTGGTGAAACATTACGTTGGCCGCCATTGTTATTTAGCGTTATTAAGCGTTAATGAAGCCCCATTGGCATCATTAAAATATGAGAATTTAATGAAGTTTTAATGAATCCATTCGTTCATTAAAACTTTGATACAACGGAAATTAATGACTCATTAAATGTTTGGTGTTTAATAAAGCTTTAATAAACCATTAAATATTGATACAACCGGATCCTGAACTTAATATATATTTTTTTATTTTGATGACGTCATTTCCGTTCTTGAGATAATGACGTTTTAGCGATTTTCAGAGGGTCGGCTTGTCACTCGAACTCCTTCTAAACGGTAAAAGATATCAAATTTAAATTTGCAGGAATTGTAGACGAATGATTGTAGTGTTGCCTAAAGTGAATCATTTATGTCTGGCGCAAAAGGCGCCGAAGCTCGCCTGGATTCGAAAATTGAGATATAAAAATTTAGTGTTTTTTTTTGTTTTCTTAATGTATCTTTTTTCTCGAAAATATTTTGATTAGACATGTAGAGCAATAAAAAATTTGTTTTACAAGATCTTTTATTCGACATCAAGAAAAAGGGGCTGGCCCCTCAAATTAGGAACCAACAGGTCTCTGAAGTCTTTCTTCCATAGCACTTTACTAAGAAATATTTTGTAATATGTTCAAGAAGAAAAAATGTTCATCTTACAGCTATTTAACCATACATTATTAAAAAAATTTCATGCGTTACGTAATTATGGGTTTTAAGGGGCCAGAAGTCCAAAATTTCGATCACTTATATCACAAAAATGACAAATATTTTGAAAAGTAATATAGAATAAAAGATACTCAGATTGATGTTCTAAACAATATTCAACCATCAAAATTTCGTTCTGTGGCCCCTATAAGGAAATAAGGGGTCGGCCCCTAAAACGTTCTTTCCCAGATAGCTCAAGAACGGTAACGAATTTCTAAACACTTGTTGGACAAAATATGTTAAATATCAAAAGACCTTTCATTTGACATTAAGAAAAAGGGGCTGGCCCCTCAAATTAGGGGCCAAAAGGTCTCTGAAGTCTTTCATTCATAGCACTTAATTGAGAAATATTTTGTAATACGTTTATGAAACAAAAATGTTCATCTTACAGTTATTAACCTATACATTATAAAAAAAAATCATGCGTTACGTAATTAGGGGTTTTAAGGGGCCAGAATTCCAAAATTTCGATCACTTATATCACAAAAATGACAAATATTATTCTAAGCAATATAGAATAAAAGATGCTTAGAATGATGTTCTAAACATTATTCAACTATCAAAATTTCCTTCCTTGGCCCCAATAAGGAGATAAGGGGTCGGTCCCTAAAATGTTCTTTCCCAGATAACTCAAGAACGGTAACGAATTTCTAAACACTTGTTCAACAAAATATAATTATCAAAAGACCTTTCATTTGACATCAAGAAAAAGGGACTGGTCCCTCAAATTAGGGGCCAAAAGGTCCCTAAAGTCTTTTATTTATAGCAATTTACTGAGAAATATTTTGTAATACGTTTAAGAAGCAAAAATGTTCATCTTACAGTTAAATAACTGTACATTATAAATAAAAATTCATGCATTACGTAATAGGGGATTTTAAGGGGCCAGAAGTCCAAAACTTCGATCACTTATATCACAAAAAGGACAAATATAATGAAAAGCAATATAGAATAAAAGATGCTTAGAATGATGTTTTAAACAAAACAATATTCAACCATAAAAATTTCGTTTTTAAGGAGATAAGGGGTTGGCCCCTAAAACGTTCTTTCCCAGATAGCTCAAGAACGGTAAAGAATTTCTAAACACTTGTTGAACAAAATATGATTATTATCAAAAGACCTTTCATTTGACATCAAGAAAAAGGGGGTGACCCCTCAAAGTAGGGACCAAAAGGTCTCTGAAGTCTTTCTTTCATAGCACTTTAATGAGAAATATTGTGTAGTATGTTTCAAAAATGTTCATCTTACAGTTATGCATCCATTATTGAAAAAAGTTTTCTCATATGTTACGTAATTAGGGGTTTTAAGGGGCTAGATATCTTTTGATAATATCTTTTAATTGTGAAATATTTTGTAATAAATTATAGAAGCAATTATGTTTATCAAAACGTTATAAACCTGTAAATTGTTTACTCCTTTGTTACGTAATTAGGGATTTTAAGGGGCCAGAAATCCGAAATTTTGATCTTCAATATCTCAAAATGGAGACAAATTTGAAAAGTAAACTTTAACAAAAGATAGTTAAAATAATGTGCTTAACAAGATGCAACCATCATGTTTTTTTAACCGGTCCCTTAACGGGGTTAGAGGGTCGGCGCTTAAAATGATCTGTTCCAGATATCTCGAGAACGATATATAATTTGTAAACACTTGTTGAACAAAATGTGTTTGACGTGAAATGAGCTTTCTTTTGACATCAAGAAAAAAAGGATCGGCCTTTCAATTTCAAGATCCAAAGGGGATTATAATTCTTCATCCATCGCACCTTTAGATCCCACCCGCATTTCCTGATATGTTTCGTTGATGAAGATCTAAGGCAATTTCATTTCCTCTTCTAAAAATCGGACGGAAGACCTCCTCGTTGCTCGCAACGAGATCGTGTCTAGTTATTTTTCTTTTTTTTTCTTACAAATTTTGTGCACGCGATTTCTCTAAAACGGCTCGACCGATTTTCATGAAACTTTCAGATCTGACAGATAGTGATCTGAACTTGATAGGTTATTTATTTTTTTGATGACGTCATTTTCGTTTTTGAGATATTGACGTTTTAGCGATTTTTAGAGGGGTGGCTTGTCCGTGGAACTTCTCCTAAACGAGAAAAGATATTGAGTTCAAACTTTCAGGGATAGTAGACAAAAGATCGTAGATTTGTAATTTTATTTTCGTTTTTATCTTGCTTGAAAGGCGCCGAAGCTCGCCTGGACCTGAAAATTGAGATTAAAAAAAACGTCGTATTTTTTTCTGGTTTTCTGAGTTTATCTCTTTTCTGGAAAATATTTTGTTAAAACATGTAAAGTAAAAAAAGTTTATATTTACTAGAGCTTTCAATTGATACCAAGAAAAAGGGGCTGGCCCCTTAAATTAGGGGACCAGAGGGCTCTTAAGTCTTTTATCTGTAGCCCTTTACTGAGGGATATTTTGTTAAATGTTATAGAAGCAAATATGTTTATCTCACAGTTATTTACCCAAGCAATGTAATGATTTTATCATGTGTTACGTAATTAGGGGTTTTTAGGGGCCACAAGTCCAAAAATTTGATAACCAATATCTCAGAAAGGAAAAATATTTTGAAATGCAGTATAGAAGGAAAGTTGCTCAAAATGATGTACTTAACAATATGCAACCTTCAAAATTTCGTTAAACGGCCCCTATAAGGAGATAAGGGGTCGGCCCCTAAAACGTTCTTATCCGTATATCTTAAAAACGGTAACGAAATTCTAAACACTTGCTGAATAAAATGTGTTTCGAGTTAAATGACCTTTTATTTGATATCAAGAAAAAAGGGCTGGCCCCTCAAATTAGGGGACCAGAGGGCCCTAAAGTCTTTTATCTGTAGCTGTTTACTGAGGGATATTTTATGAGGGTTATAAAAGCAAAATTAGGTATAATACATTTATATATCCTAACAATATAATGATTTACCTATGCGTTACCTAATTAGGGGTTTTAGGGGCCAGAAGTAAAAAGTTTAATTATGTCTATCTCAATTGGAAGAAATGCAAGTATTTAAGAAAGCAACGTAAGACAACTAATAAAAAGCGATGCAGAAAAGCAGTAGTACTCCACTTCTTTTAACAGATCATGTTTTCTTGACGAAAATCAAAGTCGATGATGTCATATCACCTTCTTAAAATCGGACGGAAGACCTCCTCGTTGCTGGCAACGAGATCGTGTCTAGTTATTCTTAATATTCTTTTTCTGCCTTCTTTAAAGCTTTATTTCTCGAAAACTATTCACTCGATTTGCACCAAATTTTCAGGACTTATAGAGCATCGAAGGGGATAAATGTTTTCAGTTAAATTTTTTGATGACGTTACTTCCGGTTTAAGATATTGACGATTTAATGAAATTTTAAGGGTCATTTTGTCCACGCAACTCCTCTGAAACTATTCATGATAGAAAGTTCAAATTTTCAGGGATTGTAGATGAAAGTCTGTAGATGTACCGCATTGTTTTAAAATATAGATAATACGCAAGGCGTTGAAGCTCGCCTGAGGTCGAAAATTGGCACCAATTTTTTTCAGAAAAATTTTGCACATTTTTTGAAATATTTTTAAACCTGTAAATATTTTGTTAAAACATGTAATGCAAGAGTTGTTTCAATTTCCACGGGCTTTCATTTGATATCAAGAAAAAGGGGCTGGCCCCTCAAATTAGGGGCCAAGAGGGCTCTGATGTCTTTTTGCAATAACTCTTTACTGAACAATAATTTGTTATTAATTATAGAAGCAAAATGTTTATTGTACAGCTGTTTATCTATACAGTATCACACCTTAATCATATGTTACGTAATTAGGGGTTTCAAGAGGCCAGAAGTCCAAAACTTCGAGCATTAATATCTAGAAAAGGAGAAATATTTTGAAAAGCATTGTAGAACAACAAATGCTTAAAATAATGTTCTCAACAATATGCTACCTAAAAAAAATTTGTTAGTGGCCCCAGTAAGGAGTTTAGGGTCGGCCCCTAAAACACATTAGTTCAGATATCTCTAGAACGGTCAACAATTCGTGAACACTTGTTGAACAAAATATGTTTATATTTGCGAGGTCTTTCATTCGATATCAAGAAAAAAGGGCTGGCCCCTTAAATTAGGGCCAAGAGGGCTCTTAAGTCTATTGATAATAACTTTTTACTGAAAAATAATTTGTTATATATTATAGAAGCAAAAATATTCTTTGTACAGTTATTTATCTATACAGAACCATACCTAAGTCATATGTTACGTAATTAGGGGTTTCAAGGGGCCAGGAGTCCAAAACTCTGGTCAATAATATCTAGAAAAGGAGAAATATTTTGAAAAGCATTGTAGAAGAACAGTTGCTCAAAATAACTTTTTTAATATTATAATACCTAAAACTTTTTTGTTGGTGGCCCCAGTAAGGAGTATAAGGGTCGGCCCCTAAAACACAGTTGTTCAGATATCTCTAGAACGGTTAACAATTCTTGAACAGTTGTTGAACAAAATATGTTTATATTTTCGAGACCTTTCATTTGATATCAAGAAAAAGGGGCTGAACCCTGAAATTAGGGGCCAGGAGGGTTACAAATTCTTTAAATAATAACTTTTTACTGAAAAATAATTTGTTAATAAATATAGAAGCAACAATGTTCAACTCTTTAGGCTTAATTTAAAACTGAAATCCGTTTTAAAATCGGACAATGCATTACAGAAATATAGGGGTTTAAAAAATTGATTTTTCCGGAAATTTTGATTCCACATTCTTGGTTAAGAAAATAGTGTTATGTTCAAAGTTAAATTAACTCGTACGTAAAATAATTCGATGATTGTTAAATGTACTTAAACACAAATGTTCATTGTATAACTGTTTATCTATACAGTACCATACCTAAGTCATATGTTACGTAATTAAGGGTTTCAAGGGGCAGAAGTAAAAGGGTTGACCCCTCCAATTAGGGGCCAGGAGGGCTATAAAGCTTTTTATAATAACTTTTTTGAGCGATAATTTGTTAATAATTATCGAAGCCAAAAAGAGATTTTATTAAGCTTAATTTAAAACTGAAATCCGTTTGAAAAACGGACGACGCATTACAGAGATATTGAGTTTTAAAAATTGGTTTTTCCGGAAATTTTGATTCTGCATTCTTGGTTAAAAAAATAGTGTTATGTTCAAAGTTAAATTAAGTCGGCTGGCCACTAAAATTAGGGGACCAAATGGCTCTAAAGTTTTTTGTATGTAGCCCTTTACTGATAGATATTTTGTGAAATGTTATATAAGCAAATATATATTTATTTCGGAGTTATTTATCCAAGCAATGTAATAATTTTATCATGTGTTACGTAATTAGGAGTTTTTAAAGACCAAAAGTCCAAATTTTGATCACCCATATCTCAGAAAGGAAAGATATTTTGAAATGCAGTATTGTAGGAAAGATGCTCAAAATGATGTACTAAACAATATACAATCTTTAAAATTTGGTTACACGGCCCCTCTAAGGAGATAAGGGTTCGGCCCCTAAAATGTTCTTTTCCATATATCTCAAAAACGGTAACGAATTTCTAAACACTTGTTGGTCAAAATGTGTTTAGAATTAAAGGACCTTTCATTTAATATCAAGAAAAAGGGGCTGGCCCCTAAAATTAGGGGACCAAAGTGTTCTTAAGTTTTTTATCTATAGCCCTTTACTGATAGATATTTTGTTAAATGTTATATAAGCAAATATGTTTATCTCGCAGTTATTTATCCAAGCAATGTAATGATTTTATCATGTGTTACGCAATTAGGGATTTTTAGGGGCCAAAAATGCAAAATTTTGATCACCCATATCTCAGAAAGGAAAAATATTTTGAAATGCAGTATAGAAGGAAAGATGCTCAAAATGATGTACTAAACAATATGCAACCTTCAAAATTTCTTTCAACGGCCCCTACAAGGAGATAAGGGTTCGGCCCCTAAAACGTTCTTTTCCATATCTTTCAAGAACATAAACGAATTTCTAAATACTTGTTGAACAAAATGTGTTTAGAATTAAAGGACCTTTCATTTAATATCAAGAAAAAGGGGCTGGCCACTAAAATTAGGGGACCAAAGGGCTCTAAAGTTTTTTCTATGTAGCCCTTTACTGATAGATATTTTGTGAAATGTTATATATCTTTCGCAGTTATTTATCCAAGCAATGTAATAATTTTATCATGTGTTACGTAATTAGGAGTTTTTAAAGACCAAAAGTCCAAATTTTGATCACCCATATCTCAGAAAGGAAAGATATTTTGAAATGCAGTATTGAAGGAAAGATGCTCAAAATGATGTACTAAACAATATGCAATCTTCAAAATTTGGTTAAACGGCCCCTCTAAGGAGATAAGGGTTCGGCCCCTAAAATGTTCTTTTCCATATATCTCAAAAACGGTAACGAATTTCTAAACACTTGTTGGTCAAAATGTGTTTAGAATTATAGGACCTTTCATTTAATATCAAGAAAAAGGGGCTGGCCCCTAAAATTAGGGGACCAAAGTGTTCTTAAGTTTTTTATCTATAGCCCTTTACTGATAGATATTTTGTTAAATGTTATAGAAGCAAATATGTTTATCTCGCAGTTATTTATCCAAGCAATGTAATAATTTTATCATGTGTTACGTAATAAGGGGTTTTTAGGTGCCAAAAGACCAAAATTTTGATCAACAATATCTCAGAAAGGAAAAATATTTTGAAATATTGCATAGAAGGAAAGATGCTCAAAACGATGTACTTAACAATATGCAATCTTCATAAGTTCGTTAAACGGCCCCTACAAGGAGATAAGGGGCCGGTCCCTAAAATGTTTTTCCCATATATCTCAAGAACGGTAACGATTTTCTAAATACTTGTTGAACAAAATGTGTTTAGAGTTAAATGACATTTTATTTGATATCAAGAAAAAGGGGCTGGTCCCTCACATTAGGGGACCAGAGGACCCTAAAGTCTTTTAGCTGTAGCTGTTTACCTAGAGATATTTTGTGAGGGTTATAAAAGCAAAATAAGGTATAATACGTTTATATATCCTAACAATATAATGATTTACTTATCTAATTAATGGTTTTTAGGGGCCAGAAGTAAAAAGTTTAATCATTTCTATCTCAATTGGAAGAAATGCTAGTATTTAAAAAAGCAACGTAAGAGAACTTATAAAAAGCGATGCAGAAAAGCATAAGTACTACACTCCTTTTTACAGATCATGTTTTCTTGTCGAAAATCAAAGTCGATGATGTCATATCACCTTCTTTAAATCGAACGGAAGACCCCCTCGTTGCTCGCAACGAGATCGTGTCTAGTTATTAAGGTCTTCCGTTTCCAACGGAATACCTTATTGTTATTCTTCGGTTTCTTTTTACCTATTATTAGGGTCTTCCGTCTCAGCGGAAGACCCTTCTATTATTCTATTGTTTCTTTTTCAGATTTATTAGGGTCTTCCGTTTCCAACGGAAGACCCTCTTGTTATTCTACGGTTTCTTTTTATTATTATTTTATATTATTTTTCCTCTGACATTTTTCGAGAGCTATAACTCAAAAACTATTTGGTCGATTTTCACCAAATTTACAGGACTGATAGAATCTAAAACGTGCTTGCGATTACAAAATTTTGAGCTGATGACGTCACTTACGGTTTGAGATTTTGAAGATTTTGTGAATTTTTAAGGGCCATTTTCTCCACGTAACTCCTCCGAAACTAAGGGGTATAGAAACGTGAAACTTTCAGGAATATGTAGGTGGATGTCTGTAGATGATCCTCTGTATTTGACATTGTGGAAAATGCGCACGGCGCCGAAGCTCGCCCGAGGTCGAAAATTAGCACCAAAATTTTTGGCAAAATTTTAACACGTTTTGCAAAATACCTATTAACCTGTAGATAATTTGTTAAAACATGTAATGCAAAAGTTGTTAGGATTTACACGAGCTTTTGTTTTGTTTTAATAAAAAGGGGCTGGCCCCTTTAATTAGGGGCCAGGAGGGCTCTAAAGTCTTTTATTTTTAACTCTTTACTGAGCAATAATTTGTTATTAATTATAGAAGCAAAAATGTTCATTGTACAGTTGCTTATCTACACAGTACCTTATTTTAAACATTTGTTACGTAATTAGGGGTTTCAAGGGGCCAGAAGACCAAAACTTTGATCATTAATATCTTCAAAAGGAGAAATATTTTAAAAGGCAATGTTGAATAAAAGTTGCTTAAAATAATGTTCTTAAGAACATTGGACCTTAAAATTTATGGTTTATGGCCCAAGTAAGGTGTTTAAGGGTCGGCCCCTAAAACGCTTTTGTTGAGATACCCCCAAATCGGTCAACAATTTCTGAACACTTATTTAACAAAATATGTTTATATTAATGAGATCTTTTATTTAATATCAAGAAAAAGGGGCTGGCCCCTCAAATTAGGTGCCAAGAGCGCTCTTTTTATTATAACTCTTTACTGAAAAATAATTTGTTAATAATTATAGAAGCAAAAATGTTCATTGTACAGCTGTTCATCTATACAGAACCATATCAAAGTCATATGTTACGTAATTAGGAGTTTGAAGGGGCCAGAATTCCAAAACTTTGATCATTATTATCTTGAAAAGGAGAAATATTTTGAAAAGCATTGTATAACAAAAGTTGCTCAAAATAATGTTCTTAACAAAATTTTTCGTTGGTGGCCCCAGTAAGGAGTTTAACGGTCGGCCCCTAAAACACAGTTGTTCCGATATCTCTATAACGGTTAACAATTCGTGAACACTTGTTGTACAAAATATGTTTATATTTGCGAGACCTTTCATTTGATATCAAGAAAAAGGGGCTGACCTCTCAAATTAGGGGCCGGGAGGGCTACAAAGTCTTTATAGTAACCTTTTTCAGAGCGATAATTTGTTATAAATCATAAAAGCAAAAGTAAGAGCTTATTAAGCTTAATTTAAAACTGAAATCCGTTTTAAAATCGACCAATGCATTACAGAGATATAGGTGTTTAAAAATTGACTTTTCCGGAAATTTTGATTTCACATTCTTGGTAAAGAAAATAGTGTTATGCTCAAAGTTAAATTAACTCGTACCTAAAATAATTCGATAATTGTTAAATCGTACTTAAACACATTCGGATTTGTATTTGCTAAGTTGATAATGTTTTTGTTAATTCGTACTTAGAATCATTCGGATTTTGTGAACTCGTACCAAAAATAATTCGATTTTTTTTCTTTTTGTTTTATTTAGTTATGTTTATTGGTTTAAGAACTCTGCTTCTTAGAGAAACTTTAAGCTTTACTTTCGACATAAACGGAAGACCCATTCGTTGCTTTGCAACGAGCTTTGCTCTAGTTTTTTTTCTTTTTTTTTTCTTTACAATTTTTGTGCAGAAGATTTCTCGGAGATGGGTGATCCGATTTTCATCAAATTTTCAGCATCGATCTATCATCATTTGAAGTTTATATCTTTTTTTTTATTTTGTAAAAATCACTTCCGGTTCCGACTTATCCGCCATTTTGCCATTTTTTCGTGACTTTTTGCTAGTCTAGTCGCTCCAGGAAAAATTTTTGTCCGGACTTTCCGAGAACAGAAGCTAGCTCGGATCAAAATATAGGTCAAAAATTTGCAATGGATTTTCTTTAATCCACGGGTCTCCTTAAAAACGATTAAAAATATAATACTAAAAATTTGAGAAATAATAGATTCTACGTCTGATTACATCTTACTTGAATCGATTTGATGAAATTTAATTTTTTCAAACAATTTAAACTCATTTAAATCGTGTTAAAATGACCTTGGACTAATTTTAAACCATGATATCTAAGTTGCGCTTGCAATTCTGCGTCTGATGACATCTTTTTCGAATTGATTAAAAGAAATTGAATTTTTTTTAAATTTTTAAAGTCATTTAAATCGTGTTAAAATGACCTCAAACTGATTTTAAAACATGATATCTAAGTTACGCTTGCAATTCTGCGTCAGATGACATCTTTCCCGAATTGATTTGATGAAATTTTAATTTTTCAAAAATTTTAAACTCATTTAAATTGCGCTAAAATGACCTCAGGCGAATTTAAAAACATGTTATCTAAGTTGCGCTTGCGATTCTGCGTCTGATGACATCTTTCACGAATTGATTGGATGAAATTTAAATTTTTCAAAATTTTTAAAGTCATTTAAATTGTCTTTAAATGACCTCAGACTAATTTTAAAACATGATATCTAAGTTGCACTTGCAATTCTGCGTCTGATGACATCTTTATCGATATGATTGGATGAAATTTAAATTTGTCAAATTTTTTAAAATCATTAATATCGTGTTAAAATGACCTCACACTAATTTTAAAACATGATATCTAAGTTGCGCTTGCAATTCTGCGTCTGATGACATCTTTCTCGAATTGATTGGATGAAATTTAAATTTTTCAAAATTATTAAACTCATTTAAATCGTGTTAAAATGACCTCACACTAATTTTAAAACATAATATCTAAGTTGCGCTTGCAATTCTGCGTCTGGTGACATCTTTCTCGAATTGATTGGATGAAATTTAAATTTTTCAAAATGTTTAAAGTCATTTAAATTGTCTTTAAATGACCTCAGACTAATTTTAAAACATAATATCTAAGTTGCGCTTGCAATTCTGCGTCTGATGACATCTTTCTCGATATGATTGGATGAAATTTAAATTTTTCAAGTTTTTAAAAATCATTTAAATCGTGTTTAAATGACCTCATACTAATTTTAAAACATGATATCTAAGTTGCGCTTGCAATTCTGCGTCTGATGGCATCTTTCATGAATTGATTGGATGAAATTGAAATTTTTCAAAAAGTTTAACTTCATTTAAATCGTGTTGAAATGACCTCAAACTAAGTTAAAAATATCATATCTTAGTTGCGCTTGCGATTCTGCGTCTGATGACATCTTTTTCGAATTTCTAAGATGAAATTTAATTTTTTAAAAAATTTTAAATTTATTTAAATCGTGTTAAAATTACCTCAGACTAATTTTAAAATATGATGTCTAAGTTGCGCTTGCGATTCTGCGTCTGATGACATTTTTCTTGAATTGATTGAATGAAATTTAAATTTTTCAAAATTTTAAACTCATTTAAATCGTGTTAAAATAACCTCAAACTAATTTTTAAACATGATATACAAGTTGCGCTTGCAATACTGCGTCTGATGACATCTTTCTCAAATTGATTGGATGAAATTTAAATTTTAAATTTTTTTTAAACTCATTTAAATTGCGCTAAAATGACCTCACACTAATTTTAAAAAAATGATATTCAACTTGCGCTTGCGATTCTGCGTGTGATAACATCTTTCTCGAATTGATTGGATGAAATTTTAATTTCTCAAAATTTTTAAACAATTTTAAATCGTGTTAAAATGACATCAAACTAATTTAAAAACATGATATCTAAGTTGCGCTTGCAATTCTGCGTCTGATGACATCTTTTTCGAGTTTCTAGGATGAAATTTAAATTTTTCAAAAACTTTAAACTCAATTAAATTGTATTAAAATGACTTCAGACTAATTTTAAAACATGATATCTAAGTTGCGCTTGCGCTTCTGCGTCTGATGACATCTTTTTCGAATTGATTAGATAAAATTTAATTTTTTCAAAATTTTTAAACTTATTTAAATCGTGTTAAAATGACCTCAGACTAATTTTAAACATGATTTCTAAGTTGCGCTTGCAATTTTGAGTTTGATTGGATGACATCTTGTTCAAAATCTTTGGATGAATTATAGGATTTTCGAAATTTCAAACGCATTTAAATCGAGTTAACATGACATCAAACAGATTTAAATCTCAATCAAAAATCTCATTTCATTGCCTCTGCTGAGAAATTGGACGGAAGACCCACTCGTTGCTCGCAACGAGATCGCATCTAGTTATTATTATTATTTTTCTTTTTTTTTCTTACAAATTTTGTGCACGCGATTTCTCATAAACGGCTCGACCGATTTTCATGAAACTTTCAGATCTGACAGATAGTGATCTGAACCTGATAGGTTTTTGATTTTTTTGAGGACGTCATTTCCGTTTTTGAGAAATTAACGTTTTAGCGATTTTTAGAGGGGTGGCTTGTCCGTAGAACTTAAACTATAAAAGATATTGAGTTCAAACTTTCAGAGATTAGTAGACAAAAGATCGTATATTTGTAATTTTATTTTCATTTTGATCTGGCGTGTAAGGCGCCGAAGCTCGCCTGGACCCGAAAATTGAGATTAAAAAAACGTCGTAATTTTTTCTGGTTTTCTTTGTTTATCTCTTTTTTAAAAAAATATTTTGTTAAAACATGTAGTGTAAGAAAAGTTTATTTTTACAAGAGCTTTCATTTGATACCAAGAAAAAGGGACTGGCCCCTAAAATGAGGGGACCAGAGGGCTCTAAAGTTTTTTATCTGTAGCTCTTTACTGATAGATATTTTGTGAAATGTTATATAAGCAAATATGTTTATCTCACTGTTATGTATCCAAGCAATGTAATGATTTTATCATGTGTTACGTAATTAGGGGTTTTTAGGTGCCAAAAATGCAAAATTTTGATCACCCATATCTCAGAAAGGAAAAATATTTTGAAATGCAGTATAGAAGGAAAGATGCTCAAAATGATGTACTAAACAATATGCAACCTTCAAAATTTCGTTGAATGGCCCCTTTAAGGAGATAATGGATCGGCCCCTAAAACGGTCTTTCCCATATATCTCAAGAACGGTAACGAATTTCTGAACACTTGTTAAACAAAATGTGTTTAGAATTAAAGGACCTTTGATTTGATATCAAGAAAAAGGGGCTGGCCCATAAAATTAGGGGACCAGAGGGCTCTAACGTTTTTTATCTGTAGCCCTTTACTGATAGATATTTGTGAAATGTTATATAAGCAAATATGTTTATCTCGCAGTTATTTATCAAAGCAATGTAATAATTTTATCATGTGTTACGTAATTAGGGGTTTTTAGGTGCCAAAAATGCAAAATTTTGATCACCCATATCCCAGAAAGGAAAAATATTTTGAAATGCAGTATAGAAGGAAAGATGCTCAAAATGATGTACTTAACAATATGCAATCATCAAAATTTCGTTAAATGGCCCCTCTAAGGAGATAAGGGATCGGCCCCTAAAACGTTCTTTTCCATATATCTCAAGAACGGTAACCAATTTCTAAACACTTGTTGAACAAAATGTGTTAAGAATTAAAGGACCTTTGATTTGATATCAAGAAAAAGGGGCTAGCCCCTAAAATGAGGGGACCAGAGGGCTCTAAAGTTTTTTATATGTAGCCCTTTACTGATATATATTTTGTGAAATGTTATAGAAGTAAATATGTTTATCTCATAGTTATTTATCCAAGCAATTAAATAATTTTATCATGTGTTTCGTAATTAGGGGTTTTTAGGGGCCAAAAGACCAAAATTTTGATCACCCATATCTCAGAAAGAAAAATATTTTGAAATGCAGTATAGAAGGAAAGATGCTCAAAATGATGTACCTAACAATATGCAACCTTCAAAATTTCGTTAAACGGCCCCTATAAGGAGATACGGGTTCAGCCCCTAAAATGTTTTCCCATATATCTGAAGAACAGTAACGATTTTCTAAACACTTGTTGAGCAAAATGTGTTTAGAATTAAATGACCTTTCATTTGATATCAAGAAAAGGGGCTGACCCCTCACATTAGGGGGCCAGAGGACCCTAAAGTCTTTTATCTGTAGCCGTTTACTGAGAGATATTTTGTAAGGGTTATAAAAGCAAAATAAGGTATAATACGTTTATATATCCTAACAATATAATGATTTACTTATCTAGTTAGGGCTTTTAGGGACCAGAAGTAAAAAGTTTAATCGTTTCTATCTCAATTTGGAAGAAATGCTAGTATTTAAAAAAGCAGCGTAAGAGAACTTATAAAAAGCGATGCAGAAAAGCATAAGTACTCCACTCCTTTTTACATATCATGTTTTCTTGTCGAAAATCAAAGTCGATGATGTCATATCACCTTCTTAAAATCGGACGGAAGACCTCCTCGTTGCTCGCAACGAGATCCTGTCTAGTTATTATTAAGGTCTTCCGTTTCCAACGGAAGACCTTATTGTTTTCGTACGGTTTCTTTTTCCCTATTATTATTATTTTTCTTTTTTTTTCTTACAAATTTTGTGCCCGCGATTTCTCAAAAACGGCTCGGCCGATTTTTATGAAAATTTCAGATCTGCTAGATATTGATCTGAACTTAATATACATTTTTTTATTTTGATGACGTCATTTCCGTTCTTGAGATAATGACGTTTTAGCGATTTTCAGAGGGTTGGCTTGTCCATGGATCTACTCCTAAACGGTAAAAGATATGGAGTTTAAACTTTCAGGGATTGTAGACAAGAGACTGTAGATGTGTCATTTGGCATTCATAATTGTCATGCTCAAAAAGCGTTAAAGCTCGCCTGGTCCCGAAAATTGAGACTAAAAAAACGTCGTAAATTTTTCTGGTTTTCTTTGTTAATCTCTTTTCTGAAAAATATTTTGTTAAGACATGTAATGTAAAAAAAGTTTATATTTACAAAAGCTTTCATTCGATATCAAGAAAAAGGGGCTGGCCCCTCAAATTAGGGGGCCAAAGGTCTCTAAAGTCTTTTATCTGTAGCCCTTTACTGAGAGATATTTTGTGAAAAGTTATAGAAACAAATATGTTTATCTTAGCCAGTATTTATAAATGATGGTATACCAGTACATGTTTATCTAGAAAAAAAATTATTGGAACAGTTTTGTTGATGTCACAGTCCGAGTTATGCAAAAAGTGCTGTAAAGATTTGACACCTTTAATATTTGTCAAAATAAGGTATAAAATAAAAAATATTAAATACTATTTTGGATGTTTTTATTAAGTCTCCCAAACGAAGTTTGGAGACTTATTGTTTTTGTACGGTTCTTATTAAGTCTCCCAAACGAAGTTTGGAGACTTATTGTTTTTGTACGGTTCTTATTATTATTATTATTATTATTATTAAGGTCTTCCGTTTCCAACGGAAGACCTTATTGTTTTCGTACGGTTTCTTTTTCCCTATTATTATTATTTTTCTTTTTTTTTCTTACAAATTTTGTGCCCGCGATTTCTCAAAAACGGCTCGGCCGATTTTTATGAAAATTTCAGATCTGCTAGATATTGATCTGAACTTAATATACATTTTTTTATTTTGATGACGTCATTTCCGTTCTTGAGATAATGACGTTTTAGCGATTTTCAGAGGGTTGGCTTGTCCATGGATCTACTCCTAAACGGTAAAAGATATGGAGTTTAAACTTTCAGGGATTGTAGACAAGAGACTGTAGATGTGTCATTTGGCATTCATAATTGTCATGCTCAAAAAGCGTTAAAGCTCGCCTGGTCCCGAAAATTGAGACTAAAAAACGTCGTAAATTTTTCTGGTTTTCTTTGTTAATCTCTTTTCTGAAAAATATTTTGTTAAGACATGTAATGTAAAAAAAGTTTATATTTACAAAAGCTTTCATTCGATATCAAGAAAAAGGGGCTGGCCCCTCAAATTAGGGGGCCAAAGGTCTCTAAAGTCTTTTATCTGTAGCCCTTTACTGAGAGATATTTTGTGAAAAGTTATAGAAACAAATATGTTTATCTTACAGTTATGTATCCAAGCAATGTAATGATTTTATCATGCATTACGTAATTAGGGGTTTTTAGAGGCCAAAAGTCCAAAATTTTGAACACCCATATCTCAGAAAGGAAAAATATTTTGAAATGCAGTACAGAAGAAAATATGTTCAAAATGATCTCCTTAACAATATCCAACCTTCAAAATTTCGTTTAACGGCCCCTATAAGGAGATTAGGGATCGGCCCCTAAAACTTTCTTTTCCAAATATCTCAAGAACGGTAACGATTTTCTATACACTTGTTGAACAAAATGTGTTTAGAGTTAAACGACCTTTCATTTGATATCAAGAAAAAGGGGCTGGCCCCTAAAATTAGGGGACCAGAGGGCTCTAAAGTGTTTTATCTGTAGCTCTTTACTGATAGATATTTTGTGAAATGTTATATAAGCAATTATGTTTTTTATCCAAGCAATGTAATGATTTTATCATTTGTTACGTAATTAGGGGTTTTTAGGGGCCAAAAGTCCAAAATTTTGATCACCCATATCTCATGAAGGAAAGATATTTTGAAATGTAGTATAGAAGGAAAGATGCTCAAAATGATGGACTAAACAATATGCAACCTTCAAAATTTCGTTAAACGGCCCCTATAAGGAGATAAGGGATCAGCCCTTAAAACGTTCTTTTCCATATATCTCAAGAACGGTAACGAATTTCTAAACACTTGTTGAACAAAATGTGTTTAGAATTAAATGACCTTTCATTTGATATCAAGAAAAAGGGGCTGGCCCCTAAAATTAGAGACCAGAGGGCTCTAAAGTGTTTTATATGAAGCCCTTTACTGATAGATATTTTGTGAAATGTTATATAAGCAAATATGTTTATTTCGCAGTTATTTATTCAAGCAATGTAATAATTCTATCATGTGTTACGTAATTAGGGGTTTTTAGGGGCCAAAAGTCCAAAATTTTGATCACCCATATCTCATGAAGGAAAGATATTTTGAAATGCAGTATAGAAGGAAAGATGCTCAAAATGACGACTAAACAATATTTAATCTTCAAAATTTCGTAAAACGTTCCCTTTAAGAAGATAAGGGATCGGCCCTTAAAACGTTCTTTTCCATATATCTCAAGAACGGTAACGAATTTCTAAACACTTGTTGAAAAAATGTGTTAAGAATTAAGGACCTTTCATTTGATATCAAGAAAAAGGGGCTGGCCCCTAAAATTAAGGGACCAGAGGGCTCTAAAGTGTTTTATATGTAGCCCTTTACTGATAGATATTTCGTGAAATGTTATATAAGCAAATATGTTTATTTCGCAGTTATTTATTCAAGCAATGTAATAATTCTATAATTGTGTTGCGTAATTAGGGGTTTTTAGGGGCCAAAAGTCCAAAATTTTGATCACCCATATCTCATGAAGGAAAGATATTTTGAAATGCAGTATAGAAGGAAAGATGCTCAAAATGATGTACTAAACAATATTTAATCTTCAAAATTTCGTAAAACGTCCACTTTAAGAAGATAAGGGATCGGCCCCTAAAACGTTCTTTTCCATATATCTCAAGAACGGTAACGAATTTCTAAACACTTGTTGAAAACATGTGTTTAGAATTAAGGACCTTTCATTTGATATCAAGAAAAAGGGGCTGGCCCCTAAAATTAAGGGACCAGAGGGCTCTAAAGTGTTTTATATGTAGCCCTTTACTGACAGATATTTTGTGGAAAGTTATATAAGCAAATATGTTTATTTCGCAGTTATTTTTTCAAGCAATGTAATAATTCTATAATGTGTTACGTAATTAGGGGTTTTTAGGGGCCAAAAGTCCAAAATTTTGATCACCCATATCTCATGAAGGAAAGATATTTTGAAATGCAGTATAGACGGAAAGATGCTCAAAATGATGTAATAAACAATATGCAATCTTCAAAATTTCGTTTAACGGACCCTTTAAGAAGATAAGGGATCGGCCCTTAAAACGTTCTTTTCCATATATCTCAAGAACGGTAACGAATTTCTAAACACTTGTTGAACAAAATGTGTTTAGAAGTAAGGACTTTTCATTTGATATCAAGAAAAAGGGGCTGGCCCCTAAAATTAAGGGACCAGAGGGCCCTAAAGTGTTTTATATGTAGCCCTTTACTGATAGATATTTTGTGAAAGGTTATATAAGCAAATATGTTTATCTCACAGTTATTTATCCAAGCAATGTAATGATTTTATCATGTTTTACGTAATAAGGAGTTTTTAGGGGCCACAAGTCCAAAAATTTTATCACCCATATCTCAGAAAGGAAAATATTTTGAAATGCAGTATAGAACGAAAGATGCTCAAAATGATGTACTTAACAATATGCAACCTTCAAAATTTCGTTAAACGGTCCCTATAAAGAGATAAGGGATCGGCCACTAAAACGTTTTTAGCCGTATATCTTAAAAACGGTAACGAATTTGTAAACACTTGCTGAACAAAATGTGTTTCGAGTTAAATGACCTTTTATTTGATATCAAGAAAAAGGGGCTGGCCCCTCAAATTAGGGGACCAGAGGGTCCTAAAGTCTTTTATCTATAGCTGTTTACTGAGGGATATTTTATGTGGGTTATAAAAGCAAAATTAGGTATAATAGGTTTATATATCCTAACAATATAATGATTTACTTATGCGTTACCTAATTAGGGGTTTTAGGGGGCAGAAGTAAAACGTTTAATCGTGTCTATCTGAATTGGAAGAAATGCAAGTATTTAAAAAAGCAACGTAAGAGAACTTATCAGAGCGATGCAGAAAAGCAGTAGTACGCCCCTTCTTTTTACAGATCATGTTTTCTTGTCGAAAATCAAAGTCGATGATGTCATATCACCTTCTTAAAATCGGACGGAAGACCTCCTCGTTGCTCGCAACGAGATCGTGTCTAGTTATTTTTCTTTTTTTTCTTACAAATTTTGTGCACGCGATTTTTCAGAAACGGCTCTACCGATTTTCATGAAACTTTCACATCTGATAGATAGTGATCTGAACTTTATAGGTTTTTGATTTTATTGATGACGTCACTTTCGTTTTTGAGACATGGACGTTTTAGGGATTTTCAGAGGGGTGGCTTGTCCCTCTAAGTTCTCCTAAACTATAAAATATATTGAGTTCAAACTTTCAGGGATAGTAGACGAAAGATTGTAGATTTGTAATTTTTTTTTCATTTTGATCTAGCTTGAAAGGCGCCGAAGCTCGCCTGGACCCGAAAATTGATATTAAAAAAACGCCGTAATTTTTCTGGTTTTCTTTGTTTATCTCTTTTCTGAAATATATTTTGTTAAAACATGAAATGCAAAAAAAGTTTTTATTTACAAGACCTTTCATTTGATATCAAGAAAAAGGGGCTGGCCCCTTAAATTAGGGGACCAAAGGGCTCTAAAGTCTTTAATCTGTATTTCTTTACTTAGATATATTTTGTGAAATGTTATAGAAGCAAATATGTTTATCTCACAGTTATGTATCCAAGCAATGTAATGATTTCATCGTGTGTTACGTAATTAAGGGTTTTAG
The DNA here is from genome assembly GCA_020458035.1 of Magallana ariakensis. NCBI lineage: Eukaryota > Metazoa > Mollusca > Bivalvia > Ostreida > Ostreidae > Magallana > Magallana ariakensis. The sequence goes on from CM035813.1 coordinate 45,960,239, forward strand.
GGGTCAAAAGTCCAAAATTTGATCACCCATATCTCAGAAAGGAAAAATATTTTAAAATGCAGTACAGAAGAAAAGTTGTTCAAAATGATGTTCTTAACAATATGCAACCTTCAAAATTTAGTTAAACGTCCCCTATAAGGAGATAAGGGATCGGCCGCTAAAACCTCCTTTCCAATATATCTCAAGAAGGATAACGAATATCTAAACATTTGTTGACAAAATGTGTTCAGAATTAAACGCCCTTTCATTTGATATCAAGAAAAAGGGGCTGGCCCCTAAAATTAGGGGATCAAAGGGCTCTAAATTCTTTTATCTGAAGCCCTTTACTGAGAGATATTTTGTGAAAGGTTATAGAAGCAAATATGTTTACCTTAGAGTTATGTATCCAGGCAATGTAATGATTTCATCGTGTGTTACGTAATTAGGGGTTTTTAGGGGTCAAAAGTCCGAAATTTGATCACCCATTCCCAGAAAGGAAACATATTTTGAAATGCAGTACAGAAAAAAAGTTGTTCAAAATGATGTTCTTTACAATATGCAACCTTGAAAATTTAGTTAAACGGCCCCTATAAGGAGTTAAGGAATCGGCCGCTAAAACCTCCTTTCCCATATATCTCAAGAACGATAACGAATATCTAAACATTTTTTGACAAAATGTGTTCAGAATTAAACGCCCTTTCACTTGGTATTAAGAAAAAGGGGCTGGCCCCTTAAATTAGGGGATCAAAGGGCTCTAAATTCTTTTATCTGAAGCCCTTTACTGAGATATATTTTGTGAAAGGTTATAGAAGCAAATATGTTTATCTTAAAATAATGTATTCAGGCAATGTAATGATTTCATCGTGTGTTACGTAATTAGGGGTTTTTAGGGGTCAAAAGTCCAAAATTTGATCACCCATTCCCAGAAAGGAAATATATTTTGAAATGCAGTACAGAAAAAAGTTGTTCAAAATGATGTTCTTTACAATATGCAATCTTGAAAATTTAGTTAAATGGCCCCTATAAGGAGACAAGGAATCGGCCCCTAAAACCTCCTTTCCCATATATCTCAAGAATGATAACGAATATCTAAACATTTGTTGACAAAATGTGTTCAGAATTAAACGCCCTTTCATTTGATATCAAGAAAAAGGGACTGGCCCCTTAAATTAGGGGACCAAAGGGCTCTAAAGTCTTTTATTTGAAGCCCTTTACTCAGAGATATTTTGTGAAAGGTTATAGAAGCAAATAAGTTTATCTTAGAGTTATGTATCCAGGCAATGTAATGACTTCATCGTGTGTTACGTAATTAGGGTAGTTTAGGGGTCAAAAGTCCAAAATTTGATCACCCATTCCCAGAAAGGAAACATATTTTGAAATGCAGTACAGAAGAAAAGATGTTCAAAATGATGTTCTTTACAATATGCAACCTTGAACATTTAGTTAAACGGCCCCTATAAGGAGATAAGGGATCGGCCCCTAAAACCTTCTTTCCCATATATCTCAAGAACGGTAACGAATTTCTAAACACTTGTTGACAAAATGTGTTCAGAATTAAATGACCTTTCATTTGATTTCAAGAAAAAGGGGCTGGCCCTTTAAATTAGGGGATCAAAGGGCTCTAAAGTCTTTTATCTATAGCGTTTTACGCAGCACAGTTAAGGCTGTCAATAAATTCCGTTCAGACAAAAAGTACGGGAAATGTGCATTATGACATCACAGAATATTACAAACCTCGAAAGTACTAATTAATTCATTTATTAGCAAAATTAATTTATACTATTCTTTTAATTAAGAACAACGAATGCTATTACTTATAATTTCGATGTCTGTTATATCGTACACTGAAACATAAGCGAGAGGTCGTTCTCGCTGTACTACAAAATATGACGTCATATGCTTCAAAATGACGCATTAAGTTAAGTCATTGAAGGCTATCATGCGGTTTTTTAGCGATGAAAAATAAATTCCATAGATTAACGGAAAATTATAAATGAATATTCTGTTTAACATTATTATTAGTAGAATGCTTATTTTCAATTTGTTATAATTATGCATCGTATTAAGAGGCAACCTCGGTTTTGTATAAAATATCGTATATTTTAAGGCTGGGTGCCTAAATAAATCACCTTATTGCAAGGGCATACACTTATCTGATCATGACAAACCTTTACATGTAAATTTGAAATATGCTATGTTAAATTACATAGCATATTTCTACTTCTAAAACTTCTAAGATCCTGTGAAATCTCACAAATTAATTATTTTTTAATGAAATTAACACTGTGACCTTCAAAATTATTCAACATATGCATTATAAATTATGTTTTTTTCTAACAAATAATATTATCTTACAAAGTTCACAGCATTTCTTAAAATCTACTATATAACATCAAGTTGTTTTATAATTCAGTTGTGAATTTTGACATGATTATGCCCTTGCAATATTCACATTTTTAAATGACCTCAAAACCACAAATACAACTGCTTGTACCACGCGACTGCCATATAACGTGACCACTATGAACATAAAATATTGTACTATTATATATATATTTCAGAAATATATTGCATTTGAGCGACTGTTATTGATTTTAAAATGATGAACTAAAGTATACGTGTTTTCATTACAAAAAGTCGACGATATTTTTATTGGCCGCCTTAACTGTACTGCGTACTAAGAGCTATTTTGTGAAAGGTTATTTAAGCTGAATTAGGTATTATATAATAATACGTTTATATATCCTAACAATATAATGATTTTCTCTTGCGTTACCTAATTAGGGTTTTTAGGAGCCAGAGGTAAACAAGTTTAATCTTTTCTATCTTAATTGGAAGAAATGCAAGTATTTAAAAAAGCAATATAAGAGAACTTATAAAATGCGATACAAAAAAGCATTAGTTCTACACTCTTTTTTCCATATAATGTTTTTTTGTCGAAAATCAAAGTCGATGATGTCATATTTCCTTCTAAAAATCGGACGGAAGACCTCCTCGTTGCTCGCAACGAGATCGTGTCTAGTTATTTTTCTTACAAATTTTGTGCACGCGAGTTCTCGGAAATGGCTCGGCCGATTTTCATGAAACTTTCAGATCTAATAGATATTGATTTGAACCTTATTGGAAATTTTTTATTTTGATGACGTCATTTCCGTTTCAGAGATATTGACGTTTTAGCGATTTTTAAAAGGTCAGCATGTCCGTCGAACTCCTCCTAAACGATAAAAGATATCAAATTCAAATTTTCAGGAAATGTAGACAAATGATTGTAGTTATGTCTAAAGTGAGCCATTAATGTCTGGCGCAAAAGGCGCCGAAGCTCGCCTGGACCCGAAAATTGAGATATAAAAAATGTAGTGATTTTTCTTGTTTTTCTTTAAATTCCTTCTTTTCTCGAAAATATTTTGTTAAAACATGTAGAGCAATTAAAATTTATTTTTACAAGAGCTTTCATTCGACATCAAGAAAAAGGGGCTGGCCCCTCAAATTAGGGGCCAAAACGTCTCTGAAATCTTCCTTCCATAGCACTTTACTGAGAAATATTTTGTAATATGTTAAAGAAGCAAAAATGTTCATCTTACAGTTATTTAACTAGTCATTATAAAAAAACATTTCATGCGTAACGTAATTAGGGGTTTAAGGGGCCAGAAGTTCAAAATTTCGATCACTTATATCATAAAAAGGACAAATAGTTTGAAAAGCAATATAGAATAAAAGATGCTTAGAATGTTGTTCTAAACAATATTCATCCATCAAAATTTCGTTCTGTGGCCCCAATAAGGAGATAAGGGGTCGGTCCCTAAAACGTTCTTTCCAAGATTTTCTAAACACTTGTTGAACAAAATATGTTAAATATCAAAAGACCATTCATTTGACATCAAGAAAAAGGGGGTGGCCCCTCAAATAAGAACAAAAAGAACAAAATATGTTAAATATCAAAAGACCATTCATTTGACATCAAGAAAAAGGGGCTGGCCACTCAAATTAGGGACCAAAACGTCTCTGAAATCTTCCTTCCATAGCACTTTACTGAGAAATATTTTGTAATATGTTAAAGAAGCAACATTAAAATGGAGAACAATTTCGAAAAATAATATTGAACAAAAGATGCTCAAAATAATGTGCTTAACAATATGCAACCTTCATTGTTTTCTTACCTGGTCCCTAAAAGGAGTTATAGGGCCGGCCCCTAAAATGATCTTTTCCAGATATCTCGAGAACGGTATGTAATTTCTAAACACTTGTTGAACAAAATCTTTAGATCCCCCCGCATTTACTGATATGTTTCGTTGATGAAGATCAAAGGCAATTTCATTTCCCTTTCTAAAAATCGGACGGAAGACCTCCTCGTTGCTCACTACGAGATCGTGTCTAGTTATTTTTCTTCTTGGTAGACACCCTTAATTTCTAAGCCATTTCTCAATCGATTTTAATGGTTTTTACAGGGATGATGTCTTACGTGAATGTCTCTTTGTATCCCAATTCCTGTGTGAAAATTTACTTCCGCTTCTGAATTATCTCCCTTTTTCGTGTTTTTGGAACATGAAATTGTCGACGCATCTTGAAATTTATATGCAAGATAGAGTGGTTATGGTAGATTTGCATGCTTGTTTAGATTTGACCAGAAGTCATTATGCTTGAAACTCGCCTGGACCTGAAAATGTTGATGTTTGACTTTTTAGACAGTTTTGGGAAAATTTGAGATTTCATCACGAATATCTTTTTTGTCATAAATATTTTGTTAACATATGTAGAACATTAAAAGTTTATATATACAAGAGCTTTCAACAGACACCAAGAAAAAGGGGCTGACCCCTCATATTAGGGGCCTAGAAGGGGTTAAAGTTATTTATCTATATCTCTTTAATAAAAGATATTTTGTAATGTATTATTGAAGCAGAATTGTTTATCTCCTAAATATTTATCTATACATGGTAAAAGTTTTCCGATATGTTACATAATTTGGGATTATAAGGGGCTAGAAGTCCAATATTTTGATCATTTATATTTTGAAAAGGAGAAATATTTTGAAAAGCATTATATAAGAGAAGATGCTCAAAATAATGTTTGTAATAATATTTAACCACCAAAGTTTCGTTAAATGCCCCTATAAGGAGATAGGGGGTCGGCCCCTAAAACAATTTTTCCCAAACATCTCAAGAACGGTAACAAATTTCTAAACTCTTAATGAACAAAATGTGTTTAAAGTAAAAAGATCTTTCAGTTGATATCAAGAAAAAGGGGCTGGCCCCTCAAATTAGGGACCAAGAGGGCTCTAAAGTCATTTATCCATATCTCTTTAATAAGAAATATTTTGTAAGATATTGTGGAAGCCACAATGTTTAATTTCCAGATATTTATCTATACATGTTAAAAGTTTTCCGATTTGTTACATAAGTAAGGGTTTTAAGGGGCAAGAAGTCCAATATTTTGATCATTTATATCTTAAAGTTTTATATTATCGATAAAGCCCTGTATTAGAACTGTATTGCTTTGAGTGTTATTCTATGCGTATTTTTTGTATTTGATAAAACTTGCTGATTTATTTCAATGTCTTGGGCGGAATTGATTCACCGGAAATGATTGACCGGAAGTGTGCGCCATATTTATTTTGTTATTACATGTTGCTATGAAACTCAACTTTGTTTACATATTATTGACATACACTTATTATATTATTATTTTATAACAGTATAATCAAATGTTGCCATACTAAGGTTGCCTACATGTACTTATTTAAATAATTTGTAGCGTTTTGACTTGGTCATACAGCGATGAAAGTCTAGTGGGGACAACCACCCTGATGTTCAACACCATTACGGTACCTAAGGTCCAGGACTACTGAAAGGAGTCCACGGTGGGGATAAAGGAGAGAAGTCAAGTCTACTCCGTGACATCAGCAAGGAATTGAAATACAAGCAGATATTCGAGATCGAGGTAAGTGATAACGTGACTTGGAACACAAGTGATAGAATATTTAGTGATTGATATGTGAACAGTTGAAAATAAGTTTTCACGTGAGGTGTGGCAACCATGTTTTGAGTTTACATAAAATCATTATATACCGGTATAACGTCTGTCTGTCAAAAGGGTTTTTTTTATTTACAACTATAGTATTTTTTTTATAACCTTGTGTTAAAGTAGGGTTATTAATTACAGTAATGAGTATGGGGTGTGAGTGAGTGTGGGTGTGAAAGTGATATTTTAAATATATTTCATTTGTTATTTTGTAAATAAATTTATAAAACTGAAGCTGTCTTAACTGTCATTTGGACAACGCCTGGCTCATCCACGTTACAAAGGGTCGGCCCCTAAAACACATTTGTTCAGATATCTTTAGAACAGTCAACAATTCCTGAACACTTGTTGAACAAAATGTGCTTATATTTACGAGACCTTTTATTTGATATCAGAAAAAAGAGCTGGCCCCTCAAATTAGGTGCCAAAAGGGCTATAAAGTCTTTTTATAATAACTCTTAACTGAAAAATAGTTTGTTATTAATTATAGAAGCAAAAATGTTCATTGTACAGTTGTTCATCTATACAGAACCATGTCAAAGTCATATGTTACGTAATTTGGGGTTTCAAGGAGCCAGAAGTCCAAAACTCTGATTTTTAATATCTTAAAAAGGAGAAATATTTTGACAAGCATTGTAGAAAAAAAGTTGCTCAAAATAATGTTCTCAACAATATGATACCTAAATTTTTTTCGTTGGTGGCCCCGTTAAGGAGTTTAAGGGTCGGCCCCTAAAACACATTTGTTCAGATATCTTTAGAACGGTCAACAATTCGTGAACACTTGCTGAACAAAACATGTTTATATTTGCGAGACCATTTGTTTGATATCAAGAAAAAAGGGCTGACCCATCAAATCCAGGGTCAAAAGGGTGTCAAAGTCTTTTTATGAGCACTTTTTTTTTTAGCGATAATTTGTTATTTATCATCAGAGCAAAAAATAAGAGCTTATTAAGCTTAATTTAAAGCTGAAAACCGTTTTAAAATCTGACAATGCATTAGAGGGATATTGGGCTTTAAAAATAGATTTTTCCGGAAATTTTGATTCCACTTTCTTGGTTAGGTAAACAGTGTTGTGTTGAAAGTTAAATTAACTCGTACCTAAAATTATTCGATAATTGTTAAATTGTACTAAATCACATTCGGATTTGTATTTGCTAAGTCGTTCTCGTAAGTCGTAAATCGAGAAGGTTTTTGTTAATTCATACCCAGATTCATTCGGATTTTGTTAACTCGTACCAAGAATAATTCGATTTTTTTAAAGTTACTTATGTTTATTGTTTTCAGAACTCTGCTTTTTAGAGGAACTTCTTATATCGAAAGCTTCGACATTAACGGAAGACCCACTCGTTGCTTTGCAACGAGCTTTTCTCTAGTTCTCTTTTATTATTCTTTTTCTGACTTTTTTAGAGCCTTATACCTCAAAAACTAGTAGACCGATTTGCACCAAATTTTCAGGACTACAGTACCCGCAACGTTATTTTTTACAAGATAAACGATAGGATAGGATTCACGCACGATAGGATAGGATTAACGCACGATAAAAAAAGTATACACGAACGATACGATAGCATTTACACACGATAGAACAGTATACACGCACGATATGATAGGATTGATACATAATAGGAAAGGATGAACGATGTACATGATAAACGTATAATCGCTTTAAACGATCTTCATAAATAACCTGATAATGGCATAATTTGGGAAAGAACACGTACTAATAAAGATTTACGTGTAATTTCTTTTGAGTAACAATTGCCGAGTAGTTAATCATCGCTGCATCATTTATAGAATGTATAAAAATGATCAGTTAATTTTTTATAACAAAATTTATGAGCTTAAATGATCAATAAATTTTCTGTATTTTTAACATTGCTTTTATTACCGAGCAACCTATAGCCGATCACCCCGAACATTGCAGCCCGAGATTAAATCACACAGAAAATAGCGGGTTCACTTATAAAAATCCAACTTTTGTTTTAAGTAATTATTAAATCTATTATAAATACATTTCTTTCTGTATAAGAAAATGATGCATTAAAAACGAATTATATAACATACAAGTTAAATAAATATTTACGCAGTTATATATTCCGCGTACGATTTGTAAACATTTTTTTCATTACCACAAACCCTAGCCGATTGCCGACAATATTTCAGCCCAAAATCAAATATCACACGAAAATAATGAGTTCAATTAAAATACAACTCTGCTTAAAATAAGATGTAAATTATATCATAAATACTTTTGTTTCTGTAAAATATGATGCATAAAAAACGAATTATATTGCATAAAAGTTAATGTTTACGCAGGTTTACACTACGCGTACGATTTAATATATTCGATATACAGGTAAATTTGTTACCTTATTCCTAAGAACTTCGATAGTTTACATTATTTTTTTATTTTCAATGCTTACAGATATGATTTACATGTAATATTGGTTAATTTTAATCTAAAAAGTTAAGAAATTAGTATCATGATAGAATGCTGGATAGGATTTTACAATTCTTGTTCGATAAATTTTCTTATACGGCGCACTGAACGACTTGCAACTTTGAAATAAATTTACTTGCTTATGAAAAGGCACAAAACGTTAAACACGATAAAATAAAAGGAAAAACTGTTAAAATTGAACGATAAACCTGATAGGATTAACGCACGATAGGATAGAATTAACGCATGATGGAACAGTATACACGCACGATACGATAGGATTAATACACAATACGATCGGATAGGATTGTAAAAAATAACGTTGCGGGTACTGTAATTATTAAATTTTGAGCTGATTACGTCACTTCCGGTTTGATATTTGGGGGATTTTGTGATTTTTTACTGGTGATTTTGTCCACGTAACTCCTCCGAAACTTATCGTAATAGAAAAGTGGAACTTTCAGGAATTGAAGATGAATGACTGTAAATGATCCTAGGTATATCCTAAAGAAGAATACACGCAATGCGTTAAAGCTCGCATGGGATCGAAAATTGGCACCAATTTTTTAAACGAAATTTTCGAACATTTTCTGTGATATCTTTTGATGTATACATATTTTGTTAAAACATGTAATGCAAAAGTTTGTTAAATTTTCACGGACTTTCATTTGATATCAAGAAAAAGAGGCTGGCCCCTCAAATTAGGGGCAAGAAGGCTCTAAAGTCTTTTTGCAATAACCCTTTACTGAACAATAATTTGTCATCAATTATAGAAGCATATTATATTTTTTTCGTTGGTGGCCCCAGTAAGGTCGGTCCCTAAAATACATTTGTTCAGATATCGTTAGAATGTCATCAATTCCTGAACACTTGTTGAATAAAATGTGTTGATATATGTAGTTACGAAACCTTTTATATTATAGCAAGAAAAAGGGTCTGGTCCCTTAAATTAGGGGCCAAGAGAGCTCTAAAGTCTTTTTATAATAACTCTTTATTGAAAAATAATTTGTTATTTATTGAAGCAAAACTGTTCATTGTACAGCTGTTTATCTATGCAGTACCTTACCTAAGTCATATGTTACATAATTATAGGTTTCAAGGGGCCAAAAGTCCAAAACTCTGATCAATAATATCTAGAAAAGGAGAAATATTTTGTAAACATTGTAGAAGAAAAGTTGCTCAAAATAATGTTCTCAACAATATGCTACCTAAACAATTTTGTTGGTGGCCCCGGTAGGGAGATAAAGGGTCGATCCCTTAAACACATGTACAGTTGTTCAGATATCTTTAGAACAGTCGACAATTCGTGAATAATTGTTAAACAAAATATGTATATATGCAAGACCCTCTGTTTGATATCAAGAAAAAGCGGCTGATCCGTCACATAAGGGACCATGAGGGCTACAAAGTCTTTTTATAATAACTTTTGTTTGAGCGATAATTTGTTATTAATAATAAAAGCAAAAGTATAAGCTTATTTAGCTTAATTTAAAAATGAAATCCGTTTTAAAAACGAATGATGCATTACAGAGATATTGGGGTTAAAATAAATGAATTTTCCGGAATATTTGATTACACATTCTTAGTTAAGAAAATAGTGTAATGTTGAATGTGAAATTAACTCGTACGTAAAATAATTGGACAATTGTTAAATCGTACCTAAACACATTTGGATTTGTATTTGCTAAGTCGTTCATAAAATCGAGAAGGTTTTTGATAATTCGTACCCAGAATCATTCGGATTTTGTTAACTCGTACCAAAAATTATTTGATTTTTTTCTTTTTGTTTTAGTTACTTATGTTTATTGGTTTAAAGAACTCTGCTTCTCAGCTGAACTTTTAGCTTTACTTTCGACATTAACGGAAGTCCCACTCGTTGCTTTGCAACGAGCTTTGCTCTAGTTATTTTATATTATATTTTCCTCTGACATTTTTGGAGCGCTATAACTCAAAAACAATTTGATCGATTTTCACTAAATTTACAGGACTAATAGAGCATTAAACGTGCTTGCTATTATAAAATGTTGTGCCGAAGACGTCACTTCCGGTTTGAGATTTTCAAGATTTTGTGAATTTTTGAGGACCATTTTGTCCACGTTAATCCTCCGAAACTAATGGTAATAAAAACGTGAAATGTTCAGGAATATGAAGATGGATGTCTGTAGATGATCCTCTGTATTTGACATTGTGGAAAATGCGCAAGGCGCCGAAGCTCGCCCGAGCTCAAAAATTAGCACCAAAATTTGTGGCAAAATTTTGACACATTTTGTAAAATATCTTTTAACCTGTTAATAATTTGTTAAAACATGTAATGCAAAAGTTGTTGGAATTTACTTGAGCTTTCATTTGATATTAAAAACAAAAATAGGGGCTGGCCCCTCAAATTAGGGGCCAAGAGAGCTCTAAAGTCTTTTTGCAATAACTCATTACTGAACAATAAATGTAATCAATTATAGAAGAAAATGTGTTCAATGTACAGCTGTTTATCTATATAGTACCATACCTAAGTCATATGTTACGTAATTAGGGGTTTCAAAGGGTCCAGAAGTCCAAAACTTTTATCATTTATGTCTTGAAAAGGAGAAATATTTTAAAAAGCATTGTAGAATAAAATATTTTAAGAATAAAGTCCTAAACAATATGCTTCCTAATTTGTTTTGTTGTTGGTGGCCCCAGTAAGGAGTTTAAGGGTCGGCCCCTAAAACACTTCTATTCAGATATCTTTAGAACGGTCAACAATTCCTGAACACTTGTCGAACAAAATATGTTTATATTTACGTGACCTATTATTTGATATGAAGAAAGAAGGGACTGGCCATCAAATTACGGGCTGGGAGGGCTACAAGTCTTTAAATAATAGCTTTTTTTAGCCATAATTTCTATTAATCATATAAGCAAAATACAGAGCTTATTAAGCTTAATTTAAAACTGAAATTCGTTTTAAAATCGGACTATGCATTACAGAGATAAAGATGTTTAAAAATTGATTTTTCCGGATATGTTGATTCCACATTCTTGGTTAAGAAAATAGTGTTATGTTCAAAGTTAAATTAAATCGTACCTAAAATAATTCGATAATTGTTAAATCGTACTTAAACACATTCCGATTTGTATTTGCTAAGTCGTTCATAAAATCGAGAAGGTTTTTGATAATTCGTACCCAGTATCATTCGGATTTTGTTAACTCGTACCAAGAATAATTCGTTATTTTTCTTTTTGTTTTAGTTACTTATGTTTATTGGTTTAAGAACTCTGCTACTTATAAGAAACCTCTAGCTTTACTTTCAACATTAACGGAAGACACACTCGTTGCTTTGCAATGAGCTTTGCTCTATTTTTTTTTCAATAGACGCGCACTTTGAGGCCTCATGTCTTGCTCATTTCTGAACGTTTTTTGCTCAATTTTTTAGTGCGTATAGACATTGCAAAACAATATCTAAAGCATTTCATAAATTTTAAAATTTCTCTTCCGTTAACGAGTTATTTTAATATTAAAGTTTTAGGGCCTTTGGTTTCCAGACAAAGGCTCCGAGACTATGATAGCAGGGAATGAGAATCCAACGAATTTGAATAACAGAGACATTGAAGTTGTGCACATTGATTTTTGTTTCTGGATTACTTTTTTTATTTAGAAAAGGGTAGGGGGTCAAAAAACAGGATTCCAAAAAGTGCGAAAATTTATACATATTTTTCTTTGTATCTTTTAAACGAGACATATTTTGTTAAGACATGTAGAAGAAAAGTTGTGCAGAATGTTAAGGGCTTTCATTTCACACCAATAAAAAAGGGCTGGCCCCTAAAGTTGAGGGCCAATGAAAGTTTTTGCTTAATAACTCAAAAACGGTTAGTATTTCGATATGGCTGTCGCTGGAAAAGTTGTTTGCGGGGATCTTTTTCATGTCGTAACAATGTTATTTTGTTAGTGTTTTGTGTAATATGAGTGTAAAAAGCTTTACATGTTAACATGTAGCCTGTTTTCATTTGGCAAGTTAACGAAAGTCTTTGTGCGTAATACTGACATACAATTACAAAGACAGTATGCCGGTTTATACAGGATGCTTTAATTTATAAGAAAAATATTTTTGAGTGTACATGCTTTTATGTGAGGAGTTTCAGTCATTTTTGTTAAGTTCTTATAGTGCACAATCCTAATAAAACGAGAAACAGAAAATATAAACATTCTTTTTCTTTACTAGTAAAACACAAAATACGGATTTAAAAAAAATATGTAATACATTTGAGTTATCACACTGCATGCATTTAAAATTTATCTGGAATCAGAGCTGTGTGTGTACCATTACGTAAGCTATCCCTCGCCTGCGCCGATAAAATCGGTCGCCATATGGTCGCGGCTAGACTACCTAGCGTCTCTCATTTAGAGTTTATTTAGCCGCAAGCACAAAAGTTGTTTTATTTTTGATCACACATAAAAGTTTATTCTTCTCAAGTTGAATTAAACGATAGAGTGTCAATTAAGAAATCGTTCTGTTAATTAATAAAAGCAATGTCATTCTCAATCTGAAGTAATATCAGGCAAAGATCAATTGTGGGTTTTAAGTAAAAAAAAAAATAACTTCTATATGATAGATTTTAGTCAATGCATTATACTGCGAATATTTTAAATCTCTCTGAGCTGTGTGAGTGTGTGTTGTACCTTTACGTAACCTATTCCTCGCCCGCGGCCGATGGCCGAGGAGATCGCCAGCGGGTGCACTACCAAACGGTCAGCGGTTATCTAATACAAAAGATTCGCTCTTTCATGTACTTGTTTGAGTTTATATAACCGCAAATACAAGAACTGTTTAAAAACATAAATCAATGGCGAGTTTGTAAGTCTATAATATATACTATAAACTGTACTAATAATGTTTTAGATCAACAACAAAAAACCACAAAAATTATGATGATCATCCCTCGCACTCGAGCTCTCGCACATGGCCGAGGATATCGTGCGCGAGTGGGCAATTGATCTGCGGTACAAATGTAGCTTGAAGTTCGTGTTACATGTACCTTGTCACACGTGTATATTTATTGATATTTAGTACGAACACAACTATTTGTTTATTTTATTTTCATTTATATTAGTTTAAGATGAAAATATAAATTTATCCGACTTACTTGTACAGTTGATTTAGTGCGAAAAATCAGATAGAAACCTGCCATTAATTGAATAAAATTGATCTATCATTCCGATTCTAAAAAAGCAAGGCCAATTGTAAATCTAAAAGATCAAATATAATACAACGCCGAGATATTTACCGGCATGTGTAAAATTGACATGTGTTTATATTATACTGCATCGTCGGTGTAACGGATAGAAAACCCGTGGGTTTTGACGATAAATATACTATAGTTACTCATGATTATTTCCGTTAATTAATGCTTAGACTTTTTACAGACTTCAACACATTTAAGACAATATTCAAACTTTACCTGGCTAATGAGTCTATGTATACATTCATGTATATACTGGTGTGGGAATTAATATTCACCAACACAAAAATTAAATAGTGTAGAAAGTAAAAGAAGTTTTCTTAAGAGTTGTTCAAAATTTTACAAAATTTTAGCAGGGTTTACAAAGTAAAAATCATACATTCTCCAAACGTTCAAGGCAGTTTAAAAATCAAATCAAAGTTCCGTGTTACAATATTACATGTATGCGGTGGGTGCTGGCATGATAAAAAAATTGTGCGGAGTTGAGGGATTCAGTGATTATTTTTAAGAATATTCACATGCATTATTAAACAAGTTTTGTTTTGATTTTAGCGGTCATTTGTTCTTCTGTATTGTCGTTTGTTTCATTGGAAAAACTAACTAATCGCTGTGCTCCCCCACACCCCCATTGCTCGAGCTGAATTTTTTTTTTCAAAATTGGCAAACAGAAATCGAAATTGAAATGAGTCGAAAATCAATTTTTGGTGACTCCTTATCTGTTAAAGTTCCTCCTAATGCGTTTCACTTTGCAATCTGTTTGTTTATTCGGCCATTCTGTGTTAATTCCATCACCCCGTGCGACCGAAAATCTCGTGTTGCTTCAGTGCACACAGCCATGGACACAGATAGCTGTAGGTAATTTAGGGTTGCAGATCATCAATTGTTTAGTCCGAAATATCTGACGTTTTCCTAGCTCTTTTTACGATTTTGATATTTTACTTGCCAGGAAAACGTCAGAACCGGCGCCATTACAAAAACTGGAAATTCGCCGCCTCCAACTGGAGGCGGCATTCTCAGGTCGATTTTAAATATTTACAAGATGAATCAAATGTTTCACTCACAACTAATTAATAAAAACGATGATTTTACTGCTCACTAACATAGCTTTAATGTTACAAACCATCGGCCGCGCGCGCGCGGGCAGTGCCGGAACCGAAATTGATCAATGCACTACATATTTCAAATGTCTTAAATTTCATGTACTTATGATGAAAAAAAAATACGTTAAACACAAGATGATTTTTTAAAATATCAGTACAGTTAAATTGCTTGTTGTTTAGTTGATAATATTTTTTGAATATTGTAAAATGTAACTCATATTTTTTTAAATGAAATGTTTTATTTATTTTGAATTTTAAAAGGGGTTTATGTTTGGACACATACACATTTTTTAAAATTCCATGAGTAAAACCATTGTACGACCGGCTCGTTTATTTTAATATATGTATTGTACTCCATATGTGCTTTATTTACAGCAAATCTTATCTTTTTTTACGTTTACTCTAGTTTGCTGATAATATGTTTAGGAAGGATAACTGAGAGGTGGAGACAGCATTAACTTTCAAATTATGCGCACTTTGAAAAAAAAATTAAATTGCCACATTCCCTCCAGGGTTTTTAAAAATATTTTGAGGATTGGTGAAGCTGTTTTGAAGATGTGTTGGGTTGGGTTGGGGTAGGTAACCCCTCCTACAATTTTTTAAACAGCTGTGACATTCTCAATAAGAAAACCAGGTCTGCATCAAACACTGAACATGCTTAAGTTTAAAAATAATCGTATTTTGCTAGTGGGAAAGATTTGTTTAAAGAATTATAAGAGTTCAAGGAAGCAAAATGTTTGCTGTGGACGGAGATGTAACTTTGTGGCTTAAAATTTCCCATTCAAGACAATCGAATAAACTACATGATTAAAAGAATTATGTTGTTTTGCATAGGCATTTTTTAAACTCAATCCCGATAGAGCTGGGCGAAGATCTCTGCGTGATTTGAAAGCTATCAAATTTATTTGACAGCCTCCTGTTCATTACTTCCCCGTCTTTGAGTCCAGCAGAAACTCTAATTTCTTCGTATCATTATCGGCAACAAAAATGAGTTTTTCTCTCCTTGAGAGTTCATGGTGAACCTTGACAGATTTCAGCATTCATACTTCTATGGTATTGATCCCAATCATTCCGGAATCTTGAAATAATTAGAAAAAAACACATTTGATGACACGAACGCATATCCACAAGATTACAAAGCCTGCAAAATCCGAAAGCAGTAAAATAGATATTTCCACGAAAAACAGGAAATTACCAAAGATTTTACAAGATAAAACAATAGATTTAATAACGTTAAATTTGTTCAGATAATTAAGGATGAAATATTTCTTTTATAAACCCAAATCAACATGATGCTCTAAATGCAGTTTAAGAGCCACCGAGTCAGCTGACCTATTGTTATTGATATCGTCCGTCGTCGTGCGAAGTTGGTGAATTTTTTGTATGTGCATTTTTAACTTCTGAAACCTACATGGTAAAATGTTTCCATTTTATGGTGAACATATTTGTTTTAGGTTCAGATAAATGTTAATTGTGAAATGTATGATCTAACATTGTAGCGCCTGTGGGCCTCACTCAGAGTAGAACAAACTGCAAAAAAGAAAAAAAAATCTCAATTATTAAAAGTTCTAAATATCAACACATAGGAAATTAAGTCCAAAATATATAGTATTGATGTCCTTAAGGGTTCAATCTCTAGAAAATAAGACCATACAGTAAAAATTAAATCTTTAAATTATCTTCTTTTATTACTTATTAACACCTGTTAGAAAAACAAAATATTTCATTAATATGTCTACGATTGTCCCTACCCAGCCCTGAACCACTTAGCTCTCGGGCTTTGATCTTGAAAACTGTGCTGCATCACAATGAATATATTAACTCGCACACGAAGAGTCTACGATTCCTCAATACCCTCTTTCTCTTTTTCGTTTCTCTGTCAAGATGTGCAAAGAGAGACCATCAATCAATGCCATGTATTTCTACGACTATCAAAATCATCTCTAAGAATTCATTTTATCTAACTTGTTCTAAAAGACATCATACTCTTCAGTCCCGGTTCTGATTATCTGCAGCTAATTAATGTTGGTATTGTATTGGCTTCCTCTCAAAGCACACTAAAGTATTTCTATAGTACATATTAATATAGCTGTTTTAATGTTACCTATAGCTATAATTGAAATAAACCTTGAAATAATTTTTCAATCTTTAAACTTATTTTTTAAGCTTAATCACTTAAATGGAAATACTAAAGACTTTTAAAAATAGTTAAGTTTGTTGACATGTGCTAAATTGACTTAAACGAGAAACAGTCATTATTGTTTTATAAAACAAATATTATCGATTAAGAATGCTAACTGATGGTGAAAGAAAAGTCTTGGGAGAAATTAATTTGTTAATTATTGTGTATATAAAATAAAACACAACCAAAGCGTTAAATTTTCCTCGCGTCCTCAAGATTAGCTTCTTGATAGCTAATGTGATTCCTTGTAAATAAAAATAAATGTAAATAAAAGGTTCCTTGATGTTAATTTTATTTTACTTTTAATGTTTTGATAAGACATACGCGAAACAATTCGTCGCTCCTGATCAAAGCACTGTTCCTTCTTATCTGCATAGTCAACTATTTTCAACAAAATTACTTTAGATTGAAACTTTAAAAGTTTTAACAGAGTTTAGTGGCATAAACATTAAAACCCCAAAAGATTTTATGTTCGAGTTAACAAAATGATTGCCAATATGGCGGCGCCCAGGTGCTGGATGAAAATATTTTAGTACGCCTCATTCAACTTTATTTCATTTTTCACTTATTTCCTTATATAAAATGTAAACGGTGGGACAGTTATGCCAAGCACACATTTTTTGGTTTAATCAGAAACAACACAGTCTGATTTTTGTTAAACAAAGAAAGAAAAAAAGAAACAATAAAATTCATTGGAAACACCCAGAAGGATCCCCTGCCTACTCAAATCATAAGCTAAATTTAAACTAAGCGTCACTTGCCGAGTCTACAATATGACGACATGTTTCATACATAAAACAAGTTTCGGAAATAGCCGAAAAAAGGTACGTGATTCCGATAAATTTTTATTTCTTTTCTCAATGCTTATCGACCTCATTTGTTGATGAATTAAAATTTCTGCTTCTTTATTCAGTATCAAAAAGATTGGTTCTTTGATGTAAATGTTTTTATTTTCCATCTTATAATTTAATAAGACATACGTGGAACTAGTCGTAATTACATTCGATTGAAACCTAGGAAAGAATTTAATCGACAAAGGCCAGTAAATTATGGAGGGTAATCGTGTTAAAAAAAAATCCAGACATGTTAAACTTGTAAATCCGAGTACGTGAGTGTAATCGTGTTGGTTTGCAAGTCTGAGTATGAATCAAATGTGCGTTATTCTGATCGTGTAGCCTACTTAACTCTGGCATCAACACTTCTTAGTTGAATTAATTCTAATTCTTCCAATATATGAACAATTGCAGCTTTAAAATCATGTTTGTTACATATAAATTGTCACTATAATACACGTTTTCTACTTGTAGCCTGAATTTATGTCTCCATTATCTGATATAGCATGTTTCAAATCGACAAATGTAAAGTCTACAAGTTTGCCGAATTTTAGCATGACCATATATGGAAACAGTGAGTCACTGATAGAAAAGAATATCTACCGAAAAAGGCGTGCCGTAATCGCATGAATGGGGACGAAATAAAAAAATAAATAAATATAGATTTCATCATATAATCGCTGGATATTAACCTTTTTTAGAAAGTACAATTTTTTGGAAAATATATTAATTCTGAGCTTAGTGTACATTATTTATTATATCAATATAATGTAGAACAAAATCGATGCGAGGGAAGAATTCGATCGGCATCAGATATCTTAGATTTGGAAAATTTTACATATTTTTACTGTGTGTGTGTATATATATATATATATATATATATATATATATATATATATATATATATATATATATATATATATATATATATATATATATATATATATAAAGATCACTCTCAAACTTTTTAGAATCCAGAAGAAATGGCTTTACTTGGACCAACTGGCGGTTTTCAAACCCCCATGCCGCTCAAAATGTATTCATCCCTATCGAAAATTACATGATCCGTCTCTAATTTAGAAAAAAAAAATACGTATTTAACGTATATTTTCCAGTTTCAATTACATATCAAATTGTTCTAGTCATAATTTCAATTACATATCAAATTGTTCTAGTCATAATAGGCCTATCTTTCTGTAGTAAACGTTAACACTCACAGTAACCTTGGGAACTATGTCACAGAAACTAGCGTATTCGTTACACCGGCACCGATTTTTACATACAGATGTACATGTAAATATTTTTGATCCAGTTTCAAACATATCTCAATACATGTACCCTTTCTAAACACAAAAATATTTACGGTGCAAAGAAAATAATATCGTTTATAAAAAGCTGATAATATCAGTTTAGCTGATTGATTAAAATTTTCATTTTGGTCCATTCCGGCGATTACGGCATGCCTATTTCTTCCAATTGTTAAAAATTAACATTTCTCAATTTGTAACATGTCAAATGTGCTAACACTTTTGAAACAGAAATATCAATTTTTTCTTCGATATGTTTCAGGATAGAGCTTATAACTACGTTTAAAGCGAATTTATGGATTTATTCAATTCATTTTATCACATGACTAAGTAAAGCTAGACAATGAAACATTGTGTAGTGTTTTTTTAAAACGACTATAAAATGCCGCAAAAATATTCTTAGATTTAAATTTTATTTGAAAATTAGCTAGACATATTGATATATTTAATCAGGCCTATAACATTCAGAGTTATAGATATACATGTATAACAAATTCTTTAAATAAGTGTACACGTGTTTGTACGTCCTATAAAATCGATCTGGAAAAATGAAAAAAAAGGCAAAGGTAATATGTTTGATTGAATAAACTGTTAAAATTTTGCAAACAATTTTGAGGCTAGTTTTTGAGCTCGGGCGAGCTTTGGCGCCTTCCACATTTTTCCAAAATGTCAGATACAGAGGATCATTTACAGACATCCATCTACTATCACTGAAAGTTTCACGTTTCGATCACCATTAGTTTCAAAGAAGATACATGGATATCATTTAAAAATTTTAAAATTGCAAGCACACTTGATGCTCTGAAAGTCCTTAAAATTTAGTGAAAGTCGATTATATTGTTTCTGACTAATAGCGCTCGAAAAATGTCGGAGGAAAAATATAAAATAACTAGAGCAAAGCTCGTTGCAAAGCAACCAGTGGGTATTCCGTTAAAGTCGAAAATTAAGCTAGAAGTTCCTCTAAGAAGCAGAGTTCTTAAACCAATAAACATAAGTAAATAAGACAAAAAGAAAAAAAAATCTAATATACTTGGTACAAGTTAACAAAATCCGAATGTTTCTAAGTATGAATTAAAAACCTTAAAGATTTCATTTGAGGGGCCAGCCCCTTTTTCTTGAAATCAAACCAAAGTCCTAGTAAATCTGAGCAACTTTTGCATTACATGTCTTAATAAAATATTTACACATAAAAAGCTAGGACAAAAAATGTGCGAAAATTTCGTGAAAAAAATTGGTGCTAATTTTTGATATAATAATAAATATAATACTAGAGTCTTGTTGCTATAGCAACAAAAAGGTCTTCCGTTCCTCATGTATAATTTTGTATAAATGCATTTCTTTTATAAAAAGAAGGGGGATTTAATCGATATTGTGATGGAATATTTCGGTAACTTTTCCTATGTGAAACAAAACAAAACGAGAAAAAGTAATTTTTGATATTTGCTCTGACTACAGGAAGTTACGCCGGATCAAACGAAACATGGTAAACATGTCTTCATACATTGTTCTATTTTTCCTCAAAGTGTGGTTGCTTAAGCTTTTGTCAGTTATGAGACCTCGTTGGGAAAAGGTTTATTGTCTCGGGACAGGAAACGGACGAACAGAAATACTTAATGAAAAAAACTGTTAATATATCTTAAACATTTTCTTCTCGTGCACTACCGTTTATCAAGCTTGCTGATACACTGTAAAAAAACCAGTAAAATTTATCAACAATGTCATTTGTTTGAACCCTTCCGGTGAGGACCGGAAGTGACGGTTGACAAAATGAAACACGTTAAACACATCATCTATCTAATGTCTATCAACTACGTAAGTTTTGTGTTTCAATCACTAACAGTTTCTGATTAACGGCGGGTACACAATTTAGTATAAAAAGCTACTTGAGATATTTGATATATCTCACCGGAAATGGATCTTTTTTTGTTTATTTAACATCGCATAAACGACTTATGAAAAGATTCATACTAAAATATTCATTCTATGTAAAATAACTAAAAAGGTAAAAAAAATAATTTTTGAAGTGCTTCCGGTTACGACCGGAAGTTACGCCGAACAAAACAAAATAGTGTAAACACATCTACATATATAGGTCTATCATCCTGCAAAGTTTGATTATTCAAGTCATTACCATATTTGAGATCTTGAGAAGTCAAGTTTTTTTGTTTTTGGACAGGAAACGGACAAACGGAAGTACTCAGTGAAAATTTAAAGTTAATAGTTCTTATAGATTTGACAACAAGACTTTATTGCCTATCAATTTATCTAAAATTGGCAAAGAAATTCAGTTAAACTAATAAACAGCTTGATTTGTTTGAACTCTTCCGGTGTGGACTGGAAGTGACGGCCGACAAAATAAAAGCAGTTAAACAAATCTTCAGTCAAATGTCTATCATACATAAAAGTTTCGTTTCTTGATCACTTATACTTTTTGAGATCTCGCTGGTACAACATTTATTTTTAAAAGGCTACCTGAGATATTTGAGATATCTGACCGGAAGTGGAATTTTAATGTTGATTGAACATCGCTTAGATGACATATATAAAGATGTATACTTATATATTCATTCTATGTTAAATAAATACGTAAAAAAAATATTTTTTAAATGCTTCCGGTGACGACCGGAAGTTAAGACGAACAAAACAAAATAATTTAAACACATCTACACATATAGGTCTATCATCCTACAAAGTTTGGATGTTCAAGTCTTTGCCGTTTTTGAGATCTGGAGGTGACAAGCTTTTCGTCGCGGGACAGGAAACGGACGAACGGAACTGAATTTAGAAAAATCTAAATTGAAAACCTCTAGACCTTTTTATTTTCAATCATCCCTGAAAATTTTATGAAAATCCATCAAGACATCTTTGAGAAATTCACGAGACAAAAAAAGGGGAAAATAATAATAATAACTAGACTCTTGTTGCTATAGCAACAAAAAGGTCTTCCGTTTCTCATGTATAAATCTGTAAAAAAAAAATGCATTTCCCTTATAAAAAGAAAAAAAAAGGATATAATCGATACTGTGATGGAATCTTTCAGTAACTTTTTCTATGTGAAACTAAACAAAACGAGAAAAAGTCATTTTTGATATTTGCTCTGACGACCGGAAGTTACGCCGGATCAACCGGAACATGGTAAACATATCTTCATACATTGTTCAATATTTTCGTCAAAGTTTGGATGCTTACGCACTTGTCAGTTATGAGATCTCGTTGAGAAAAGTTTATTGTATCGGGACAGGAAACGGACGAACAGAATAGCTTAATGAAAAAAATGTTAATATATCTTAACCATTTTCCTCTCGTACACTTCTGTTTATCAAGCTTACTAAAACAGTGTAAAAAAAACAGTTAAACTTATCAACAATGTCATTTGTTTGAAACCTTCCGGTGAGGACCGGAAGTGACGGCTGACAAAATGTAACACGTTAAACACATCATATATCAAATGTCTATCACCTATGTAAGTTTTGTGACTTGATCACTAACAGTTCCTGATTAACGGCAGATACACAATTTAGTATAAAAAAAGCTACTTGAGATATTTGAGATATCTCACCGGAAATAGATCTTTTTTTGTTTATTTAGCATCGGATAAATGACTTATGAAAAGATCCATACTAAAATAATCATTCTATGTAAAATAACTACAAAAGGTAGAAAAAAAGTAATTTTTGAAGTGCTTCCGGTGACGACCGGAAGTTACGCCGAACAAAACAAAATAGTGTAAACACATCTACATATATAGGTCTATCATCCTGCAAAGTTTGATTGTTCAAGTCATTACCATATTTAAGATCTCGAGGAGTCAAATTTTTTTTGGGACAGGAAACGGACAAACGGAAGTACTCAGTGAAAATTTAAAGTTAGTAGTTCTTGTGCATTTGACAACTGGACTTTATTGCCTATGAAATTGTCTAAAATTGGAAAAGAAAAACAGTTAAACTTATAAACAGCTTAATTTGTTTGAACTCTTCCAGTGTGGACCGGAAGTGACGGCCGACAAAAGAAAAGCAGTTAAACACATCTTCAGTCAAATGTCTATCATCAATAAAAGTTTCGTTTCTTGATCACTTATACTTTTTGAGATCTCGCGGGTACAAAATTTATTTTCAGAAAGCTACCCGAGATATTTGAGATATCTCACCGGAAGTGGAATTTTTCTGTTGACTGAACATCGCTTAGATGAAATATATAAAGATTTATACTTATATTTTCATTCAATGTAAATTAAATTACATACGTAAAAGAATTATTTTTTTAAGTCCTTCCGGTGACGACCGGAAGTTACGACGAACAAAACAAAATAGTTTAAACACATCTACATATATAGGTCTATCATCCCACAAAGTTTGAATGTAGAATTCCTTGTCGTTTTTGAGATCTCGAGGTGACAAGCTTTTTTGTCGCGGGACAGGAAACGGACGACCGGAAATGAAATTTGAAAAAATGAAAAAAACGCCTCGAGATATTATCATTATCTATCATTCCTGAAAATTTCAGGAAAATCTATAGAGTCATCTCTGAGATATTCTGCCGACAAAAAAGGGGGAAAAAATAATAATAAGAAGAAAGAAACTAGACACGATCTCGTTGCGAGCAACGAGGAGGTCTTCCGTCCGATTTTTAGAAGGAAGTATAACAACATCGACTTTGATCTTCGACAAAAAAACATGATATGGAAAAAAGAGTGAAGAACTAATGCATTTTTGTATCGCATTTTATAAGTTCTCTTATATTGCTTTTTTAAATACTTGCATTTCTTCCAAATAAGATAGAAAAGATTAAACTTGTTTGCCTTTTGCTCCTGAAAACCCTAATTAGGTAACGCAAGAGAAAATCATTTTATTGTTAGGATATATAAACGTTATATACCTAATTCAGCTTAAATAACCTTTCACAAAATAGCTCTTAGTAAAACGCTAAAGATAAAATACTTTAGAGCCCTTTGATCCCCTAATTTAAGGGGCCAGCTCTTTTTTCTTGAAATCAAATGAAAGGTCATTTAATTCTAAACACATTTTGTCAACAAGTGTTTAGAAATTTGTTACCGTTCTTGAGATATATGGGAAAGAAGGTTTTAGGGGCCGATCCCTTATCTCCTTATAGGGGCCGTTTAACGAAATTTTGAAGGTTGCATATTGTTAAGAACATCATTTTGAACAACTTTTCTTCTGTACTGCATTTCAAAATATGTTTCCTTTCTGAGATATGGGTGATCAAATTTTGGACTTTTGACACCTAAAAACCCCTGATTACATAACACATGATAAAATCATTACATTGCTTGGATAAATAACTGTGAGATAAACATATTTGCTTCTATAACAATTCACAAAATATCCCTCAGTAAAGGGCTATAGATAAAAGACTTTAGAGCCCTTTGGTCCCCTAATTTGAGGGGCAGCCCCTTTTTCTTGATATCAAATAAAAGGTCACTTAATTCTAAACACATTTTGATCAACAAATGTTTAGAAATTTGTTACCGTTCTGGGGATATATGAGAAAGAAGGTTTTAGGGGCCGATCCCTTATCTCCTTTTAAGGGCCGTTTAACGAAATTTTGAAGGTTGCATATTGTTAAGAACATCATTTTGAACAACTTTTCTTCTGTACTGCATTTCAAAATATTTTTCCTTTCTGAGATATGGGTGATCGAAATTTTGGACTTTCGGCCCCTAAAAACCCTTAATTACGTAATACATGATAAAATCATTACATTGCTTGGATACATATCTGTGAGATAAACATATTTGTTTCTATAACATTTCACAAAATATCTCTCAGTAAAGAAATACAGATTAAAGACTTTATAGCGCTTTGGTCCCCTAATTTAAGGGGCCAGCCCCTTTTTCTTGAAATCAAATAAAAGGTCTTGTAAATAAAAACTTTTTTTACATTACATGTTTTAACAAAATATTTTTCAGAAAAGAGATAAACAAAGAAAACTAGAGAAAATTACGACGTTTTTTTAATCTCAATTTTCGGGTCCAGGCGAGCTTTAACGCTTTTTGAGCATGACAAATATGAATGCCAAATGACACATCTACAATCTCTTGTCTACAATCCCTGAAAGTTTGAACTCCATATCTTTTACCGTTTAGGAGTAGATCCCTGGACAAGCCGACCCTCTGAAAATCGTTAAAACGTCATTATCTCAAAAACGGAAATGACGTCATCAAAATAAAAAAATGTATATTAAGATAAGATCAATATCTAGCAGATCTGAAAGTTTCATGAAAATCGGCCTAGCCGTTTTTGAGAAATTGCGGGCACAAAATTTGTAAGAAAAAAAAAGAAAAATAACTAGACACGATCTCGTTGCGAGCAACGAGGAGGTCTTCCGTCCGATTTTTAGAAGGGAACATGACATCATCGACTTTGATTTTCGACAAAAAAACATGATATGGAAAAAAGAGTGAAGAACTAATGCTTTTTTGTATCGCATTTTATAAGTTCTCTTATATTGCTTTTTTAAATACTTGCATTTCTTCCAATTAAGATAGAAAAGATTAAACTTTTTTACCTCTGGCTCCAAAAAACCCTAATTAGATAACGCAGGAGAAAATCATTATATTGTTAGGATATATAAAGGTATTATACCTAATTCAGCTTAAATAACCTTTCACAAAATAGCTCTTAGTAAAACGCTATAGATAAAATACTTTAGAGCCCTTTGGTCCCCTAATTTAAGGGGCCAGCCCCTTTTTCTTGAAATCAAATGAAAGGTCACTTAATTCTAAACACATTTTGTTCAACAAGTGTTTAGAAATTTGTTACCGTTCTGGAGATATATGAGAAAGAAGGTTTTAGGGGCCGATCCCTAATCTCCTTTAAGGGGCCGTTTAACGAAATTTTGAAGGTTGCATATTGTTAAGAACATCATTTTGAACAACTTTTCTTCTGTACTGCATTTCAAAATACTTTTCATTTAATCATTACATTGCTTTGATACATAACTGTGAGATAAACATATTTGCTTCTATAACATTTCACAAAATATCTCTCAGTAAAGAAATACAGATTAACGACTTTAGAGCCCTTTGGTCCCCTAATTTAAGGGGCCAGCCCCTTTTTCTTGATATCAAAGGAAAGGACATTTAATTCTGAACACATTTTGTCGACAAATGTTTAGAGATTCGTTACCGTTCTTGAGATATATGAGAAAGAAGGTTTTAGGGGCCGATCCCTAATCTCCTTATAGGGGCCGTTTAACGAAAATTTGAAGGTTGCATATTGTTAAGAACATCATTTTGAACAACTTTTCTTCTGTACTGTATTTCAAAATATTTTTCCTTTCTGAGATATGGGTGATCAAAATTTTGGACTTTTGGCCCCTAAAAACCCCTAATTACATAACACATGATAAAATCATTACATTGCTTGGATACATAACTGTGAGACAAACATATTTGCTTCTATAACATTTTACAAAATATCCCTCAGTAAAGGGCTATAGATAAAAGACTTTAGAGCCCTTTGGTCCCCTAATTTAAGGGGCCAGCCCCTTTTTCTTGATATCAAATAAAAGGTCACTTAATTCTAAACACATTTTGTTCAACAAGTGTTTAGAAATTTGTTACCGTTCTTGAGATATATGAGAAAAAAGGTTTTAGGGGCCGATCCCTTATCTCCTTTTAGGGGCCGTTTAACGAAATTTTGAAGGTTGCATTTTGTTAAGTACATCATTTTGAGCAACTTTTCTTCTATACTGCATTTCAAAATATTTTTCCTACCTGAGATATGGGTGATCGAAAATTTGGACTTTCGGCCCCTAAAAACCCTTAATTACGTAACACATGATAAAATCATTACATTGCTTGGATAAATAACTGTGAGATAAACATATTTGCTTCTTTAACTTTTCACAAAATATATCTCAGTAAAGTGCTACAGATAAAAGACTTTAGAGCCCTCTGGTCCCCTAATTTAAGGGGCCAGCCCCTTTTTCTTAATATCAAATGAAAGGCCGTTTAATTCTAAAAACATTTTGTTCAACAAGTGTATAGAAAATCGTTACCGTTCTTGAGATATTTGGAAAAGAACGTTTTAGGGGCCGATCCCTAATCTCCTTATAGGGGCCATTAAACGAAATTTTGAATGTTGCATATTGTTAAGGAGATCATTTTGAACATCTTTTCTTCTGTACTGCATTTCAAAATATTTTTTCTTTCTGAGATATAGGTGATCAAAATTTTGGACTTTTGACCCCTAAAAACCCCTAATTACGTAATGCATGAAAAAATCATTACATTGCTTGGATACATAACTGTAAGATAAACATATTTGCTTCTATAATCTTTCACAAAATATCTCTCAGTAAAGGGCTACAGTTAAAAGACTTTAGAGCCCTTTGGTTCCCTAATTTGAGGGGCCAGCCCCTTTTTCTTGATATCGAATGAAAGCTCTTGTAAATATAAACTTTTTTTACATTACATGTCTTAACAAAATATTTTTCAGAAAAGAGATAAACGAAGAAAACCAGAAAATTTTACGACGTTTTTTAGTCTCAATTTTCGGGACCAGGCGAGCTTTAACGCTTTTTGAGCATGACAAATATGAATGCCAAATTACACATCTACAATCTCTTGTTTACAATCCCTGAAAGTTTGAACTCCATATCTTTTACCGTTTAGGAGTAGATCCCTGGACAAGCCGACCCTCTGAAAATCGCTAAAACGTCATTATCTCAAGAACGGAAATGACGTCATCAAAATAAAAAAAATGTATATTAAGTTAAGATCAATATTTAGCAGAACTGAAAGTTTCATGAAAATCGACCGAGCCGTTTTTGAGAAATCGCGGGCACAAAATTTCTAAGAAAAAAAAAGAAAAACTAGAGCAAAGCTCGTTGTAAAGCAACGAGTGGGTCTTCCGTTAATGTCGAGAGTAAAGCTAGATATTTCTGTAAGGAGCAACGTTCTTAAACCAATAACAAGAGTAACTAAAACAAAAAGGTTAAAAATCGAATAATTCTTGGTACGACTTAACAAAATCCTAATGATTTTAAGTACGAATTAACAAAAACCTTACCGATTTCAAGAACGACTTGACAAAAAAAAATCCGAATCTGTTTAAGAACGACTTAACAAATATTGAATCATTCTAGGTACGAGTTAATTTAACTTTGAACATAACACTATTTTCTTAACCAAGAATGTGGAATCAAAATTTCCGGAAAAATCAATTTTTTACCCCTATATCTCTGTAATGCATCGTCCGATTTTAAAACGGATTTCAGTTTTAAATTAAGCTTAATAGGTTGAACATTTTTGCTTCAATAATATATAACAAATTATTTTTCAGTAATTAGGTATTATTTAAAGACTTTGTAGCCCACCTGGCCCCCAAATTGAGGGACCAGCCCCTTTTTCTTGATAACAAATGAAAGGACTTGCAAATATAAACATATTTTGTTCAACAACTGTTCACGAATTGTTAACCGTTCTAGAGATATCTGAACAACAGTGTTTTAGGGGCCGACCCTTAAACTCCTTAATGGGGCCACCAAAAAAAAGGTTTAGGTATTATATTATTAAAACCATTATTTTGAGCAACTTTTCTTCTACAATGCTTTTCAAAATATTTCTCCTTTTCTAGCTATTACTGATCAGAGTTTTGGACTTCTGGCCCCTTGAAACCCCTAATTACGTAACATATGACTTAGGTATGGTACTGTATAGATAAATAACTGTACAAAGAATATTTTTGCTTCTATAATATATAACAAATTATTTTTCAGTAAAAAGTTATTATTAATAGACTTAAGAGCCCTCTTGGCCCCTAATTTAAGGGGCCAGCCCTTTTTTCTTGATATCAAATGAAAGATCTCGCAAATATAAACATATTTTGTTCAACAAGTGTTCAGGAATTGTTGACCGTTCTAGAGATATCTGAACTAATGTGTTTTAGGGGCCGACCCTTAAACTCCTTAATGGGGCCACCAACAAATTTTTTTAGGTAGCATATTGTTGAGAACATTATTTTAAGCATTTTTTGTTCTACAATGCTTTTCAAAATATTTCTCCTTTTCTAGATATTAATGATCAAAGTTTTGGACTTCTGGCCCCTTGAAACCCCTAATTACGTAACATATGATTAAGGGGTGGTACTGTATAGATAAACAGCTGTACAATAAACATTTTTGCTTCTATAATTGATAACAAATTATTGTTCAGTAAAGAGTTATTGCAAAAAGACTTAAGAGCCCTCTTGGCCCCTAATTTGAGGGGCCAGCCCTTTTTTCTTGATATCAAATGAAAGCCCGTGGAAATTGAAACAACTTTTGCATTACATGTTATAACAAAATATTTATACATCAAAAGATATTAGAGAAGATGTTCGAAAATTTTGTGAAAAAATTTGGTCCTAATTTTCAGGTTCAGGCGAGCTTCGAGGCCTTGCGCAATTTTAATAATTGGAAGCAGGGGGGTACAACTTCAAACATTTATCTACAATTCTGTAAAAATTTCAAGCTTCTATCTTGATTGGTTTCGGAGGAGATGCGTGGACAAAATGACCCTTAGAAATTTACAAAATCGTCAATATCTGAAACCGGAAGTGACGTCATCATTTGAAAATTTAATTATACGTAGCGCAGATGATGCTTCATAAGTCCTGAAAATTTCGTGCAAATCGGTTGTTTAGTTTTTGAGATATAAGGCTCCAAAAAAGTCAGAAAAAGAAAAAAAAGAATAATAAAGAAAAAGAAACCGAAGAATAACAATAGGGTCTTCCGTTGGAAACGGAAGACCCTAATAATAATAATAGGGAAAAAGAAACCGTACGAAGACAATAAGGTCTTCCGTTGGAAACGGAAGACCTTAATAATAATAGGGAAAAAGAAACCGTACGAAAACAATAAGGTCTTCCGTTGGAAACGGAACACCTTAATAAAGAAAAAACACTACAATCACTATAAGGTCTTCCGTTGGAAACGGAAGACCTTAATAACTAGACACGATCTCGTTGCGAGCAACGAGGAGGTCTTCCGTCCGATGTTTAGAAGGAAATATGACATCATCGACTTTGATTTTTGACAAAAAAACATGATATGGAAATAAGAGTGAAGAACTAATGCTTTTTTGTATCGCATTTTATAAGTTCTCTTATATTGCTTTTTTAAATACTTGCATTTCTTCCAATTAAGATAGAAAAGATTAAACTTGTTTACCTCTGGCTACTAAAATCCCCAATTAGGTACCGCAAGAGAAAATCATTATATTGTTAGGATATATAAACGTATTATACCTAACTCAGCTTTAATAACCATTCACAAAATAGCTCTTAGTAAAACGCTATAGATAAAATACTTTAGAGCCCTTTGAATGTGTAAACAGATAGCCATGCTATGACCTTGAATTAATATCATTACATATTGGTCACTATGATACTTATGTATACTTTTATATATGACACTCTAATATTGCACGCAAGTGATGCGTCATATTAAGGCGGGATACCCAAAGACTGCATCCCAATACTCTTTGTCATAAATGAGGTTAATTAATTCTGGCACAGTAAAATACAAACTGAAAATATATATTCAAGTTATCAACAAATTGTCATATTTGGCGATCCTGTGTCTGTAATGAGGGCCCTTATATTGCAAGTTAGTCTTGTAATGCTTGTTCCATCTATTTAACCTTTGTAACCTTAAGGTAGTATGAGTGTGAGGATTTTTAACACAAAGTGGAATGAATGTTGCAATCAATGCTACGTCAGTTGAAGTGATTTAAAACATTAAATGAATAATTATGCTGTGCATTTTATTTAAGAACATAAAGATTTTCGATAAAAAATAAGAATTAAAATTTATGCATTGCCATCGAGTACGGCTTGTTTGTTTTACGACAACTGATCCGTTTCCGGTTTACATAGAAACTACAGCGCGTAACTTGAACTTCCCGAACTGACAGACGACTGTCACGACAGACCACGGGACGTGCAACGGGCGGCTTTGACCTCCACAGGCGGAAATGTTGCTACATAAATCAGTCAGAAGCAGGGGTGGATGCGGTGTCATCTGTATTTATAAAAACACCGGTAAGTCATAATTTCGGCATCAACGATCACGGAGGCTCAAAATTACATATCCCTAATCGATCCCAGACCTTGTGCACACTGTATATGTATCTCGCCATAATAAAAATGTTGTTGGAATTCATAAAATAACAAGGAATAAGCTGTTTCAAGATACGTTGAGCGATTAAGTGATTCATGTTGCGTTTTCTTTCGGTTAGAGTTATTCCCCGTTGTGAAATAGAAAGTACATGTACATGAACTTGGCATTTGTAAACAAACCCAGGAATTGCTCGGGGCTGCAAGGAAACTAATCTGTAATGTATGCTAAAGCAAGTTTGGAGATATTTTATTGAATTAATCAATATTTGTGCAAGTTGATAAACACCAGGTGATATTAACGGCAACCAAGATGAATAATAATAAAATTTTGTCCTGTTGAGCTATCCCCTCTCCCCTTCCCCCTCAAATGTGGTTGACACTGGCGTATAGCGATCAACTCATACACTTGTACATTCAGACCCAGGTATGAATAGTAGAGATTTTCTTTTGGAAAATGTCTGTAAAAGTGAATGAATTTGATTCATATTAATGCTTATTCAAATTGTGTAGAAAACTTCAAACAAAAGCATGCATGGCATGCAGTGCAAAACTGGTACACAAGTCAAATGTTTTTTAACTTTAATTGACCATCAAAATTAAACTTGCATTGCAACTCAGAGTTTAATTAGTAGTTTTATATAAGATGAATTCCTTTTAATATTTTTATTTATACATTGTGAGAATTAATAAGGAATAGAAATGTGCATATACATGTAAATAAGTCATGTCATGGTATTAATTGAGGTGTGAAAACAACTTGGTCTGCATAAAATTTAAGTTAACGCAATTCACTACTAATATAGTTAGTGTCTGTCCTATATGTTGAAAATGGCATTTGCTGGATAGTGAAGATATGTCATACTAGTGTTTTTTTTAATGAGCATTAGATAACCTGTTTTGATTTTCAGTTAAAAATGTCAAAAGTTACTTGATAGCATGTAGTGTATTCTATACTACATGTATTATACAATAAAGAACCAGCATGGGGCATATTTGTTCTTGAAATATCATTTTCATTTCACAGGCAACAGAATACAAACAAATTTAGGAAAGGAACTTCATATGTCTGTATGTGCTTTAGAGGAGCCTCATGATATAGACAAATACCAGCACCAAATATGGAACCTCCCAATGCACAATTATGAACAATGACCAATGCAACAGAAATTATCATTGAATTGGAAGCAACTGGTTTAGGTATTTGTACAAATTATTTTGCCCCTCTGACCTTGACCTTTCAATTTGATCTATTTTTGAAAAACTTTTGTTTTGGACATTATTTCTGAATGATGAGAGCTAGGGCTATCATTTACAAACTTGTTCTCCTTGTAAAAGTCAAGACTTTTTTATGGGTAAAATTTTTGACCGTCTGACCTTGATCTTAGAGTTTGACCTACAGTGTACTTTAGAAAAACTTTAACCCAGGGCATACTTATTGAACATATTTTGACCTAGATTTTGATATTCAACCTTCTTTAATTGAAAAGTTAAGCTTAGTGCATAATATTTGAATGGTAAGTAATAGGGCTTTCATGTGTGTTCCTTTGTTTTATTATATGTATTTGCAGTTGGTACAGGAGTAATATATTTGTCATCCCATCTGATCTAGTTTAGCAAAACGTAAAACATTTTATTGTATTTCAGCCAGAACATCACATATACTTCATATTTCTGCCATCAATGGAGAAAACCACTTCAACCAGATTCCAGTTCATCCAAAAGTAAGAGAAATAACTGGAATTAGGACAAAGGACAAGAAAATGTACCACAATGACAAAGAACTGAAAGCAGTGAACATTACTACAGGTCTTACAAGCTGTTTGGATTTTTCTGTCTAGCAATGACAGTGTGGTGTTCCTTGGCCATAATAAAACAAATTATGATGTTTCTGTATTTTTTCATGCATTATTGTCTTTTGGAATTATGAAAAAAAAATTGTAACACAGTTCATGGTTTTGAAGACACTTATCCACGAATCAAACCAGGTGTTCAGGCTTTAATTCCCAGTCATACTAATTTATTCAAATAATTGTTATATAGCTTGAAATGAAAGTTCAGGTATAACATTTCATAAAATTTAAACCATGTTCATGTTCAATACATAAGTGAATAATTTAGAAATGTGATTGAAATTATTTTTCTGTAAATTGTAACATGAAAATTTTGCAAAGAAAAAATGATCAGAGGAAATTCGGGCTAAATATTTTCAAACTGGCTCCACTCTTTTTTCTGAAATTTGTAGATATTGATGAATTGATGTTATATATTATGAAAATAACATGTTTTTTTCATTTTCATTACTCTTTATGTTGAAAAATATGTAATACCTAATCAAATTTCTCATATTTCATTGTTTGGCAATGGACGGCATTGTGAGGACATTATGAAACATTAACCATGTTAATTTTTTTATGCTACAAATGATATTTGTTCAGGTGATATATAGTTCATGAAATATGGTATAGTGTTCATTTTCCATGTTTTTTATTTAACTGTAACTGAAGACAAATTAAGATCAGTTGTAGAGAATGAAAAACATTTTGTAGAGAAAAGCGTTTAGAGGAAATTCGGGCGGAATATTTTCAAAATGGCTCCACTCTTTTTTCTAAAATTTGGACACATTGATTGATTGTTATTATATTTTATGAATATAAGTTACTTTTTCTGTTTCCATTACTCTGTCTGTCCTTTACAATTTGATTAATATCCACAATCTATGGTAATTTGCTGTGACAAATTAGACATCATACGTGGCGCCTCAAGCAAAGTGTACAGTATGTTTTAATTTTTGTATTGTTTTATTTTTTAGAACAGATGCTACATGTTTAATTAAAAATAACATTTTAAAAATTTTATGTCATCTTTCACTTTTTTATTAGAATTATTATACAGACTATAATTTTAAGGAAAACATTACACAGAGTTACCTCCCTTACTTTGACAGCCATTAGGGGCAAACGGCTACACTCTTTTTATTTATTTTTTACCCAAGCATTGTTTATACATATGTGTATCCACTGATACCAAAATCATTTGGTTTCCATTACTTTGATCTCACACTCATACTACCTTAAAGCCATGCATGAATGGATGTATTATGAGTAAGCGATGCATCATACCCAGGTGGGGGACTCAAACCCCGCATCACAATATTCTTTCTGACAGTTTTGACAGTTTTGTTACTTTATTTAGAAATAAAATTTAACTCTGGAATTTTAACACTAATTGTTCACTCATGATCATCGTAGATGGGCCGGACTGGTCAGAACTGTCAATCATAAGTAAAATGTTATATATACTCATGTAAAATGATGTTAAAGGTATTCTAGATTTCTTTGATTTGGGCTGCTTCAATTTACTATACGATCACGCTGATTAATAAACAACTTGGTAACAAACAATTGGACTTGCTGATCATTCTGAGGAAAGGCTTACACAAATTTTCTTGGTGCTCGTGACCAGGACAAAGCGAAGTAGGAAAAGAAAATAAGGTAAGAACCATTTCTATGTCTCTTGTAACTATCTCAAAGTAAGCAGCTTTGTCTTAGCAACCAATATGGCGACAGGTGATGAGTTTTATAAAAAAGAATTAAAAAATCAAATGAAAGAATTAGAACAACGAATCGCGGGGTTAGGTCAGAGTAAAGAAAATAAAGGGCAAGAAACATGTCAAAAATCCTTAGAAAAAGAAAATGTTAAACAAAATACTTTTGAAACATATTATGACGCTAGGTTGTATGAAACTCGTGAACCTCGACACCGAGTCCCAAATCAGGATGATGATAAAGATTTTTTTATTGGTCAAATTAAAGCTATGACAGCCGCACTCTCAGTGCCCCTATCTTCTGTGATAACTCCTTTTGAAGGAGATGCTAAAAAATTTAAACAATGGATAAAAGAAGTTGAAAAGTACAGTGTTATGTCTGAGAAACAAGGTCATGAGATCCCCATGCTTGCATACATAACGAGTAAGGGTTCAGTGGGGGATTATATTAAAATGTATTTAGATGAAACAGATGCGTCTGAAGAAATCCCATCTTGGAATGATCTTAAGGAATCCCTTAAAAATAGATTTGCAGAAATATCAGATCCCCAACACGCGTTAGCAGTAATGCGTAGGACTCGACAAAATTCAAATGAAAGTGTTCAGTTGTTCGCTGAGAGACTATTACAAATCGCGGAAGACGCATACAATAAAGACAGACTAAAAGACCATTTGGTACACAACAGTTAGTAGATATCTTTTGTGACGGGTTGACATTCGACTACCTCAGAATGAAAATTTTGCGAGAAAACCCTAAAGATTTAGAATCCGCAATTCAAATAGCAATGCGAGAACAAAACCTGAGACAGAGGCTAGCGATAAGAGGGTCAAATATGACAGAAATTGTTCAAAGTAATGACAACGGACGAACTCTTTCAAATTTTGATACTACTCTTCCCTTATTAAAGGATAGAGCAGATAATCTTACCTCAATAGAAACAAGGCATGTAGAACCAATGGAAATTGACCATGCGCGAAATAGTAGGTGTTTTAAATGTAAACAAATGGGTCATAGGGCTCGATTTTGTTCTCATAATAAACCCCAAACCAGGTCCCGTCCTCAAATGAATAAACGACTCAGTCAAAACAAACCGGTACATAATATAGAGCAGAATCCCCGGTCACCTGTGGAATGTTGGAATTGTGGTAAAGTAGGTCATGTACGTGCAGATTGTTGGAGCTCGCGTATGTATCAGAGAACGCAGCAAAATCGGGGCAGATCATCAAATCGCCAAGGCCGAACATATGATTTTAGAAACCGAGTAAATGAGGGACCATCTCAAAATTTTAAAGCGCGCTCTTCTGTTGATAAACAAAAACAGGAAAACTAAAACGTTCTTCCTTCGTTGAAGCCCGAAGAAAGAACTTTAAACAAAGACCTACTTATGAAATTAATTTTACTAACAACCCCAGTAGCTGCTTATTAAAAATAGGTAAAAATAAATTCAGGGCTTTGGTAGATACAGGTGCAGCCGTATCTCTAATTAGTAAGAAAATGTATGATAATCTATTTCCCCGCCCAAAGTTGTTTAAAAATGACATCCCCTCTCTACAAGCAGCAAATGGTAATTCTTTAATTGCGATAGGGTATGTAAATATTTCCTTTAAGATTTCAGGATTAACTTTAGACCACAAACTTTATGTGACAAAGGGACTCAACCGAAACATGATTCTCGGTCGTGATTGGCTCAAGAAAAACAATGTTCGTTTATACTTTGATCTTGGACTCATGCGTATTGATGGCAAAGTATACGCGGAACTTAAAGAAGATTTACACATCTCAACTATTGTAAGAACACCAAAGAAACTTATTATGAGGCCAAACACGGTGACAGTATTCTATGGAAAAATAAATAACAATTTCTCTCTGGAAGAAAGTGACTTAGTTGAAGTGAACAGCATAGACAATAACTGCATTATGGAAGATCCAGGACTTTATTTAAAAGACACCGTTTGTAGAGTTCGAAAGGATAAGAAACTTCCAATGATCTTCGTTAACCAAACTAACAAAAATTATAAAATTCCGAGAGGCTACATCGTAGGACGCGTTACCGCATTAAAACAGAAGGAAATCTCAGAAATACATACGACTCCAGACACAAAAGAAGAGATTGATGTACCTAAAAGATTCGAACACCCAATCAAAAGACTTGTGAGCAAAAACAATGATTTATTTGCAAAGAAAGACAGTGATCTTGGAGTTACTGATACTGTTAAAATGAAGATAGAAACTGGAGACCATCACCCAATAAAGAATAGACCCTACCGTGTACCCTTAAATAAAAGACAGATAATTGACAAGGCCATACCGGAAATGATGGACGCAAAGATTATTGAGAGATCACAATCACCTTGGTCATTTCCCTTAGTAGTTGTGAAGAAAAAAGACGGATCAGACCGGATGTGCGTCGACTTTAGAAGTTTAAATAAGATAGTGAAACCAGTCTCATTCCCGCTACCGTTGATTGATGACATCCTATGTTTACTAGGTAAGGCAAAATATTTTACTGCATTAGATTTAAAGAGTGGATATTGGCAAGTGAAATTAGAAGACTCAAGTAAAGAAAAAACGGCCTTTGCATGTCACAAAGGATTATTCCAATTCAACCGGATGCCATTTGGGTTGAGTAATGCCCCGGCAGTCTTTCAAGAGCTGATGAACATAGTTCTTCAAGGACAAGAGGAGTTTGCCATCGCATACCTGGATGACATTCTTATATTCTCAGAGACACCGGAAGATCATCTTCGTCATATTCAAGACGTTTTTAATCGCCTAAGAAAGCATGGACTAAAATTAAAACTTAAGAAGTGTAGTTTCTTCAAGGAACAGACTGAATATCTTGGTTTCATCATCAATGAATATGGCGTTACACCTGATCCAAAGAAAGTCGAAGCTATAAGAAAGTTACCTGCGCCCACTACAGTCCGAGAGGTTCGTGGCTTTATAGGTATGTGTAGTTATTACAGGAGATTCATACCAAACTTCTCAAAGATTGCAGAACCATTGATTGACTTAACCAGAAAGTATTCAAGGTTTAAGTGGACACCATATTGCCAAAAAGCATTTGACTTTATTAAAGAAAGTTTAACGGTAGTGCCTTTGCTAGCATATCCAGATACTAATAAGCCGTACATCTTGTACACCGATGCCAGCGACAATTGTATTGGAGCGTGCCTCACCCAAAGAACAGATGAAGGAGACGATAAGCCAATATATTACTTATCCCATAAGCTGAGTAAAACTCAAGAAAAATGGTCAACCATAGAAAAGGAGGCATTTGCCATCCACTACGCCCTTCAGAAGTTAGACCATTACTTACACGGTGCTCAGTTTATTATAAGAACAGACCATAAGCCGCTAAAATATATCTTAGAATCTCCAATGCAGAATAAGAAAATTCAACTATGGGCATTAAGTATCGCAGGATATAACTGTAAGGTAGAGTACATAGAAGGAAGATTTAATTGTTGTGCAGATCTTTTATCCAGATTACCTACAGTCAATCCTGAGTGTGAAGAGGAAGAGCAGTCAGAGCATGATGAACCAGATGTTAAGGACAATTTCTTTGAAGTAAACGTACTTAACTCAAATGCCTTTTCACCTAAGAGATTGGTCATATGTGAGGTTAAGCAACACGACGAATTGATCAAACCCTTTATTGATCTACCAGAAGAAATCAACATCAAAGAAAGTCAACAACACGATGATCAGATCAAGAAACTGAAGAATCGGTTAAATAAAGGAACAGCAACGGTAACCGAAGAGAAGAAGTTTCTGGAAATTGATGGTTTAATGTACTATCTTTCAGATGGAGACTCTGAAGGCCCAAGACTTCGACTGTATGTACCACGTGAGTTAGAACTTTTAGTAGTGCAACAGTATCATGACGGACTTGGACATATGGGAGTAGACAAAACATATGACGTAATAAGACAAAAGTACTACATACCAAATTTATACAAAAGGTTATATTCCTATGTAGAAGGATGTGTAGTATGCCAGACGAGGAGCAATAAGAAAAATCAGCCTCCACTTCAAGAGACAGATATACCACCTTTTCCAATGGCTAAGGTAGGACTTGATTTATCAGGACCATATCCAACATCCATGTCAGGAAACAAGTACATAGTCTCTTTTATTGACATTTACTCTGGTTGGCCAGAAGCTTTTCCCGTTCCTGATAAGTCAGCTGACAACATAGTTCATCTTATCTTAGAAGAAATATATCCAAGATATGGCTGTCCTCTTCAAATTCTCACAGACAACGGAACAGAAAATGTGAACAAGAAAGTGGAAGAAACCTTAAAAGAATTGAACATCAACCACATCAAAACATCTTATTACAGCCCTCAAGGTAACGGTAAAGTAGAAAGATTTCATAGAACTCTTCATGACGTGATGGCTAAGAAAATAACAGACAACGCTCAAACATGGGATATTCATCTCAATCAGACATTGGCAGCCATTCGCTTCCATCCTAACGATTCGTCAAAGTTTTCTCCATACTACCTTATGTACAACCGAGATGTCGTGTTACCTCTTGATACGTTAATGAAACCTCGAAGGAGATATGCAGGAGAAGACCAACACAAGATTGCCCTTCAAGAACAACACAAAGCTTTCATTCTAGTACATCGCAATATGAAGGAAGCCAAAAAGAAACAGAAAGCTCAGGCCGATAAGAAAAGCAAAGACGAAGATTTTCAGGTAGGTGACCCTGTCTACCTAAAGAACAACAGGAGACAAAATAAGTTAGATAAAAAGTGGCTACCATATTATCGAATCATAGAGCAGAAAGGACCAGTTAGTTTCGTGGTGAGAGATCAATTGACTGGATTAACCACCAAATGCCATGCACGACAATTAAGACTGGCAGACATTTCGCACTGGCCCCTTTCACAAACTACTGAAGATGGCGGAAGAACTCTAAGAAAAACTAACTATGTTGTGCCACCAGAAGATGAATCGTCGTCGGAAAATGAAGACATCCAACCAGAACCATTAGAAAGAGCTATACAGTCCAAACAATGGGAAAGAGAAGGATCTTCAGACGAAGAGGATATTCCCCTAGCAGAACTTCAAAGACGAATAAGAGCTAAGAAGATCATGGATGATCAGCAGTATAAAAACGAGAGTGATCAGACTGTAGATTCAGAATCGGATGAGACCCCTGAGTCAGAACAATGTGATGAAAATGGTGGTCAAGACTATGAAATACCCTTAGATAACCAAAATGTATACTTAAATGAAGATATGGAAATAGATGAAATAGTCCCTAAAGTAGGTCTAGGCTTCAAACCAATCCCTAAACCGCGTAAACCAATCCCTAAACCCCGTAAGGAAAATAGCAAACAAAAGTTTGCTGAAGATTGTTTGGGTCTTATGAAGGAATTAGCCAAAATAATAAACTAAAGAAGTTATATGCTCGTAGTTGTAGATGTAAATAATCTTGAAAAAGCTTGGCTTTGTATATATTGCACGCTTTTAAAAAGGTATGACAGGATGACCCCCTGCGACATTAAAACAGATATTGAGATACGCCGACTAGCAAACGCGGACATAGCACCTCTGTAATTTGTATACTAGTATGCGGAGTTAAAGAGATTAAACATATACTCGAAATACATGAGACAGCGTTTAAGTAAAGAAACTAAAAGACTGATTTTTGTAAGTGAATTAATATTATTGGTAAAAACAATCAAATATTGCGATCGACATTTTGAGTATGGGACAAGGTTGCTCGGGTTTCATGGTTCATTATCATTACTTAATATTAAAATCAAGAAAGTAATTTCAAAATTCAAGACAAATTAAGATTTCTGACAAATTAAAAGATATTAAGGTTTTCCCTATGAAAAAACCTTACGGCGTAATTGCCAGTCAATAATCTGTAACCCATGGAATTATTATCTTGGGTGGGAAGTCCTTGGTTTAATGTGTGTTTGACTTTGGCAGTAACAATAACGTTAGGACTTTGTATAAGAAACGTAGAACTATTAAAAAGTGGGGAGGTATATGCTGTGGTGGTTGCTGGTCAGGTTGTCGAAAAAAGGGTAGTGACGGAGATAAGAAAGGTTCTTCCAATGACACTGCATTTTGTTTTGTGAATCCAGAGAATTGGACCTCTAGTGATACCACTGAACTTAAACCAATCCCGAAAAACGTTAGGATCCAAGAGAAACCCCATAGGAACGGAAGACTCGAAACTCGCAAAATGACCAATAGTACGGGGACAATTTCGACCAAACTAGCACAACAATTACTTGGAGAGAAGAAAAATGAAGAATCTCCATGGACCAAATATTATAGACCGGACCCAGAGCTGGCACGTAAATACCTGGAAGAGAAGGCCGCGATGTCTACGCAACAGAGGAACGCAGGAGATGTTCCGCGAGAAGTCGCCTCGCCATCCGCGCCAACCCTCTCTCAACGAGTGCCGATGATGTACGA
The DNA here is from genome assembly GCA_020458035.1 of Magallana ariakensis. Taxonomy (NCBI): domain Eukaryota; kingdom Metazoa; phylum Mollusca; class Bivalvia; order Ostreida; family Ostreidae; genus Magallana; species Magallana ariakensis. Next base: position 46,001,429 of record CM035813.1, read on the forward strand.
ATAATTGGGTCGCAAAGCAGTTGTGTTTTCCTTGTGAAAAAAAAATGTGAACTGTTTCAAAAGTGTTAACGTAAAAATGTGTGTTATCTTGTGCTAATATAAATCTTGTATTTTGTGATTCACTCTGGAGAACTACAGGAAGAAACCGATGGACTCCGAACCTATGAAGCCAGTACATGAACTCCACCCCTTTAAAGAAAGAGATATTTTGTGAACTTACAAGCATGCCTTAACTTTGTATATATATATGACATTAAGCTTAACCATACTTAGTATTACTTTGATGATGAATTACGATTATCTTCAATTACGATTATTTCATCCTGATCATTATTGTCATACTTTATTCATTATTGTTTTCATGAGTATAATTCGATATAATTAAACTATATGATTTTATGTATATATCCTGATCACAGATTTGCTCTTGTATGTGACTGATGTTCCAAGCTGGAGATGGAAACATGCCACTTGATACTACCTCTTAACATAGGTGTTCTGACTGGTATGTCACTAGGAAGTTCATCTGACCAAGGGGAGATCAAGGACGCTTTCCTATTCCGGGCTCCAGACATGAGAAATTACCCTTCGGGATATTTCTTTTGTTTGGGGGACGTATGTAAACAGATAGCCATGCTATGACCTTGAATTAATATCATTACATATTGGTCACTATGATACTTATGTATACTTTTATATATGACACTCTAATATTGCACGCAAGTGATGCGTCATATTAAGGCGGGATACCCAAAGACTGCATCCCAATACTCTTTGTCATAAATGAGGTTAATTAATTCTGGCACAGTAAAATACAAACTGAAAATATATGAACAAGTTATCAACAAATTGTCATATTTGGCGATCCTGTGTCTGTAATGAGGGCCCTTATATTGCAAGTTAGTCTTGTAATGCTTGTTCCATCTATTTAACCTTTGTAACCTTAAAGCCATGTATGAATGGATGTATTATGAGTAAGCGATGCATCATACCCAGGTGGGGGACTCAAACCCCGCATCACAATATTCTTTCTGACAGTTTTGACAGTTTTGTTACTTTATTTAGAAATAAAATTTAACTCTGGAATTTTAACACTAATTGTTCACTCATGATCATCGTAGATGGGCCGGACTGGTCAGAACTGTCAATCATAAGTAAAATGTTATATATACTCATGTAAAATGATGTTAAAGGTATTCTAGATTTCTTTGATTTGGGCTGCTTCAATTTACTATACGATCACGCTGATTAATAAACAACTTGGTAACAAACAATTGGACTTGCTGATCATTCTGAGGAAAGGCTTACACAAACTAAAGGTCATTTAATTCTGAACACATTTTGTCAACAAATGTTTAGAAATTTGTTACCGTTCTTTAGATATATGGGAAAGAAGGTTTTAGGGGCCGATCCCTTATCTCCTTATAGGGGCCGTTTAACGAAATTTTGAAGGTTGCATATTGTTAAGAACATCATTTTGAACAACTTTTCTTCTGTACTGCATTTCAAAATATTTTTCCTTTCCGAGACATGGGTGATGGAAATTTTGGACTTTCGGCCCCTAAAAACCCTTAATTACATAACACATGATAAAATCATTACATTGCTTGTATAAATAACTGTGAGATAAACATATTTGCTTCTATAACATTTCACAAAATATCCCTCAGTAAAGGGCTATAGATAAAATACTTTTGAGCCCTTTGGTTCCCTAATTTAAGGGGCCAGCCCCTTTTTCTTGATATCAGATAAAAGGTCACTTAATTCTAAACACATTTTGTTCAACAGGTGTTTAGAAATTTCTTACCGTTCTGGAGATATATGAGAAAGAAGGTTTTAGGGGCCGATCCCTCATCTCCTTTTAGGGGCCGTTTAACGAAATTTTGAAGGTTGCATATTGTTAAGAACATCATTTTGAACAACTTTTCTTCTAAACTGCATTTCAAAATATTTTTGCTTTCTGAGATATGGGTGATCGAAATTTTGGACTTTCGTCCCCTAAAAACCCTTAATTAGGTAACACATGATAAAATCATTACATTGCTTGGATACATAACTGTGAGATAAATGTATTTGCTTCTATAACCTTTCACAAAATATCTCTCAGTAAAGAAATACAGATTAAAGACTTTAGAGCCCTTTTGTCCCCTAATTTTAGGGGCCAGCCCCTTTTTCTTGATATCAAATGAAAGGTCTTGTAAATAAAAACTTTTTATACATTACATGTTTTAACAAAATATTTTTCAGAAAAGAGATGCTATAGCAACAAAAAGGTCTTCCGTTTCTCATGTATAAATCTGTAAAAAAAAGAAATGCATTTCTATTATAAAAAGAAAAAGGATAAATTCGATACTGTGATTGAATCTTTCAGTAACTTTTTCTAAGTGAAACAAAACAAAACGAGAAAAAGTCATTTTTGAAATTTTGATCTGACGACCGGAAGTTACGGCGGATCAACCGGAACATGGTAAACATATCTTCATACAGTGTTCAATTTTCCCTCAAAGTTTGGATACTTAAGCATTTGTCAGTTATGAGATCTCGTTGAGAAAAGTGTTTTTGTCTCGGGACAGGAAACGGACGAACAGAATAGCTTAATGAAAAAAATATTAATATATCTTAAACATTTTCCTCTCGTACACTACTGTTTATCAAGTCTACTGAAACAGTGTAAAAAAACCAGTTTAACTTATCAACAATGTCATTTGTTTGAACCCTTCCGGTGAGGACCGGAAGTGACGGCTGACAAAATGTAACACGTTAAACACATCTTCAATCAAATGTCTATTACCTATGTAAGTTTTGTGTCTTGATCACTAACAGTTTCTGATTAACGGCGGGTACACAATATAGTATAAAAAAGCTACTTGAGATATTTGAGATATCTCACCGGAAATAGATCTTTTTTTTTGTTTATTTAACATCGCATAAATGAAAAGATCCATGCTAAAATAATTATTCTATGTAAAATAACTACAAAAGGTAAAAAAAGTAATTTTTGAAGTGCTTCCGGTTACGACCGGAAGTTACGCCGAACAAAACAAAATAGTGTAAACACATCTACATATATAGGTCTATCATCCTGCAAAGTTTGATTGTTCAAGTCATTACAATATTTAAGATCTCGAGGAGTCAAGTTTTTTTGTTTTGGGACAGGAAACGGACAAACGGAAGTACTCAGTGAAAATTGAAAGTTAGTAGTTCTTATACATTTGACAACAGGACTTTATTGCCTATCAATTTATCTAAAATTGGCAAAGAAAATCAGTTAAACTACTGTTTATCAAGTCTACTGAAACAGTGTAAAAAAACCAGTTTAACTTATCAACAATGTCATTTGTTTGAACCCTTCCGGTGAGGACCGGAAGTGACGGCTGACAAAATGTAACACGTTAAACACATCTTCAATCAAATGTCTATTACCTATGTAAGTTTTGTGTCTTGATCACTAACAGTTTCTGATTAACGGCGGGTACACAATATAGTATAAAAAAGCTACTTGAGATATTTGAGATATCTCACCGGAAATAGATCTTTTTTTTGTTTATTTAACATCGCATAAATGAAAAGATCCATGCTAAAATAATTATTCTATGTAAAATAACTACAAAAGGTAAAAAAAGTAATTTTTGAAGTGCTTCCGGTTACGACCGGAAGTTACGCCGAACAAAACAAAATAGTGTAAACACATCTACATATATAGGTCTATCATCCTGCAAAGTTTGATTGTTCAAGTCATTACAATATTTAAGATCTCGAGGAGTCAAGTTTTTTTGTTTTGGGACAGGAAACGGACAAACGGAAGTACTCAGTGAAAATTGAAAGTTAGTAGTTCTTATACATTTGACAACAGGACTTTATTGCCTATCAATTTATCTAAAATTGGCAAAGAAAATCAGTTAAACTTATAAACAGCTTGATTTGTTTGAACTTTTCCGGTGTGGACCGGAAGTGCGGGCCGACAAAATAAAAGCAGTTAAACACTTCTTCAGTCTAATGTCTATCATCCATGAAAGTTTCGTTTCTTGATCACTTATACTTTCTAAGATCTCGCTGGTACAAAATTTATTTTTAGAAAGCTACCTGAGATATTTGAGATATCTCACCGGAAGTGGAATTTTTCTGTTGATTGAACATTGCATAGATGACATATATAAAGATTTATGCTGATATATTTATTCTTTGTAAATGAAATTAAATACGTAAAAGAATTATTTTTTGAATTGCTTCCGGTGACGACCGGAAGTTACGACGAACAATACAAACTAGTTTAAACACATCTACAGCTATAGGTCTATTATCCTACAAAGTAAAAATGTAAAAGTCCTTGTCGTTTTTGAGATCTCGAGGTGACAAGCTTCTTTGTCGCGGGACAGGAAACGGACGACCGGAAATGAATTTAAAAAAAATGAAAAAAACGCCTGGAGACGTTATTATTATCTATCATTCCTGAGAATTTCAGAAAAATCTATCCACTCATATCTGAGAAATTCTGCCGACAAAAAAGGGGGGAAAAATAATAATAATAATACTAGATGCGATCTCGTTACGAGTAACGAGTAGGTCTTCCGTTCGATTTTTAAAACGATACGATGAATAATGGATAAAACTTTAGATATAAATGATGAAATATTTTAGAGGCCAACCCTGTAGATCCTAAATGGGGACAGACATTGGTGTTTTGATTGATGGAATCAATTAGAATTATCAGTACAGACATTTTCTCTTCTACTATGCTTAACAAAATATGTCTCATTCTCTAGATATATTGCGTAAAAGTTTAAGGACTTTGGCCCCTATAAATCCCTAATTACATTATAAATGGATATGGTTATAATTTTTTCTGATAGATTTTGTTACGATCAATAACTTGCTTCTATAATGCATTACAACATCTTTACCGTTTTTAAGTTATTTGTAATAGACTTTACGAGTAGCTTGGCCCCAAATTAAAGGGACCAGCCCCTTTTTCTTGATTTTATACGAAAGGTCTTAGGAATACTAACATTTTTGTTTTTACACTTATTTAAAATTGATGTTCATTTTTAAGATATAAATGATTGAATCTTTTTAGGGGCCAGACCTCTAGATCCTTAATCGGCACAGCCATTGGTGTTTTGATTAATGGAATCGATTAGAATCATCAGTACAGACATTTTCTCTTCTACTATGCTTAACAAAATATGTCTCATTCTCTAGATATATTGCGTAAAAGTTTAAGGACTTTGGCCCCTATAAATCCCTAATTACGTAATAAATGGATATGGTTATAATTTTTTCTGATAGATTTTGTTACGATCAATAACTTGCTTCTATAATGCATTACAACATCTTTACCGTTTTTAAGTTATTTGTAATAGACTTTACGAGTAGCTTGGCCCCAAATTAAAGGGACCAGCCCCTTTTTCTTGATTTTTTACGAAAGGTCTTAGGAATACTAACATTTTTGTTCTTACACCTATTTAAAATTGATGTTCATTTTTAAGATATAAATGATTGAATCTTTTTAGGGACCAGACCTCTAGATCCTTAATCGGCACAGCCATTGGTGTTTTGATTAATGGAATCGATTAGAATCATCAATACAAACAATTTCTCTTCTACAATGCTTAACAAAATATGTCTACTTCTATAGATATATTGCGTCAAAGTTTAAGGACGTTGACCCCTTAAAATCTTTAATTATGTAATAAATGGGCGTGGTTATAACTTTTTCTGATAGATATTGTCACGATCAACATTATTGCTTCTATAATGCATTACAACCTCTTTACCATTTTTAAAGTTATTTGTAATAGTCTTTACGAGTCTCTTGGCCCCTCATTAAAGAGGCCAGCCCCTTTTTCTTGATTTAATACGAAAGGTCTAACGAATACTTACATTTTTTGATAGTACACCTATCTTAAATTGTTGTTTATTTTTGAGATAAAAATGATTGAATCTTTTAGGGGCCAGCCCTCTAGATCCTTAATGGTGACAGACATTGGTATTTTGATATGTGGAATCGATTAGAATCATCAGTGCAGACATTTTCTCATCTACAATGCTTAACAAAATATGTCCCCTTCTTTAGTTATATTGCGTCAAAGTTAAAGGACATTGGCCCCTTAAAATCCCTAATTACGTAATAAAAGGGGGTGGCATTGATTTTTTCTGATATATATTGTTACGATCAACATTATTGCTTCTATAATGCGTTATATAATCTTTATCGTTTTTAAGTAATTGGTAATACAGTTTAAGAGCACCTTGGCCCTTTATGAAAGGGGCAAGCCGCTTTTTGTTGATTTCATAAGAAAGATCTCTCAAATACTTACATTTTTTGCACCTACACCTATCTTAAATTGTTGTTCATTTTTGAGATACAAATGATTGAATATTTTAGGGGCCAGCCCTGTCGATCCTTAATGTGGACAGACATTGGTGATTTGATAAGTGGAATCGATTAGAATCATGAATACAACCATTTTCTCTTCTTCAATGCTTAACAAAATATGTCTCGTTCTCTAGATATATTGTATCAACTTTTGAGAACATTGGCCCCTAAAAATCCCTAATTACGTAATAAATGGGTGTGGCATTAAAATTTTCAGATAGATTTTTTTACGATCAATAACTTGCTTCTATAATGTATTACAAAATCGTTATCGTTTTTAAGTTATTTGTAATAGACTTTACGAGCCTATTGGCCCCTAATTTAAGGGGCCAACCCCTTTTCCTTGATATCGGTGAAAAGAACTTTTTGTACTCTATCACTTCTGTTATATATGTCTTATCAAAATATCAACTACTAAAAAGATACAGATCACAACGTATGAAAATTTTAATTAAAAATTCTGGCCAATTTTCGAGCCATAGCGAGCTCCAAGAAATGGCGCCACAGGCGTAAAACAAAAACAATAGGCACAACTTCAAACTATGGTCTACCTATCCTGAAAATTTCATATGCATATCTCTAATAGTTTTCGAGATCAAGTGTGCACAAAATGGGTCGAAAAGTTTACAAAATGGCCGATTAATCGGTACCGGAAATGACGACGGCAAAAATTTTAAAAACAAATTAAATTCAGGTCACTTCCAAACTCGTGTTAAAAAATGGTCGAAATCGGTTGGATAGTTTTCGAGAAATCGCGTGCACAAAATTTGTGGAAAAAAAAAATAATAACTAGACCCTCGTTGCGAGCAACAAGAGGTCTTCCGTTTGAATACACCTTAAAAAAGACTATAGAGATAACTGTTCTTTTCTACCATTTTTTAACACTCTTTAAACATAGAGCAAAACCAATACTGGATATCTAAAACGCTATGTAAAAGTCAAATCCAATATTGCAAAATCCGTATTGTGACTTATTTCGATCCTCGGTCACTTCGCCGGCATCAAAGACATTCTGCTGCAACAACAGTGAATCAGGTTCCAACGATGCAACTGCATTACAAATAGATAAAATAGCTAACCGCGGGTCGAAAAACAAATATTTTTTATATTTATACATGTTCTAACATTTAAAATTATTCTTATGTTTAGAATGACTTTTTTCAAAGTATGTCAAGAGAGAGAGAGAGAGAGAGAGAGAGAGAGAGAGAGAGAGAGAGTTCGTAATCATCACATGTCATCGTAGAGGCGGAGTTCATTCACTTCTCATGATTTGAGAGAGAGAGAGAGAGAGAGAGAGAGAGAGAGAGAGATACAATTCAAACATGTATATAATCTGTAAAAAAAAAGTTTGTCAATAAACGCATGTATACATGCATGCCTGTATCCAAGAATGTGGAGAAACATTAAACATTAATTTAAAGTCATGTATAATAATGTAAATATAAGCATATTGTTAGGATAACGGTTATTTCCTACCCACAGTCGCTAATTGTTGTGTGCACACAGTCATTGAGATAGCGGCATTTCTATAATGCCGGCAAAGCGACCCGGCGAGCTCTAATGCGGTCGTATAACAGGGGTGATTCGGCGGCATGAATTTGATGCCGGCGATGCTACGAGCGTCTGAATTTAAATAGCTGCTGATAAAAAAAGACTGTCACATAGCAGGAAATTAACGGTATTTCTAACTGGGCTCTATATTTGTACTGTATAAAAACCCCGATATTATTTGATTTATTATAAAACTTAAACGGAAAACATTTTAAACCATCATTTTCAAGATAAAATCGTAAAACAAACCACAATTAAAAAAGAAAAAACGTTCGACACTCGGGGACTGAACCCGGGTCGCCTGGGCACAAGTCCACCACTCTAACGACTGAGCTACGCGGACTCTCGCTTCAAGACTTTGAAGCCTAATATCTTGAGAATGCGTGGATCGATTTTAAAACGGATTTCATATTCTGAAGTTTTGAACGCGTCTCTATTGAATACTAAAATAAAAAAATTCAAGTCAAAAAAGTTGAAAAATGATAATTCTTTGTTTCCTTCCGGTGACGACCGGAATAGACGGCGGACGTTCGGATATGCGAAGGGCACTGCGGCAGACAACTATCTACCATCCCTGAAAATTTGAAAGTTCTATCTTAAATACTTTTGGAGAAAAATCGTGAACAAGCAAAAACATAAAATTTTTAATATCACGGGACCGGAAGTGACGACCAAAAAACCTCGTGTAATTTTCTTACAAATTTAGTCGTGAATAAGATTTTAAAGTTTCATCAAAATCGGTTAAAGCGTTTTTGAGAAACCGTGACAGAAAAAAAATAATAATAACTAGACGCTCGTTGCGAGCAACAAGAGGTCTTCCGTTTGAATACACCTTAAAAAAGACTATAGAGATACCTGTTCTTTTCTACAATTTCTTAACTGATATTGTAAAATCCGTATTGTGACGTATCTCGATCCTCGGTCACTTCGCCGGCATCAAAGACATTCCGCCGCAACAACAGTGAATCAGATTCCAACGATGCAACTGCATTACAAATAGTTAAAATAGCTAACCGCGGGTCGAGAAACAAATAGTTTTCATATTTATACATGTACTAACATTTAAAATTATTCTTATATTTAGAATGACTTTTTTCAATAGTATGTTGAGAGAGAGAGAGAGAGAGAGAGAGAGAGAGAGAGAGAGAGAGAGAGAGAGAGAGAGAGAGAATGAGAGAGAGAGAGAGAGTTATCACCACATGTCATCGTAGAGGCGGAGTTCAGACATTCACTGCTCATGACTTGACTGAGAGAGAGAGAGAGAGAGAGAGAGAGAGAGAGAGAGAGAGAGAGAGAGAGAGAGAGAGAGAGAGAGAGAGAGAATTCAAACATGTATATAAGCTTTTAAAAACACATTTGTCAATAAACGCATGTATACATGCATGCCTGTATCCAAGTATGTGGAGAAACATTGAACAACCCTCAATTTAAAGTCATGTATAATAATTGAAACATAAGCATATTGTTAGGAGAACGGGTCATTTCCTACCCGCGGACGCTAATTGTTGTGTGCACACAGACATTGAGATGGCGGCGTTTCCTTGATGCTGGCAAAGCGACCCGGCGAGCTGTAATGCGGTCGTATTACAGGAGTGCTTCGGCGGCATGACTTTGATGTCGGCGTTGCTACGAGCGTCTGAAATTAAATAGCTGCTGATAAAAAAAGGCTTGTCACAAAGCAGGAAATTTACGGTATTTCTAACCAGGCTCTATATTTGTACTGAAAAAAAACGATATTATTTTGATTTATGATAAAATTTAAACGGAAAACATTTTAAACCATCGTTTTCAAGATAAAATCGTAAAACGAACCACAATTAAGAAATAAAAAAACGTTCGACACTCGGGGACTGAACCCGGGTCGCCTGGGCACAAGTCCACCACTCTAACGACTGAGCTACGCGGACTCTCGCTTCAAGACTTTGAAGCCTAAAATCTCGAGAATGCGTGGATCGATTTTAAAACGGATTTCATATTCTGAAGTCTTGAACGCGTCTCTATCGAATACAAACATAATAAAAATTGAAATCAAAAAAGTTGAAAAATAATAATTTTTTGTTTCCTTCCGGTGACGACCGGAAGTGACGGCGGACGTTCGCATATGCGAAGGGCACTGTGACAGACGACTCCCTATCATCCCAGAAAATTTAAAAGTTCTATCTTAAATACTTTTGAAGAAAAATCGTGAACAAACAAAAACATAAAATTTTTAATATCGCGGGACCGGAAGTGACGACCAAAAAAACCTCGTGTAATTTTCTTACAAATTTAGTCATGAATAAGATTTGAAAGTTTCATTAGAATCGGCTGAAGCGTTTTTGAGAAAACGTGACAGAAAAAAAAACCAATAATAATAATAGTGAAAAAGAAACAAAGCAATAATAGTAAGGTCTTCCGTTGAAAACGGAAGACCTTAACTAGACGCTCGTTGCGAGCAACAAGAGGTCTTCCGTTTGAATACACCTTTAAAAAGACTATAGAGATAGTTGTTCTTTTCTACCATTTCTTAACACTCTTTAACATAGAGCAAAACCAATATCGGATATCTAAAACGCTATGTAAAAGTCAAACCAATATTGTAAAATCCGTATTGTGACGTATTTCGATCATCGGTCACTTCGCCGGCATCAAAGAAATTCCGCAGCAACAACAGTGAATCAGGTTCCAACGATGCAACTGCATTACAAATAGATAAAATAGCTAACCGCGGGTCGAAAAACAAATTTTTTTTCATATTTATATATGTACTAACATTTAAAATTATTCTTATGTTTAGAATGACTTTTTTCAATAGTATGTCGAGAGAGAGAGAGAGAGAGAGAGAGAGAGAGAGAGAGAGAGAGAGAGAGAGAGAGAGGTCTTAGCTAGACTAAGCAAATTTTTTGCTTATTGGAATAAAACTTTATATTTAGTATCGACATCTGTCTGGGTTGACCCCTGAATCTAATATAGATTAGAATACTACGGACAAGCAAGGCTACAAATGCAGAAAAGTTTCAATGAATTGTTTAGATCCGTGTTTACTCTGATGGTGTTTTGTATTTTTTTCTTTGTAATTTTGAGTTTGAACACAGTTCGTTATCACCACATGCCATCGTAGAGTCGGAGTTCAGACATTCACTGCTCATGACTTGACGGAGAGAGAGAGACAGAGAGAGAGAGAGAGAGAGAGAGAGAGAGAGAAGTAAATGTACAATTCAAACATGTATATAATCTGTAAAAAAAAAACATTTGTCAATAAACGCATGTATATATGCATGCCTGTATCCACGTATGTAGAGAAACATTAAACAACCCTCAATTTAAAGTCATGTATAATAATTCAAACATGGACATTTTGTTAGGAGAACGGTTATTTCCTACCCGCAGTCGCTAATTGTTGTGTGCACACAGACATTGAGATAGCGGCATTTCTTTGATGCCGGCAAAGCGACCCGGCGAGCTCTAATGCGGTCGTATTACAGGGGTGTTTCGGCGGCATGACTTTGAAGCCGGCGTTGCTACGAGCGTCTGAATTTAGATAGCTGCTGATAAAAAAAAAAGACTGTCACATAGCAGGAAATTAACGGTATTTCTAACCGGACTCTATATTTGTACTGAATAAAAACCCCGATATTATTTTGATTTATGATAAAATTTAAACGGAAAACATTTTAAGCCATCATTGTCAAGATAAAATCGTAAAACAAACCACAATTAAGAAAGAAAAAAACGTTCGACACTCGGGGACTGAACCCGGGTCGCCTGGGCACAAGTCCACCACTCTAACGACTGAGCTACGCGGACTCTCGCTTCAAGACTTTGAAGCCTAATATCTCGAGAATGCGTGGATCGATTTTAAAACGGATTTCATATTCTGAAGTTTTGAACGCGTCTCTATTGAATACTAAAATAAAAAAATTCAAGTCAAAAAAGTTGAAAAATGATAATTCTTTGTTTCCTTCCGGTGACGACCGGAATAGACGGCGGACGTTCGGATATGCGAAGGGCACTGCGGCAGACGACTATCTATCATCCCTGAAAATTTGAAAGTTTTATTTAAAAAACTTTTGGAGAAAAACCGGGAACAAGCGAAAACATAAATTTTTAATATCGCGGGACCGGAAGTGACGACCAAGAAAACCTCGTGTAATTTTCTTACAAATTTAGTCATGAATAAGATTTGAAAGTTTTATCAAAATCGGCTGAAGCGTTTTTGAGAAACCGTGACAGAAAAAAAAAAATAATAATAATAGGGGAAAAGAAACAAAGCAATAACAATAAGGTCTTCCGTTGGAAACGGAAGACCTTAATAATAGTGAAAAAGAAACAAAGCAATAATAGTAAGGTCTTCCGTTGAAAACGGAAGACCTTAAAAAAAGAAACAAAGCAATAACAATAAGGTCTTCCGTTGGAAACGGAAGACCTTAATAATAGAGGAAAAGAAACAAAGCAAAAACAATAAGGTCTTCCGTTGGAAACGGAAGACCTTAACTAGATACGATCTCGTTACGAGTAACGAGTAGGTCTTCCGTTCAATTTTTTAAACGATACGATTAAAATAATAATGAAATTTCAAAATTCCCCCTCAACCTCTCCCTTTCAGATAATGTATATGATTGTCAATATCATTTACAATGCTTAACAAAATGTTTTGCTTTTTCAACCAAATCACATTAAAGATTTAAGATTTTAGTTCCCTAAAATCTTTAATTATGTAATAAATGGGCGTGGTTATAACTTTTACTGATAGATATTGTCACGATCAACATTATTGCTTCTATAATGCATTACAAACTCTTTACCTTTTTAAAGTTATTTGTAATAGTCTTTACGAGTCTCTTGGCCCCTAATTAAAGAGGCCAGCCCCTTTTTATTGATTTTGTTGAAAAGGTCTTAAGAATACTAACATTTTTTGTTCTTACACCTATCTAAAATTGTTGTTCATTTTTTAGATACAAATGATTGAATTTTTTAGGGGCCAGCCCTCTAGATCCTTAATGGGAACAGGCATTGGTGTTTTGATTAGTGGCATCGATTAGAATCATTGATACAGACATTTTCTCTTCTACAATTCTTTAGAAAATATGTCTCCTTCTCTAGATATATTGCGTCAAAGTTTAAGTATTTTGGCCCCTAAAAATCCCAAATTACGTAATAAATGGGCATGGCAATGATTTTTCCTGATACATATTGTTACGATCAACAACTTTCCTTCTATAATGCATTACAAAATCTTTATCGTTTTTAAGTTATTTGTAATAGAGTTTACGAGTGTCTTGGCCCCTAATTAAAGGGACCAGCCCCTTTTTCTTGATTTTGTTGAAAAGGTCTTTATTTTTATCTTCTACCCCTAAAAACCCCTAATTACTTAACAGATGAGAAATATATCATATTGTTATGGCAAATAACTGTAAGATTAGCATTTTTTTCTTCTATAACATATTACAAAATATTCCGCAGTAAAGAGCTATAGATGAAATATTTTAGACCCCAGTGGCCTCTAATTTGTGGAGCCAGTCCCTTTTTCTTGATATCAAATGAAAGGTCTTTTGATTTGAAATATATCTTGTTCAACAAGCATTTAGAAATAAGTTACCGTTCTTGTTATATTTTGAACAGAACGTTTTACAGTCCGACCCTTTATCTCCATTTGGGGAATGTTTTAAAAAATTTTGATTGGGGCATATTCTATATTGCTTTTAAAAATAGTTCTCCTTTTTCAGATATTTAACATCGAAGATTTTGTGTTCTGGTCACTTATTAAATCACGTATTTACTTGACATATGATTTTTGTTTTAATTGAGGCTAGTAACTGTTTCATGGAAATTTTTCCTTACGCGACACCTAACAAAATATTCCTCATTAAAGAGAAATTGATGGAAGATTTAAGACCCATCTAGGCGCCAAATATGAAGGGCCAGTCCCTTTTTCTTGATGTCAAATATAAGGTCTTGTGATTTTTAAGACAATTTGTTCAACAAGGGTTATGAAATTCTTTACCGTTTCCATGATATCTAGAAAAGAACGTTTTAGGGCCCGATCCCTTTTCTCTTTATTGGGGCCGTTAAATGAATTTATTATGGTGGCATATCGATAAGAACATTATTCTGAGCATCTTTTCTTCTAAATTGCTTTTCAAAATAGTTCTCCTTTTTAGATATTCAAGAATTTTGTGTTTTGGTCCCTTAAAATTCCTAATTACGTAACATATGAGAAAAATGTTATTTTGCATTGGTTAACTACATTGGGAGATTCATTTTTGCATCTGTAATTTATAACAAAATATTCCTTAGTTAAACTCAGGTTTAAGGTTAAAGGGAGATAACTCACAGATTTTTCATTGTGACGTAACACCAACTACCATTTATTTAAGCTATGACGTCAAAATTTATATGACGTCATAATTGGTCTAATGTTTTTAGCTCACCCGAGACCGGGAAATGAGCTATTCTGATCACAATATGTCTGTCGTCCGTCTGTCCGTCTGCCCGTCCGTCTGTAAACTTTTCATACTTCTCCAGAACCACTGGGCCAATTTTAACCAAACTTGGCACAATGCATCCTTAGGGAAAGAGGATTAAAAGTTGTGAATTAAAGATCACGCTCTTTTACAAGGGGAGATAATTAGCAACAATTAAAAAATTTTGAAAATTTTTAAAAAATCTTCTTTTCAAGAACCATTAAGCCAGGAAAGCTGAAATTCATGTGAAAACAGCAGGTAGTGTAGATTCAAAGTTCTGAAAATCATAACTCCTAGGGTTAGGGTGGGACCACAATAGGGGGGTCAAATTAAACATTAGAATATTAGAGAAAATCTTTTAAAATCTTCTTTTCAAGAACCATTTGGCAAGGAAAGTTGAAACTGGGATGGAAGCATTCTCAAGTAGTGTAGATTCAAAGTTGTGAAAATCAAGACCTATGGTTGTGGAGTGGGTCCATAAGGGGGAGGGGGCGGGGGGCGTCAAATTTTTACATAGGAATAAATAGAGTAAATCTTTAAAAATCTTCTTGTCAGAAACAATCCGCCAGGAAAGCTGAAACTTGTGCGGAAGCATTCTCAGGTAATGTAGATTCAAAATTGTGAAAATCATGACCTTCGGGTGAAGAGAGGGGCCATGATGTGGGTCGAATTTTTTACATAGGAATATATAGAGAAAAGTCTTTAAATATTTCCTTCTCAGAAACCAATCAGCCAGGAAAGCTGATTACGTAAATACATGAGAGAAGCAAGGTACTGTCCTCGAGATCAACATTTCTGCTTCTTAAACAAATCACAAATTATTGCTCAGTACAGAGTTACGATTAAAAAAAAAATTATAGCCCTTTTGATCATTAATCTGAGAGGCCAGTCTCTTTTTCTTTATTTCAAATAAAAGATCTCGTAAATATATTTTGTTCAACAAGTTTCAGAAATTGTTAACCGTTCTGAGAAAGGAGTAACAGAGTAAAAGGATCGGCCCGATCCTTTTACTCCTTGCTCGGGCCACGAACCAAACATTTTTAAGTAGCAAAGTGTAGAGAACATTATTCTAAACAATTTTTCCACTACATTGATTTTTAAAATTATTTCTCCTTTTTCAGACATTAACGATCAACGTTTTAAACTTCTGGCCCCTTGAAACCTCTTATTACGTAACATATTATTTAAGTATGGTACTGTGTAGATAAACAGCTGTACATTGAACATTTTTGCTTTGATTTATAATAACAAATTTTTGCTCAGTTAAGATTTATTTGAAAAAAAACTTAAAACCTCTCTTGGTCGCTTATTTGAAGGACCAACACCTTTTTGCTGATATCAAATGAAAACACATGTAAATCTTAACAACTTTTCCTTTAAATGTTTTACAAAATATTTACGCATTTAATAATTAAGAAAATGTGCAAAACGTTGGTGAAAAACAATTTCGCCAATTTTCGAGCTTGGGCGAGCTTCGCGGCGCCTTGTGCATTTTCTACAAGTATAAAATTCAGACAATCCTCTACAGATATTCATCTATTATTTTTGAACATCTCGAACAGGAAGTGGCCTAAAATAAACCTAAAATTCAATAATAATCAAGTACGTCCTGAAGCATGTCCAGAAAGTATCATGCAAATTAGTCCAGTAGAAAAAAAGTAGGAAAAAATAATAATAACTAGACACGATCTAGTTGCGAGCAACGAGGAGGTCTTCCATCCGATTTTTAGAATATGGAATGACTTTGCTCTTGATCTTCGTCAACGAAACGTATCTGAAAATTGAGGCGGGATCTAAGAGTTATGGATGAAAGACTATCAACCCCTCTGGTGTCCATTATTTGAGGGTTCAAGCTCGTTTTCCTTCATTTCAGTTAAAAGGTATTTTTGTCTGCCGCTAATAAGTGTTTAAAAATTGGTTACCGTTCTTGAGAAATCTTTGAAAGATCGTTTCGAGATCCGGTTCTATTACTCCTTTTAGACTCCAGATAACAAACAATAAATGGTTGTACATGTAGCTTGTTAAACAAATTATTTAAAGTATCTTCTGTTCAAAACTGCTTTTCAGAATTTTACTCCATTTCAAGATATTGAGGATCAAAGTTTCGGACTTCTGACCACTTAAAATCCCTAATTACATAACAAAGGAGTAAATAACTGCCATTTATAGATAAATAACGTTATGATGAACATAATAGCTTTTATAACGTATTACAAAATATTTCACAGTTAAAAGTTATAATTTAAAGACTTTAGAGCCCTTTCGGCCCCTATTTTGAAGGGCAAGACCCTTTTTCTTCATGTGAAAAGAAAGCTCTTGTCAATTCATACACATCTTGTTCAACAAGTGTTTAGAAATTTTGCAGGGTTCTCGAGGTATCGGGAGAAGGTCGTTTAAGGGGCCGACCCTGTAACTCCTTTTAGGGACCGGATAACAAAGAAATTATGGTTGCATATTGTTAAGCACATTATTTTGAGCACCTTCTGTTCAATATTGCTTTTCAGAATTTTCCTCCATTTTGAGATATTGATGACCAAAGTTTCGGATTTCTGACCCCTTAAAATCCCTAATTACGTACCGAAAGAGTAAATAATTGTCATGTATAGGTAAATAACGTTATATGAAACATAATTGCTTCTATAACGTATACCAAAATATTTCACAGTTAAAAGTTATCATTAAAAGAATTTAAAGCCCTCTCGGCCCCTTATTTGAAGGGCCAGCCCCTTTTTCTTGATGTCATAAGAAAGCTCTTGACATTATAAAGTTTTTTATTCTACATGTTTTAACAAAATACTTTCGAGAAAAGAAATATTAAAAGAAACCCACTAAAATCAGAGATATTCTTACGCTTTTTTTAATCGTAATTTTCGATCTCGGGCGAGCTTCGGCGCTTTTGGTCACAGGAAAATATATATACATGTACCACATGTCAGATCTACAACCTTTTGTCTACAATCCCTGAAATTTTGAACTCAATATCTTAAATCGTTTAGGAGTTTACCCCTGGACAAGCCGACCCTCTGAAAATCGTTAATTTGTGAATAT
Organism: Magallana ariakensis; assembly: GCA_020458035.1. Lineage (NCBI taxonomy): Eukaryota > Metazoa > Mollusca > Bivalvia > Ostreida > Ostreidae > Magallana > Magallana ariakensis. Next base: position 46,018,847 of record CM035813.1, read on the forward strand.
CTCAAAACCGAGAGTGACGTCATCATTGAAAAAAATTCCAATAAGGGTCAGATCATTATCTATCAGATCTGAAAGTTTCATGTAAATCGGTTGAGTAGTTTTAGAGATTTCGCGTAGACAAAATTTGTTTGAAAAAAAAAAAAATAATAATAATAGGGAAAAAGAAACCGAACGAAAACAATAAGGTATTCCGTTGGAAACGGAAGACCTTAACTAAAGTAAAGCTTATTGCAAGGCATCGTCACAAGACAAGAATTGTTCTTAAGTACGAGTTAACAAAAATACAAACGATTCCAAGAACAATTAAAATAACTCAAAATCAAACTAAAATCATGCTTTTAAGCGTCCTCCACTCACCTGTGAAACGTTCTGCATACAAAATACAAACCTAAATTTCTAAATTACTTAAAGATATTGATTTTTGCATGTGTTTGAATTAAAATGACAGAACAAAAATTAAATTTTTTTTTTTGGGGGGGGGGGGGTGATCATTTTTTTTATATTGTACTACCATTCATGAAAATAAAAGTCATTGGGTATTCGAACTCAGGACCTGTAATTTCTATTACAACATATATCACAAGTATAATGATAAGTTTTTGTATACCTCATTGAGGAATCTAGCATGTTATTAGAAATATTCTTTAAAAATAAGCTTCACAAAATTCCTTACAAACAGAGATATATAGCACGTTCTAGTAATGTTCTACCAAACCTCTCTCTTTACTCCTTACTAAAATTCTTACAGTAGTGAAGGAGAAACATCAAGAGTACTGTACCCAAATATGCTAGAGAAGTGGTGTGAATCAGATGTGGATACCAAAAAACTCTAAAGAATTGTTCGAAACTTTGAGGTCACAAAATCTTACCAAAATCAATAGCATCAAAACGTACGATTTTTCAACGCTTTATACAACCATTCCCCACAAAAAATTAAAATCTAGGCTTTTTGATATCATCGACAGTTGTTTCTTCAATAAAAATGGAAGTCCTAAAAATGCTTACCTTGTCATTGGAAATCAAAAGAATTATTTTGTTAAAAACCATTCTGATTGCACACACAAGTACTCTGAAGTTGACATTAAAAAGATGCTTAAGTTTCTGATAGACAACATCTATGTAGTTTTTGGAAATCAAATCTTCCAACAATCTGTTGGAATTCCCATGGGTACCAACTGTGCCCCATTGTTAGCAGACCTATTTTTGTATTCTTATGAAGCAGAATTTATTCAAAAAATTGTACGTGAAAAAAAAATAAATCAATCGATGTGGCCTTCAACTCAACATTCGGGTATATCGACGACGTATTATCAGTTAACAATTGTTATTTCCATACTAACGTCGACTCGATATATCCGAGTGAACTTGAAATAAAAGATACCACAGATTCTGCGTCATCTGTTTCATATTTGGATATTTTACTGGAAATGGACATTGATGGTAACCTAACAACAAAACTTTATGATAAACGCGATGACTTCAATTTTTCTATAGTCAACTTTCCTTACATATGTAGCAATATACCTTCATCACCTGCTTATGATGTTTTTGTCTCTCAGTTAATTCGTTACGCAAGGGCATGCTCTTCGTATGAATAGTTTCTAAGGCGAGGCAAGCTACTTACAAACAAGTTCATAAAACAGGGCTATCCAACAGTCTCGTTTGAAGTCATCTTTTCGTAAGTTCTATGGTCGATACAACGACCTTGTCAGCAAATACAATTGCTTGCTTTTGTAATGAATAGATTGAAGAACCCTCTAAGTGTACTAAAGACATTAGTTAAAGTTCCAAGTCCCTTTCTCTTATGGTTTCAGGGTCAAATACCCTCATAATTTTCCGAAAGCAGTACGATGTAAATGAGTGTTTTGATAAGTCCCGAAACAAAAATTTCACTTCGCATACGGAAGAAAAATAAAATAAACAGAAAAATGTCATTAGGCTTTTACACTGTGGTGTTAAGACCTAATAAAGAAGTCGCGATATCATTCGATATAGCATAAATCTGAGTATTCATGCTAAATCGAACATTATGGCGCAAATTTTTTTTTCTTTTTTCGTCGAAGGTTAAGGTCATCCGTTTCGCAAAAATATAAAAAAGGGGGTTTACGGGCTTGTCACACAAGATATAATTTTGGACTCCGTGTCAAATAGTTCTTTATTGCCAGGGGTCAAGGTCAAAGTTCAAGGTCAAAGCTCTGTCAACTTTCAGGGGATGCGCCTGCTCCGAAAGATCACCCACTTTTGCAACATGACAGCTTTACCGATCCTAGTTAACCTTAACCTTCGACCTTGACCTGTGTTGCAGCCAAAAAGTTCGTCGAAGCCATCGCAAGTGGTTTCATGACTCCGCACTTAGTCCTTTCATTTTTTTCTTTTTTTTTTGTAAAAATTTTAAAAATTTGAAAGCCAGTCATTCTACGAGGAGACTGCAAAACATTTGTCTTTCGAAAATTTGCGACTTCTTGTCAGATCGACAATATCCGCAAAGGTTTCCAACGTGTAAGTGTCCCAGCTTCTGAGGAGTAGCAATAACAAACTTTTACGTGCACGTGTCAATAGTCACGAAACGGGAGGTGTTTTTAAAACGCAGGGTCAAATGCTCTAATCATTTTCCGAAAGCAGTACGACGTGCATGAATGCGTTTCGATAAGTCACTTTTTCGGAAAAAAAAAATAATAATAAAAATAAACAGAACAATATCAATAAGTCTTTCCACTGTGGTGTAAAGACCAAAAACATAAGAATTACACAAAGTCTTTCACCTGAAAGGTGGACAGACCTAACTAGTAGACTAATTGTTGACAATTAGAGGTCTTTCCAGTCCATTATGTTTTATGTTTAAAATATCTTTGCTTCAATAGAATTAGTAAAACATTTTCTCTACGTTACTTCATAAAAAAAAGTCAAAAAATTAAATAGGCTCTCTTTTTTTTTACCCTAACCTTTGACCTTTATGTCATTTTGACTGGTAAAGGTCAACTTTCCAATTTAAAGTGGTCTAATGGCCCTACGGTGTAACGCTCATTTATACTTTGTCAACGTTTGAATATTATTGTTGCTTCTCTTGCAAAATAATAATTTTTGAGGCATACATTATCGAATAAAAATCAAAGAAAAAATTCTACAATCAATAATTCATATTCATTCAATTAAAATTGTTTCTGTTGTTTATGTTTTTATAAAACACTGAAAAATATTGTTAAAAATTTCTAGTAAAATGTAGTCAAAGATGATCGCTGCAATTAGAACAATTAGATAAATTTTAGAATATCAACTGATCGGCAATAAAATTAAGAAACCTTAACTTGTCTTTAAAACTGAGATATAGAATTAGCTAAAGTCATGCCAGTCTATTCACACCGAGAAAAAGAATATCGAAACCAGTGACATCTTATTCTTGGAAAATAATTAAAGTACGATTGTGATATATTCCGTTTACACTCACCCATCATTTAACGCAATCGGTAAAAACATCAGCTAAAATCATATTGACCGATTAATTCAAACAATTGTTTGTTCTTTTCGTGATATTTTACATACACACGTGAACAAAGTTTTACTACAAGTGAATGAAAATGTAGGTCATATAATTCAGATATTGTATCTGTATTATTTTACTGTATTATTTTACTGTATGATTATAAAGGGTCACGGTTATACCTTTCATAAAAGAGATTCGATGAATTAGCTTCAAAATTTATGACTACATTCAAATAGCATTCATATATTTTATGTAAATCTCGTTAAAATGTGGGTATACTTAAGCACGTGTACTTTTGGTAAAATTAGTTTGTAAGTAAAGGTCATTACGAACGCTTCAAATTAGTTTTGTCAGTTTGTATACATATTTTTGGTACAATTACAATTACTCTCATTAACTGACGTTATGAGGAAATCAATTACACATTGTAACATTGATATGAAAAGAAGAGATAGAAAAACATTTATCATGAACAAAGTTAAACAGCGTTTCAAATCAATAACTTACTCGATATCAAAGGAAGTCAAACACTTTTAGGTTATAAACGAAAAAATCGATAAAGATCAAACTGCTTTATCAATAGTTTATTCATCTCCTGGGGCGTTTGGTAATTTTTACAAATAGCGACAATAGTGAATTTAAATCAAAGCATTCTATAAAACGGGTAATTAAATATAAAAACGGACGGAAAAATTTGTCCTTCAGTCTCCAAATGTCAAAAGAAACCAAACAAAAATCGTCTCGCGGCCTACGGAACAAAATTTGTAATCGGCGACAAAGCTCTTTCAGCTCTTCTTTCTAAAATCACATCACTGTTTCATTAATAATACACGTCATACATTTCATTTGAATCAAAGAGAAGACAGTTTTGTCACAGAAAATGGTGATCAAACTCGCAGTGTATTTGATTCACTAATTTTTCATAAAACAGATATTCTGCATTACATTCGAATTGTATGCATCAAAAGCACGCCTGTTGTTCTTAATTAGCATGGAACTTCTGAACTGTTTTATAATGGTAAACTGAATGGTCTAAAGTACCTCTACTTTGCAAAAACAGAGAATATATAAACATAACTTGCTCGAAAAGTCTTCCGTCGCAGTGGCGTCGTAAACATGACGTAATACAAAATCTTGGCCGGGTCTAGGATTGGGTTCTTTAGGCTTAGATAGCTGTGATTTGTTAAATGACGGTATATATACTGTACATGTATTAAGATCTTGATCGATATCTATTCCTCTTTTGCAATGCACGCTCAAAAATGAAATTCATCGAGTTTTCTATATCGAATAATTAAAATAAGAAATAATTGTATAAAAAAATAGTGCTTTTCTTTCAACATAAAAAAAAATGTTTCCTTTAAACAAAAATTTAAAGCAGTGTTCAAATTATGCCACTTACTGACATTATCATAATCAAAATTAAGATGTTTAATATCTTCCAATGAGATGTGAAAATAGTAACATTTTGAATTTTGTCTTAATTCACATTTTTGCTGAAAAGAATTGCTGCATAAAATATTGTTAAGCAGGTTCAGTTAAATTCACTTAAACGTTTGTCATACATTTTCTTTATATTGTTTGTGCATGTACTGGGCCAATATTCTTTATCTAAACAAAAATTTCTGCTTAAATAAGATATGTCGGGAAGATGTTTAAACTTTCAAGACAACATATTTTCGTAGTAAAATTCACATTTTTTCTCTAAGAGACAATGGACTTCGCTATAAAATTTGAATGCATTTAACAAAATCTAGTTAAAACATTTATCAAACAATAAATTGTTTTTCATAATTTAATGTTATTATTAAGGTCTTCCGTTTCTAACGAAAGACCGTATTTTAACTGCTTTCTTACAAAAAAAAAAAAGAATTTCCTCTATTTAAGATCTTCCGTTTCTAACGGAAGTACTTATAGTTTTCGTACTGTTTCTTATTAAGGTCTTCCGTTTCCAACTTAAGACATAATTGTTTTCGTACTGTTTATAAGGGTCTTCCGTTTCCAACGGAAGACCCTCTTGGTATTCTTCGGTTTCTTTTTATAAGGTCTTCCGTTTCCAACGGAAGACCTTATTGTTTTCGTTCGGTTTCTTTTTCCCTATTATTAAGGTCTTCCGTTTTTAACGGAAAACCTTATTGTTTTCGTTCGGTTTCTTTTTCCCTATTATTTTTATTAATAAGGTCTTCCGTTTCCAACAGAAGACCTTATTGTTTTTCTTAGGTTTCTTTTTCCCAATTATTATTAAGGTCTTCCGTTTCCAACGGAAAACCTTATTGTTTTTGTTCGGTTTCTTTTTAGGGTCTTCCGTTTCCAACGGAAGACCCTCTTGTTATTCTATTGTTTTTTTAGGGTCTTCCGTTTCCAACGGAAGACCCTCTTGTTATTCTATTGTTTTTTTAGGGTCTTCCGTTTCCAACGGAAGACCCTCTTGTTATTCTATTGTTTTTTTTTATTATTATTATTCTTTTTCTTTTTTCTTCTGACTTCTTTTTTGCCTTATATCTCAAAAACTATTCAATCGATTTGCATGAAATTTTAAGGGATTATGTGAAATTCTTGTCTTTTGAAGCTATTAAACTTTCAGTCATAAAATCGCTTCCGTTTTTTAGTTACGTCATTTTAAAAATTTTCAAAAAGTGATTTTGTCCACGACTTTTCTCTTAAACGGTTGTTTATAAAGACTTGAAATTTTCTGTGATTGTAAATCTGCCGATTTACTTATGGCATTTTTACAAAAATATGTATTTCGTCACTTCCGGTCGAAACCGGAAATGATTTTAAATTTTCGAAATTTTCATTTTTTGGAGCAAATATTAAAATTATATGCATATTGTAGAGTTTGCAAAGCTAAATACAAAACTGAAATTCGTTTTAAAATCGGGTGATGCATTGCAGAGATATTGGGGTTTAAATATTGATTTTTCCGGAAATTTTGATTCCGCAGTCAAGGTTTAGAAAATAGTGCAAAATTCACACTGAGAGTAACTCCTGCTGAAAACAATTCGTACAGGTCATAATCAGAGTGTTTATTGAAACGATTTTGTTAATTCGATTGATAATTAATTACGTTGAATGTGTAAACTTCGTTTGGAAAAAGAGAAAATTTTGTCAACAGGAATCATAACAAAAACAAAGCAGGTGGAATTGAAAACACAGGTCCCGATTCTAATAGCGAAAAGCGATCGAAAGTCTTTTCTGAAATTTGGTGAAAGTGTTATTCAAATCGCAATATTAAGCCTAACCTAATCGTCGCAGAACTTTCAGTTGTTGAATAATAGAACAACACGTGCAATGTACAGTATAGATTGGATCACTGAATATCGAGTTTGTAAAGATTTCAAATATGAATATATATTTATTGCAATTATTTATTTGAAAAATAAATGCATTAATGTAATGGATGTTAATCTGTGCTCTGCATATTAAACACAAACTTATTAGTTTTAATCGAAATAATTATCGTACGATTCACCATGTCAACTCGCCATGTTTTGACTGCGAACAACAGCTGATAGCGGTGTGTCAACATTTTTAAAAGAAGCATGGCCTGCAAGACGTCGATAGTGGAAAATTCAGCTCAACTATCGTATGAGAGATTATAAAGGTATGTTTCAATACAGGATATGTCGTGTTGACTTTTTCTTTTCAAAGTATTTGTACTTTTCAATCTAATCCGAGATTCCTCTGACTCTAACCTCCGCTTTTGACGTGCGTCACAATATAAAAGCGGGTGGAATATCTAAATATTTTCTGTTCTTTGTTTTTTCACGTGTATGTTTTGCACATCACTCTTTTGAATTTCTATTTATTATTTTGCTATGTATATGTATGTCTTATTGTTTATTGAACAACACACCATGCACTGTAAACAGTGCAATTAAATGGGGTGGGAGTTCCAAGGTACACAAGAGTAGAATGTTGTAATTAGAGTGCATGTTTGCATGATGATAACTTTACCTTTAATATTTGAATATAGCAGATCTTTACCATATCGCCTTTCACTTAATTTATAAATTTAAAAACTCAGACAGACTTGTGCTTAATTAAATAAATATATTTGACATGGTAAATATTCAATCTAATTAAAATTAGACCTTTCGTCTGGCTCTCTGTTATATATGGTTATCGCTAGTGAAAGAGCATGTAAAACAGAGTGCAAGATGAAAAGAACTTCATATTATATCAAGCTCAGATTTTAGGTTAATGTTCCCTGATATCCGTAAACAGTCTTCTCACGATTTAATTATTTCACAGAACCATTGTAATTTGTTTGAGATTAGTTTTATATCATATACCTAGTAGTGTATCAGCCCTGATACACGTGTTTTGGACTGGGTAAGACAGCAACCAAAAGCTAGGGCTGTATCGCCTTCGGGGCTGATATTTCTCTGTCTCAGCCCGTCGTCAAGGGGGTGTATTGCCCTCAAATTTAAATTCATTATTTCCAAATATCTCTGCATTTAATTAAGACTATTTTGTGAAATAACGATAGAATAACAAATAAATAATACAAAGCATCACCTTACACGTCTGAATATTTATATTTATTGCTGAAAATTGAAAAATAATAATTCAAAAATAGCGCCAAAGAGTGATATGTATCTAAGTAAGGGGAGGTAACCTACACAAGGGTTGTGTATTTAGAACAATAGCACGCTTTATTTAATATCAATCAACATTTAAATTATGGAGGATATAGAGAAGCATAGAACGAGACTTATTCTTAGAAAACCAGAGTTTAGATTGTAAAAATTAGGTGGTTAAGTAATGGACGCTCTTTTGAACGTTCTCAAACAACTTGCTATAACAGTAAGGATTTTTATGAATGGAATCGGACAGGAAAGTTGCGGAAACTTACGAAATTCAAGTGAAAGAATTTGACTCACTACAAAGTTGCTTCTCTCTCAATAATTCTGAATTCTAGAAAATAGTGCTTCAGATGATATAACTGTATTTCAAACGACGATGGTTTGTCAACAAAGTCCGACAACTCTTACAGTTCTTAACTCATATAAAAAGAAATAACAAACGAACGAGTTTTGTAAATCCGAAAAAATCTATACCTTCCTCATAGATAAATTTTATTCATTATTTGAATTTGAATAAAAGTCTTTGATTTTAGGTATATGATTTAAACAACCTCACACTATTGTTTTGATCTCGTCCCTGGTATCAGCCTTCGGATGGTATCGGCCCGCGCCCTTCGGGCTTGGGCTGATACCAACCGCTCGGGCTGATACCAGGGCCGAGATCAAAATAATAGTGTGATATTCTATATATCTTTTATACATATTGATTCATTTTAGGTAAATTTTACATGCATATAACATCTCCATTGTATGTAAACAATTTTTAAAGTAAGACAAATATATGTAATAATTCTTACTGCATGTGCCTCAGATCTCTCTCTCTCTCTCTCTCTCTCTCTCTCTCTCTCTCTCTCTCTCTCTCTCTCTCGTGCTTTTAATCTTGGCAAAGCATCAGAGAGCAACTTAATTTTGTAAAAAAATATCTCTGTCTAGTAAAAGAAATCAACTGTGCATTGAATTTTAAAATGAGCATCTTATCAATCCCTTATTTTTTTAATGTGAAACCAAAATCCAAAGCTTTGTAAAATTGTTCATGGAATTTTATGCGCATTATACATAGTATTGTTTTTAAAACATGATATTAATAAGAAAAAAAAACCTCACTAAATTTATTCGCAAAAGAAAAACCCAGTAGAATTGATAAAACATGGTATAGCAGAAGCTTATACTTTGACGCTGTTTGGATGGGTAATATTCCTTTGTAGTTTATGAATTGAAATATTGACTGTTGCACAATGAGTAAAACTCTCTTTCTCTCTCTCTCTCTCTCTCTCTCTCTCTCTCTCTCTCTCTCTCTCTCTTAATTTGATATGTTTATACCTAAAAAAAGGGGAAAAAATTAATCTTATATTATGACTTGATATGCAAATGTTTGTTTTTGAAGTGCCTAAATGTTTTTAATAATGTCATGTATTGGGATATGTCATACAGTTCAGTTCAGTTCTTTATTAACTTTAAGCTGTACAGCTTATCAGTACAATAAATATAAACAATATACACGTACAGGATACTTATTACACTATATGGCCAGCGTATTTTTTCCAGAAATACCAGCATATGTTAATGTAAACACAGCTATAAGTTAGGTTGAAACTTCAATTGCGCTTGCGTAAATTGGAATTCTGGGAAGGAATTAGATACAGGTAACTCTCGATAACTCGAAGTCCATGGGACCGAGGAAAAACTTCGAGGTATCAAGAGTTCGAGTTTTCAAGAGTTCGGAGTTTTCCGGGTTGACCGACGGGTTTTAAAATTAGTCTTACCGGATGTTATGAATAAGCCATTTATTAAGAGCTTACCTTTAGGCACGTGCTTAAACAATGTTTTCTTTTCAGTTAAATATACAGACCTGGATGTTTTAAAAACTAAATAGAAACAAATATTGAATAAAATCATGATACACTGTAATTATTTATTTAATGCATCATATTGTGATCAGATTGCTCAGTACTACTGGACTGCGAGACGACATGTCGTAAATTAGATAATTGAATATCACCCATTGTTACCATTTTACGGGTCCTTCACCAGCTGTAAGAACTTGTTCAGCAGTAATCATTATAATGACAATGATGCTGATAAGCATAATTTCTACAGTTTTATAATTCTAAAATTTTTACCATGGCTCAAAATTATCGTTCCGTCTCAATTAATTTATCATTTTCACTGCACCTTCAAATTATCGTAAAACGGTCGGTGCTAATTATAGATAAGGTACTGGTATGGTTAATCATCAAACAATTATCACCTGGCAGGACAAGTGTCGCCTGAATAAACAACCCGTGACACGGGTCCCGCATCTAACGCCTGGAGCCATTTAAATGACCAAGTAGGTGTTAATTAGGTAACGCTTGGATATACACAGCCACTTCGAGGTATCGAGAGTAAAAAACTATAGATTATGAATAACGGGACTGCAGTTTGACTTCGAGGGATCAAGGGTTTCGAGAGATCAAGAGTTCGAGAAATCAAGAGTAAATTTGCTTAGTTATATAGGGAAAAAAATCGGGACCGTAGACTCACTTCGAGCGATCAAGAACTTCGAGCGATCGAAGTTCGAGCCATCGAGAGTTACCTGTAGTTTGTGGTAGAGAAATTCGAAGAAGTTATGAAACTGGTCAGTTTCTAGGTCAAACTGCGCATCGGAAGACTGTCAATGGGAATCGTCTGCATTCACAGTCCGGAGTCCGCGTATATCTTCCCGACTCTTTTAGTGAGATTGGAAAGTAAATATATTCGTAGTGGTTTGCGACGAGACCATGAAATTCAGAGAGCTATGTTTGCAAATTACAATTTTAAGTATTAAGTAGGTATGCAGTCATACATTGCATATATACACCGCTACACGCTTATCTCCTCGCCTACATGTACAGCCATAAAAATAAGGGTGCAAACTAAATGTGTACCCGCATATTATTATTGTTTTGGAAATATTTATCTTGTATTTTAATAGATTGTGTATTCACTTTTGACCTAAGAATTAAAATTCTGCTGGCTGACTTTCTTACCTTTTTGAAAAGCTAACCTTGTAGTACATGTATGTTAACACAGCTGATTGATATTTTTTTTTTATTTCAGCTCAAAACGGACTCTTGTTACCACATGGCGGCCACTAGGCTTTTACCTGTTGATTCTTGTGGTTTCTGCAGCTCTTGAGGTTAACCTGTCACCTCTACCCACATGCATATTTCTTGTGTTCTACAAACTATTTACCGGTAATTCAAATTAAATCGGATAATGCATAAACAATAATGGAACTTTAAGAAAGCATCATGCCTTGTTGTGGTTTGTGTTTGATTAGAACTTATGAAAAACAAAATTTAGGCTGTTTAAAGAAATTTAAAATTGTTAGTTGTGAAAATTTGTTTTTCAATAAAAGTATGCAATTATGTTTCCTTGATTTTGTATTTGATAATTATAATATTTAGATGTGTTTAAATAATTGAAAAATCACCCTCCCCCCTTTTCAATTGTTACCATTAAGATTACATGTAGGATATGTAAATATACATTTGACCTTGATATAACATCTGCTATGATAATTACTTTTGAAATAAAAAGAGACAACATATTATAACCTTTTTACTGTATATATGCATTAAAAAATGTAGGAAAACATGTAAAATTTGAACATTTTTCATGGAATTCTCCTCCGTGACTTCTGTGTTTGAATTTAATTTTAATTTAAGGCAGATGTATAACTTTAAGGTCTTACTGTTTTAGCATGGTTAAAAGGAGACAAGAAACCAGAATAGATTAAAAATTCACTAAATATGAATTTATATGATTGTTAGCTTACTCTTTTTCATGGAAACAAGAAATCGCATGCAGGGCAGCATGTCTATTTGTTAATTAAAATGCTACAAATCATTCAATAAACAAAAAAAGATCAAATTTTAGTATCATTGATGATTGTTTTCAAATATATGTTAGAAATGACTCAAAGAAATTGCCACAAGTTTCATAAAATAAGGTTAAAGATTTCAAACCATGACTGTTAATGAAAATCAAAAGATAGGGGGATGGTATACATGTAGGGGCATTTCTAAGTGATATGATGCTTTTATCATGAAATATCATGTAGATGTATGTTATATTGAATAAGGTTTCTTATTAAAGAAGGTTGAACAACAATTGACCTCTGAAAGGTCAGGTAAAGATGTTTTACTATGGAGAACCCTATGAATCTGTGTTGAATAGAGGAAAGTGGAAATGGTGGGTTCACTTAAATGGCCATATTTTTCTTAAACCTCAATGGAATTGGCAATATGTGGTACACTTTTTCTCAGAATTGCATTAGCTTTCTAATTCTAAGACAAAACATCTTTTCATAAAATGTTGGTGTACTAAGTTAAAGGTAGCAAGGGACAGTTTCGGATAAAGTACCCGTTAATTTTTTTGTAAAATTGAGAGTTGCTGTACTTGAAGGCTTATGAGTGTTGCTAAGATTCATGAAATGAATTTTGATGATTATCATTAGTTAGAGGGATGTCTCTTGTTGGAATTGCAATAGGAAGGCCCCTAATGTTAAGTACATGTACATGAGAAGCATAAATTGTGAAACTTGTGACTATGACTGTTGTGTTGACTGTACACAGTGAAATTGCAAGTTACAAATGGGTGATTATATACCTCGAAATGTAGGTGGATGGGACATTGTATACCTATTTACTGGCTTTGAGTAAATAGGTATTTTATTATACCAAAGAAAACTTTATTTGTCGGCGATGCAGAATTTTTTGATAATAAACAAATAAGAGTTATCGGACTTTGAATTTAATGCAGTGATCGGATTACTGAATTTAATGCAGCGATCGGATTACATTAGAATTGTTCCAAGTTTAAAAAAGAGGGAAATCGAATGTAGTCGGTGAATAGTTTCGATGACTATTACCATGGGCAGATAGCACGGAAACTATTTCACGGTTAGATAGAAAAGCATGTTAATTCATGGTAATTTTACATAAAAATTTTCACAGAGGTGTAATAAAGAAAATTATACATCGGTAAGTTTCTGACATGTGATGGTGCAACAAGCACACAATACGGAAGGTCAACCCTTTGAAAAACAGTGTAGAGAAAAAGTTGCTCAGAATAATGTTTTAAACAAAATGCTATCTAAAAGTTTTTTGTTGATGGCCCAGTTAAGGAGTTTAAGGGGCTTCGTAACTCAAAACCTTTCAACCGACTTCAATGAAACTTTTCGAGGTTTTGTGACTATATAATGCCTCAAAGATCTGAAAGTTTCCACGTCAAAGTCACTTTCCTTTTTACGTTACGTCATTTTAAAAAATTTGAATAAGTCATTTTGTCCGCTGCATTTCTCAAAAATGTTTAAGATAGAGGCTGAAATTTTCTGTGCTTATACAATTATTTTACCTCTGTAATAAGGAAATGAAAATCCGTCACTTCCAGTCGAAACCGGAAATGAATCAATTTTTTTTTAAACACTTAGATCAAATTGAAAACGTACACGTGTTTTGTAGAGCTAATTAGGCTGAATCTAACACTAAAATCCGTCTTAAAATCGGACGATGCATTACAGAGATATCGGGTTTTAAAAATAGATTTTTCCGGAAATTTTGATTCCCCGTTCTTGGTTTAAAAAAATAGCGTTAAGTTTAAAGTGAAATTAACTAATACCAAAAATAATTCGATAGTTATTAAGTCGTACTTAAACACATTCGGATTTTTTTGTCAAGTCATTCTTAAAATCGTTAAGGCTTTTGTTAATTCGTACTTAAAATCATTCGGATTTTGTTAATTCGTACAAACAATTACTCGATTTTTTATCTTTTTGTTTAAGTTACTCTTGTTATTGGTGTAAGAACTCTGCTTCTTACAGGAACTTCTAGCTTTACTCTCAACATTAACGGAAGACCCACTCGTTGCTTTGCAACGAGCTTTGCTCTAGTTTTATTATTATTATTCTTTTTCTTTTTTCTTCTGACTCCGTTTTGGCTTTATATCTCAAAAACTACTCAACCGATTTTCATGAAATTTTCAGGGATTATGAGAAATTTTTGTCCCTCAAAGCTTTTAAAAGCAGAAGAATGACGTCACTTCCGTTTTCTTATTACGTCAATTTTAAATTTTTCAAAAAGCGATTTTGTCCAGTCATTTTCTTGAAAACGGTTATATCTAGAGATTTGAAATTTTCGGTGATTTTCTATTTCTCGATTTACTAACGGCATTTTGACAAAAAATCAGAATTCGTCACTTCCGGTCGAAACCGGAAGTGTATAAAATTTTTCGAAAAAATGATTTTTTTGATAAATTCAAAAACGTATACGTGTTTTGTAGAGATTATTTAGCTGAATCTAATACTGAAATCCGTTTTAAAATCATACGATGCATCGCTGAGATATAAGCGTTTAAAAATTGATTTTCCCGGAAATTTTGATTCCGCGTTCTTGGTTAAGAAAATAGTATTTTGTTTAAAGTTAAATTTACTCGTACCTAAAATAATTCGAAAAATTGTTAAGTCGTACTTGCACACATTCGGATTTTTTTTGTTAAGTCGTTCTTGAAATCGCAAAGGTTTTTGTTAATTCGTACTTAAAATCTTTCGGAATTTGTTAAGTCGTACCAAGAATTATTCGATTTTTTAAACTTTTTGTTTCGGTTACTTATGTTATTGGTTTTAGAACTTTGCTTCTTACAGGAATTTTGAGCTCTACTTTCGACATATACGGAAGACCCACTCGTTGCTTTGCAACGAGCTTTGCTCTAGTTTTATTATTATTATTCTTTTTCTTTTTTCTTCTGACTTCTTTTTTGCCTTATATCTCAAAAACTATTCAACCGATTTGCATGAAATTTTCAGGAATTATGTGAAATTCTTGTCCCTTGAAGCTATTAAACTTTCAGTCATTAAATCGCTTCTGTTTTTTAGTTACGTCATTTTAAAATTTTTCAAAAACTGATTTTGTCCACGACTTTTCTCTTAAACGGTTGTTTATAAAGACTTGAAATTTTCTGTGATTGTAAATCTACCGATTTACTTATGGCATTTTTACAAAAATATGTATTTCGTCACTTCCGGTCGAAACCGGAAGTGATTTTAAATTTTCGAGATTTTCATTTTTTGGAGCAAATATTAAAATTATATGCATATTGTAGAGTTTGCAAAGCTAAAGACAAAACTGAAATTCGTTTTAAAATCGGACGATGCATTGCAGAGATATCGGGGTTTAAATATTGATTTTTCCGGAAATTTTGATACCGCAGTCAAAATTAAGAAAATAGTGCAAAATTCACACTGAAAGTAACTTCTACTGAAAACAATTCGTACTGGTCATAAAACTATATAAAAAAACATAAAATTATATGCATATTGTAGAGTTTGCAAAGCTAAATACGAAACTGTAATTCGTTTTAAATTCGGTTGATGCATTGCAGAGATATCGGGGTTTAAATATTGATTTTTCCGGAAATTTTGATACCGCAGTCGAGATTTAGAAAATAGTGCAAAATTTACACTGAAAATAACTCCTGCTGAAAACAATTCGTACAGGTCATAATCAGAGTGTTTATTGAAACGATTTTGTTAATTCGATTGATAATTAATTACGTTGAATGTGTAAACTTCGTTTGGAAAAAGAGAAAATTTTGTCAACAGGAATCATAACAAAAACAAAGCAGGTGGAATTGAAAACACAGGTCCCGATTATAATAGCGAAAAGCGATCGAAAGTCTTTTCTGAAATTTGGTAAAAGTGTTATTCAAATCACAATATTAAGCCTAACCTAATCGTCGCAGATCTTTCAGTTGTTGAATAATAGAACAACACGTGCAATGTACAGTGTAGATTGGATCACTGAATATAGAGTTTGTAAAGATTTCAAATATGAATATATATTTATTGCAATTATTTACTTGAAAAATAAATGCATTAATGTAATGGATGTTAATCTGTGCTCTGCATATTAAACACAAACTTATTAGTTTTAATCGAAATAATTATCGTACGATTCACCATGTCAACTCGCCATGTTTTGACTGCGAACAACAGCTGATAGCGGTGTGTCAATATTTTTTAAAGAAGCATGGCCTGCAAGACGTCGATAGTGGAAAATTCAGCTCAACTATCGTATGAGAGATTATAAAGGTATGTTTCAATATAGGATATGTCGTATTGACTTTTTCTTTTCAAAGTATTTGTTCTTTTCAATCTAATCCGAGATTCCTCTGACTCTAACCTCCGCTTTTGACGTGCGTCACAATATAAAAGCGGGTGGAATATCTGAATATTTTCTGTTCTTTGTTTTTTCACGTGTATGTTTTGCACATCACTCTTTTGAATTTCTATTATTTTGCTATGTATATGTATGTCTTATTGTTTATTGAACAACACACCATACACTGTAAAACAGTGCAATTAAATGGGGTGGGAGTTCCAAGGTACACAAGAGTAGAATGTTGTAATTAGAGTGCATGTTTGCATGATGATAACTTTACCTTTAATATTTGAATATAGCAGATCTTTACCATATCGCCTTTCACTTAATTTATAAATTTAAAAACTCAGACAGACTTGTGCTTAATTAAATAAATATATTTGACATGGTAAATATTCAATCTAATTAAAATTAGACCTTTCGTCTGGCTCTCTGTTATATATGGTTATCGCTCGTGAAAGAGCATGTAAAACAGAGTGCAAGATGAAAAGAACTTCATATTATATCAAGCTCAGATTTTAGGTTAATGTTCCCTGATATCCGTAAAACAGTCTTCTCAAGATTTAATAATTTCACAGAACCATTGTAATTTGTTTGAGATTAGTTTATGTCATATACCTAGTAGTGTATCAGCCCTTATAAACGTGTTTTGGACTGGGTAAGACAGCAACCAAAAGCTAGGGCTGTATCGCCTTCGGGGCTGATATTTCTCTGTCTCAGCCCGTCATCAAGGGGGTGTATTGCCCTCAAATTTAAATTCGTTTTTTCCAAATATCTCTGCATTTAATTAAGACTATTTTGTGAAATAACGATTGAATAACAAATAAATAATACAAATCATCACCTTGCACGTCTGAATATTTTTATTTATTGCTGAAAATTGAAAAATAATAATTCAAAAATAGCGCCAAAGAGTGATATGTATCTAAGTAAGGGGAGGTAACCTACACAACTGTTGTGTATTTAGAACAATAGCACGCTTTATTTAATATCAATCAACATTTAAATTATGGAGGATATAGAGAAGCATAGAACGAGACTTATTCTTAGAAAACCAGAGTTTAGATTGTAAAAATTAGGTGGTTAAGTAATGGACGCGCTTTTGAACGTTCTCAAACAACTTGCTATAACAGTAAGGATTTTTATGAATGGAATCTGACAGGAAAGTTGCGGAAACTTACGAAATCCAAGTGAGAGAATTTGACTCATTACAAAGTTGCGTAGGATGGAAGTTTCTCTTTCAATAATTCTGAATTCTAGAAAATAGTGCTTCAGATGATATACTCCCTTCTACTGTATTTCAAACGACAATGGTTTGTCAACAAAGTCCGACAACTCTTACAGTTCTTAACTCATATAAAAAGATTTAACAAATGAACAAAAAAATCTATACCTTCCTCATAGATAAATTATATTTATTATTTGAATTTGAATAAAAGTCTTTGATTTTAGGTATATGATTTAAACAACCTCACACTATTGTTTTGATCTTTTCCCTGGTATCAGCCCTCGGATGATATCGGCCCGCGCCCATCGGGCTTGGGTCGATACCAACCGCTCGGGCTGATACCAGGGCCGAGATCAAAACAATAGTGTGATATTCTATATATCTTTTATACATATTCAATCATTTTAGGTAAATTTTACATGCATATTACATCTACATTGTATGTAAACAATTTTTAAAGTAAGACAAATATATGTAATAATTCTTACTGCATGTGCCTCAGATCTCTCTCTCTTTCTCTCTCTCTCTCTCTCTCTCTCTCTCTCTCTCTCTCTCTCTCTCGTGCTTTTAATCTTGGCAAAGCATCAGCGAGCAACTAAATTTTGTAACAAAAATATCTCTGTCTAGTAATCAACAGTGCATTGAATTTTAAAATGAGCATGTTATCAATCCCTTATTTTTTTAATGTGCAACCAAAATCCAAAGCTTTGTAAAATTGTTCATGGAATTTTATGCGCATTATACATAGTATTGTTTTTAAAACATGATATTAATAAGAAAAAAAAACCTCACTAAATTTATTCGCAAAAGAAAAACCCAGTAGAATTGATAAAACATGGTATAGCAGAAGCTTATACTTTGACGCTGTTTGGATGGGTAATATTCCTTTGTAGTTTATGAATTGAAATATTGACTGTTGCACAATGAGTAAAACTCTCTCTCTCTCTCTCTCTCTCTCTCTCTCTTAATTTGATATGTCTATACCTAAAAAAGGGGGGGGGGATTAATCTTATATTATGACTCAATATGCAAATGTTTGTTTTTGAAGTGCCTAAATGTTAATGTCATGTATTGGGATATGTCATACAGTTCAGTTCAGTTCTTTATTAACTTTAAGCTGTACAGCTTATCAGTAGAATAAATATAAACAATATACACGTACAGAATACTTATTACACTATATGGCCAGTGTATTTTTTCCAGAAATACCAGCATATGTTAATGTAAACACAGCTATAAGTTAGGTTGAAACTTTAATTGCGCTTGCGTAAATTGGAATTCTGGGAAGGAATTAGACAGTTTGTGGTAGAGAAATTCGAAGAAGTTATGAAACTGGTCAGTTTCTAGGTCAAACTGCGCATCGGAAGACTGTCAATGGGAATCGTCTGCAGTCACAGTCCGGAGTCCGCGTATATCTTCCTGACTCTTTTAGTGAGATTGGAAAGTAAATATATTCGTAGTGGTTTGCGATGAGACCATGAAATTCAGAGAGCTATGTTTGCAAATTACAACTTTAAGTATTAAGTAGGTATGCAGTCATACATTGCATGTACACCGCTACACGCTTATCTCCTCACCTACATGAAAAAAAGACAATAACAAACCGTCAACCATCTCAAAAATCCATAAAACGAAATACAAATTCAAAGCAGAGCAACACAAACCTCCAAGATAGAGGTAGGATCAGGTGCCTAGGAGGAGTGAGCATCCTCTGCTGACCGGTCACACATGTACAGCCATAAAAATAAGGGTGCAAACTAAATGTGTACCCGCGTATTATTATTGTTTTGGAAATATTTATCTTGTATTTTAATAGATTGTGTATTCACTTTTGACCTAAGAATTAAAATTCCGCTGGCTGACTTTCTTACCTTTTTAAAATGCTAACCTTGTAGTACATGTATGTTAACACAGCTGATTGATATTTTTTTTTATTTCAGCTCGAAACGGACTCTTGTTACCACATGGCGACCACTAGGCTTTTACCTGTTGATTCTTGTGGTTTCAGCTCTTGAGGTTAACCTGTCACCTCTACCCACATGCATATTCCTTGTGTTCTACAAACTATTTACCGGTAATTCAAATTAAATCGGATAATGCATAAACAATAATGGAACTTTAAGAAAGCATCATGCCTTGTTGTGGTTTGTGTTTGATTAGAACTTATGAAAAACAAAATTTAGGCTGTTTAAAGAAATTTACAATTGTTAGTTGTGAAAACTTGTTTTTCAATAAAAGTATGCAATTATGTTTCCTTTATTTTGTATTTAATAATAATATTTAGATGTGTTTACATAATTGAAAAATCACCCTCCCCCCTTTTCAGTTGTTACCATTAAGATTACATGTAGGATATGTAAATGTACATTTGACCTTGATATAACATCTGCTATGATAATTACTTTTGAAATAAAAAGAGACAACATATTATAACCTTTTTACTGTATATATGCATAAAAAAATGTAGGAAAACATGTAAAATTTTTAACCTTTTTCATGGAATTCTCCTCCGTGAGTTCTGTGTGTGAATTTAATTTTAATTTAAGGCAGATGTATAACTTTAAGGTCTTACTGTTTTAGCATGGTTAAAAGGAGACAAGAAACCAGAATAGATTAGATATTCACTAAATATGAATTTATATGATTGTTAGCCTACTCTTTTTCATGGAAACAAGAAATCGCATGCAGGGCAGCATGTCTATTTGTTAATTAAAATGCTACAAATCATTCAATAAACAAAAAAAGATTAAATTTTAGTATCATTGATGATTGTTTTCAAATATGTGTGAGAAATGACTCAAAGAAATTGCCACAAGTTTCATAAAATAAGGTTAAAGATTTCAAACAATGACTGTTAATGAAAATCAAAAGATAGGGGGATGGTATACTTGTAAGGGCATTTCTAAGTGATATGATGCTTTTATCATGAAAATATCATGTAGATGTATGTTATATTGAATAAGGTTTCTTATTAAAGAAGGTTGAACAACTATTGACCTCTGAAAGGTCAGGTAAAGATGTTTTACTATGGAGAACCCTATGAATCTGTGTTGAATAGAGGAAAGTGGAAATGGTGGGTTCACTTAAATGGCCATATTTTTCTTAAACCTCAATGGAATTGGCAATATGTGGTATACTTTTTCTCAAAATTGCATTAGCTTTCTAATTCTAAGACAAAACATCTTTTCATAAAATGTTAGTGTACTAAGTTAAAAGTAGCAGGGACAGTTTCGGATAAAGTACCCGTTAATATTTTTGTAAAATTGAGAGTTGCTGTACTTGAAGGCTTATAAGTGTTGCTAAGATTCATGAAATGAATTTTGATGATTATCATTAGTTAGAGGGATGTGTCTTGTTGGAATTGGTATGCAATATGAAGGTCCCTAATGTTAAGTACATGTACATGAGAAGCATAAATTGTGAAACTTGTGACTATGACTGTTGTGTTGACTGTACACAGTGAAATTGCAAGTTACAAATGGGTGATTATATAACTCGAAATGTAGGTGGATGGGACATTGTATACCTATTTACTGGCTTTGAGTAAATAGGTATTTTATTATACCAAAGAAAACTTTATTTGTCGGCGATGCAGAATTTTTTGATGATAAACAAATAAGAGTTATCGGACTTTGAATTTAATGCAGTGATCGGATTACTGAATTTAATGCAGCGATCGGATTACATTAGAGGTGTTCCAAGTTTAAAAAAGAGGGAAATCGAATGTAGCCGGTGAATAGTTTCGATGACTATTACCATGGGCAGATAGCACGGAAACTATTTCACGGTTAGATAGAATAGCATGTTAATTCATTGTAATTTTACATAGAAAATATTCACAGAGGTGTAATAAATTAAATTATACATCGGTAAGTTTCTGACATGTGATGGTGCAACAAGCACACAGTACGGAAGGTCAACCCTTTGAAAAGCAGTGTAGAGAAAAATTTGCTCAGAATAATGTTTTAAACAAAATGCTTTCTAAAAGTTTTTTGTTGATGGCCCAGTTAAGGAGTTTAAGGGGCTTCGTAACTCAAAAACTTTTCAATTGACTTCAATGAAACTTTTTGAGGTTTTGTGACTTTATAACGCCTCAAAGATCTCAAAGTTTCCACGTCAAAGTCACTTTCGTTTTTACGTTACGTCATTTTAAAAAATTTGAAAAAGTCATTTTGTCTGCGGCGTTTCTCAAAAATGTTTAAGATAGAGGCTGAAATTTTCTGTGCTTATACAATTGTTATTTTACCTCTGTAATAAGGAAATGAAAATCCGTCACTTCCGGTCGAAACCGGAAGTGAATCAATTTTTTTTTAACATTTGAATTTTTTTATCAAATTGAAAACGTACACGTGATTTGTAGAGCTAATTAGGTTGAATCTAACACTAAAATCCGTTTTAAAATCGGACGATGTATTACAGAGATATCGGGGTTTAAAAATAGATTTTTCCGGAAATTTTGATTCCGTGTTCTTGGTTTAAAAAAATAGCGTTAAGTTCAAAGTGAAATTAACTCGTATCAAAAATAATTCGATAGTTATTTAGTCGTACTTAAACACATTCGGATTTTTTTTGTCATGTCATTCTTGAAATCGTTAAGGCTTTTGTTAATTCGTACTTAAAATCATTCGGATTTTGTTAAGTCGTACAAACAATTACTCGATTTTTTATCTTTTTGTTTAAGTTACTCTTGGTATTGGTTTTAGAGTTGTACTTCTTACAGGAACTTCTAGCTTATCTTTCGACATTAACGGAAGACCCACTCGTTGCATTGCAACGAGCTTTGCTCTAGTTCCCTATTCTTTTTTTTCTTACATATTTTGTGTACGCGATTTCTCAAAAACTACTCGGCCGATTTATATGAAACTTTCAGATCTGATAGATATTGCTCTAAACCTTATTGCAAATTTTCTTTAATGGTGACATCACTTCCGGTTTTGAGATATTTACAATTTAACGATTTTTAGAGGGTCGGCTTGTCCACGAAGGTTCTCATAAACTAAAAAAGATATTGAGTTCAAAATTTCAGGAATGATAGACAAAAGAATGTAGATATGTAATAGGGCATTTATAATTTCCTAGCGCAAAAAGCGCCAAAGCTCGGTAGGGCTCCAAAAATGAGTTTAAAAAAGAGTTGTGATTTTTCATGGTTTTCTTAGTTTATCTCTTTTCCCGGAAATATTTTGTTAAGACATGTAGAACAAAAAAGATGAATATTCAAAAGATCTTTTATTTGACATCAAGAAAAAAGGGGCTGGCCCCTCGAATCAGGGGATAGAACCCTTGAAAGTTTTCACTTTATTACTCAAAAGCGGTTAAGATTTCGATATGGCTGTCGCTGCAAAAGTTGTTCATTATGATCTTATTAAAGTCGTAACAATAATATTTTGTTCGGGTATTGCGTAATATGAGTGTAAAAAGCTAGACTTGTTACCATGTATTTGTGTTTTATTTGGCAAATAAATGGGGTATTTGTGCGTATAAGTGACACAAAGTGTACCAGTTTACATACGGAAAGTGTTTAAACATTTTATTTTTTTTCTAGTGAAACACATTATGGATAAAAGAAATACTTCTATGCAATGCATTTGAGTCGCATTTAAAATCTAGCTGGATTCCGAGCTGTGTATGTGAACAATTACGTATCCGATCCCTTGCCCGCGGCCGAGGAAATATGTCGCGGCTGGATTAGCGAGCGGTCTGCCGTTATCTAATACACAAGATTTGCGTCTTGCTGTAATGCACACATGGTTTTTTTTATGTAGCTGCAAACACAAAGAATTCCGATTTTAACGATATTAATAGTAAATTTTAAAAAAAATTATACCTTTACCTACTACCATAGACAGTGTACCAGCTAACATACGGAAAGTGTTTAAACAGTTTAATTCTTTTCTAGTGAAACACATTATGGATAAAAGAACTGCTTCTATGCAATGCATTTGAGTCGCATTTAAATCTAGCTGGATTCCGAGCTGTGTATGTGAACAATTACGTATCCGATCCCTTGCCCGCGGCCGAGGAAATAGGTCGCGGCTGGACTAGCGAGCGGTCTGCCGTTATCTAATACATAAGATTTGCGTCTTGCTGTAATGCACACATGGGTTTTTATGTAGCTGCAAACACAAAGAAATCCGATTTTAACGATTTTAAAGAGTAATGAAAAAAGATTATACCTTTACTAAAGAAGTAATGCATTTTTAGTCTCGTAATCTTTAAAAAATAGATGTTTTTTGTGATCTTGTATATGTCATAAAATAATTTTATTGTTGGAAAATAAAATTCAGTTATGAAACTGCAAACATTTTAAACCCACCACGTTGAGTGTACATTTACATAACACATCATTCGCACAGGGCCGAGGAGATGCCGCGCTAGTGGACAACCGATTCGCTGTAGTCTAGGACACAGGCTTCTCGTGTTTCTACGTACGTTATCACATATTTGAATGTTCATTGATTCTTTGTAAAATTGTTTTCATTTCAATTATATTGGTTAAAGATGCATCAAACCATTGATTTAAATTATAGTGCGTAAAATATAAAAAATATGTCATCAATGAAAATAATCCAACGTTTTACAGTCGTACGAGTTGAAATGTAAATACATTGAATTTCACCTGTGTCTATTTCTGACATTTTGCTGCTGAGAATTTAATGCGTTTCACTACCCATTTCAACAAAACAAAATATAGGCGATATTCACAAGATAATTATTCCAACACACACATCTTAAGTATCTGTAATCTGTGATAATTCATTTGGCTAACAAAATATTAGAATTTTTTATGAGTTATGAGAGAGAGAGAGAGAGAGAGAGAGAGAGAGAGAAAGGATTAAGCAGGGTGTAGTAAGTAAAGTGAGTTGAAATTTATTTAAAAAGCGTTCGAGATAAGGCAGCTTAAGTTATACAACGTTACATGCTTGCGGTAGGTGCGGGCAGGATAAAACTAACCATTGCCCGCTAACACGGAAGGAATTGAAGGAATCAGTGATTATTTCTTAATAAACCTATGAATTTTTAAACAAGTTGAAGTTTTATTTACATTCAGGCCGTAAAAGAATAATGGTCACACTATTGGTTTAACCTCTTCTGAATTGTAGTCCGATTCATTAAAAAGCATACTAATTTTTTTGTTATTGATTATGAAAGAGTATGTGAGTTTTAAAAAAGTTTATTTAAATTCGGTGAGTAAAAGTTTTGATTGGATTCGGACAGTTGAAGATCGAGTAGAGGACACATAGTTAAAAATACTACTTAGTAGATTAGGGAAATTTTCAAATCGAATGGACTTTGCATATGCAGGCAAACTCGATTAGTTAATACATAAAATATATATATTTTAATAAAACATCTGTATGCTGTATTATGTATTTGCTGTCTGATCAGGACTGTTCTTCCCCAAAAGAATCGCTCGGCGATCGCGTAAAGAACGTTCTGTATAGTACAACACCTGATTGGAGTACATGCTTATATATATATTTTTTAAAGTTAACGTTTAAGTAATCGAAATTGTAGTGGTCATGGAGTCAATAAGCAAATCAAATTTGCCAATTAGGCAATAGCAGTTATCCAGTGCCTATGATTGATAATTTTACAAGGTGAATAAATACATGTAAATATGAATTTTAAAGCACTCTCCGCTCCCTTGTTAAGAGCTTCCATTTCCTGCATTCTTTTCTTTCAATAACGGTTTTTGTGCACGCATTTTCTCGGAAATGGCTCAAAATTTGTTAAACGGCCCCGATAAGAAGATGAATAGATGACCCCTAAAATTTCTTTCCCAAATATATCAAGAACAGTCTCAAATTTCAAACACTGGTTGAATAACATATAACCTATTTTGTGCAAATATATGTGCATGAAATGACAATTTTCCTGTAACTTAACAAAAATTACACTTTGTGAAATCTAAAAATGTCTGAATTTATTATTAAAATTAATAATTTTAGACGGCCCATTCAGTAAGTTTTTCTAGCCGAGTACTAGTCTTTCGTTCAACAGCGCATCGATTTTGAATATTGCAGCGTGGTTTACAACAAGAGGGTGAAACGACCACGAATTTTGACAGATTTGTCTACAAAGAGTTAAAAAGAGATGGATATAAAACACAAGTGCGATTATATCTTTTAGGAGATAAAAAATAATAAATATACGTTTGCCATAAATACAACATTTTATCATAAGAATATTTTAACATGTAGATCCGCCGAACATTTCCATTTCCCTTCATATTGTTTGGTGTCTGATTTGAAATAACGTTTCGATGTATACCAAGTGGAGAAATTTCTTTAAGCTGCATGTTCCGATATTTCGGCCATTAGAGTATCAAATAATTTTCCATGCAAACCAAATGAATTATCTTACAAAGTTATAGACGTATTTACACGGAATTGATCTCCTTTCAACGTTAGAAATATTCAAAGTAAATAAAACTAAATTTTGGGGCATTCAACCCCCCCCCCCCCAAAAAAAAAATACATCATGAAAATATTTAGAAAAGTAACCGTTTGGTTTCGTCCTCTGAATGATTGGGCTCTGAATGATTGGGTTTATTCAACCTGCATGTTTTGCTTCGATTATAAACAACGTAAACTTCAAAACTAAAAATGAACAAATGTACACTGCTTTATTTTTGTTTTGTTAAATAGTCATGCTGTATATTTTATTTGTTATAATAGATCATATATAAAAAGGACATATGTCAAAGTCGTAATACAATCATACTCGCTTCGACGTAAGGGGCCAGTTTGAACACGAGGCGAAATAACGCGAAACCCTTTTATGTCGTTTATTTTGTAAAAAAAATTTTGTACATTGTACAGTAAAACTTGTTTAATCCGGCGGAGGGTGGTTCTAAAAAAATTGGCCGGATTAGCCAACATCCGGTTTAGAAGATATTGTTGCAAATTAATTTTAGTATTTAATGCAGTAGGTCTTGATCGTATATTCTTGCAAAATTTTCAATTCTTCTGAAATATATTAGGTTTCATCGATCGTAATTACGGTACCAAATTTTATTTTCCTTTTTTTTTTTGGAAAACAATAAATCCATAACGGAATACATACGGTTGAAATACTTTTTCAATAGTCAACAGATGGCTGAATACGTAATGGCGAGAACTGTTTTGATGCAGGGAACAATAGATAAATATTGATATAAATGATAATTTTATTTAAAAAAAATGGAGTATTTTGACAGAATAATATGCAGCTCTGTAAGTGTAGCCATACAACGGGGATAACAAACGATATCGGCAGTCCTACTCCCGCAGTATCCTGAATCACGGCCTGAAAAAAAATGGGGTGAACTATAATCTAATTATCTAATTTTGGCAAAAAAAAATGCGTATTTATTTATAACAAGATTTAACGGTATATACTGAAATGAGTTGCTAGTTTGGATCTATATTCAAGTTGTTGAAATAAATAGCAACGACAAGAAAATTGGTCGATAAATGAGCATTAATTATCTCGCAGAAGGCTGATCGATTGATAAGTGGCCGGACTAAGGGAGATAACTCTCACTAATTATAAGCAGTCGGTTGTTTTCATCGCGGCCGGTTTACAGAATAGACAAGATCCGGATTGCACAACATTTTTAAAACAAAAATGATAGTAAAATTGTCAAGGGGCTGAATAATTTCGCCGGATTGGACAGCATGACGGAATGAACAACATCCGGTTTCAACAAGTTTCAACATGTACATTATTTTTTAATTGAAATATGGCTTAATTGACCAGGAAAACTACTGCAACGTATATTAATACACACATACGTAGCTTAAACATCGTTTAGAAGCGTACAAAAAATTTTATTGAAAATCGGACCAAGCAGCTTTAACATTAAGATCGATTTATAAGTGTAAGACACTTTATTTGTCATGTGCATGATCCTGTGCATGAATTATTTTCACTACCTGTTTATTTCTCAAAAATGATCTCCAATTCCATTCACAACTGTTGTCATTTAAAATCACATAAGGTAAATAAAATTTAAAATTTTGAGTCGATTTCAACTGTTATGTATCCAAGGAATCTAATGATTTAATCATGTGTTACTTAATTAGATGTTTTTAGGGGTCAAAAGTCCAAAATTTTGATCACTCATAATATCATTTAATATTTGACCTTTCATTTGATATCAAGAAAATAGGGCTTGCCCCTCAAATTAAGGGAGGGCTCTAAAGTCTTTTATCTATAGCCTTTTACTGAGAGATATTTTGTGAAAGGTCATAAAAGCAGATATGTTATCTTACAGTTATGTATCCAAGCAATGTGATGATTTTATTATGCGTTACGTAATTAGGTGTTTCTAGAGGTCAAATGTCCAACATTTTAATCACCCATATATCAGAATGGATAATCTTTTGAAATGCAGTATAGAAGAGAAGATGCTCAAAATGATGTACTAAACAATATGCAACCTTCAAAGTTTTGTTAAACGGCCCCTATAAGGAGATAAGGGATCGACCACTAAAACGTTCTTTCCATATATCTCAGGAATGGTAACGAATTTCTAAATACTTGTTGAACAAAATGTGTTTAAAATTAAACGACCTTTCATTTGATATCAAGAAAAAGGGGATGGCTCCTCAAATTAGGGGACCAGAGGGCTCTAAAGACTTTTATATATAGCCCTTTACTGAGAGATATTTTGTGAAATGTCATAAAAGCAGATATGTTATCTCCAAGCCATGTAATGATTTTATCATGTGCTACGTAATTAGGTGTTTTTAGAGGTCAAATGTCCGAAAATTTAATCACCCATATATCAGAACGTAAAAATCTTTTGAAATATAATATTTCCAAACACTAGTTGAACAAAATATGATTAAAATTAAAATACCTTCCATTTGATATAAAGAAAAAGGGACTGACCCCTTAAATTAGGGATCAAGATGGGTCTAAAGTCTTTTATCTATATACTAGTCATTTACTGAGAGATGTTTTGTAATAGGTTATAAAAGCAAAATTAGGTATAATACGTTTATATATCCTAACAATATAATGATTTTTTCATGCGTTACCTAATTAGGGTTTTTAGGGGCCAGAGGTAAAAATGTTTAATCTTTTCTATCTCAATTAGAAGAAATGCAAGTATTTAAGAAATCAACGTAAGAGAATTCATAAAAAGCATTACAGGAAAGCATTAGTACTTTACTCCTTTTCCAGATCATACTTTGTTGCTCTAAAAATCGGACGGAAGACCTCCTCGTTGCTCGCAACGAGATAGTGTCTTGTTATTCTTTTTTTCTTATCGAATTGTGCACGCGATTTCTCAGAAACGGCTCAACCGATTTACGTCAAATTTTCAGATCTGATAGGTATTGATGTGATCCTTGTTGGACATTTTTTTTAAATGAAGACGTCACTTCCGGCTTTGAGATATTTACAATTTAACAATTTTCAGAGGGTCGGCTTGTCCTGGGGTAAACTACTAAATGATTTGACATATTGAGTTCAACATTTCAGGGATTGTAGACAAAAGGTTGTAGATCTGAAATTTGGTATATATAGTTTCCTGTGACCAAAAGCTCCGAGGCTCGCCCGAGCTCGAAAATTACGATTAAAAAACCGTCGTGATTTTTCGTGATTTTCTTTCAATATCTCTTTTCTCAATAGTATTTTGTTACAACGTGTAGAACAAAAATACTTTATAAAGTTAACAGCTTTCATTTGAAAACAGTAAAAAGGGGGATTGCCCTACAAATAAGGGGCTGAGAGGGCTCTAAAGTCTTTTAATGATAACTTTTTACTGTAAAATATTTTGGTATATGTTATAAAAGCAATAATTGCTTCTATAACGTATACCAAAATAACGATATTTAACTATACATGGCGATCTTTTACCCCTTCGTTACGTAATTAGGGATTTTAAGGGGACATGGTCCAAAACTTTGATCCTCAATATCTGAAAATGAAGGAAAATTCTTAAAAGCAATATTGAACAGGAGATGCTCAAAATATTGGGCTTAACATTATCCAACCATAATTTCTTTGTTATGCGGTCCCTAAAAGGAGTTACAGGATCGGCCCCTAAAACGACCTTCTTCAGATATCTCGAGAACGGTACAAAATTTCTAAACATTTGTTGAACAAAATGTGTTTGAAATGACAAAAGCATTCTTATGACCTCAAGGAAAAGGGGCTGGCCGTTGAAATTAGGGGCCGAAAGGGCTCTAAAGTCTTTAAACGATAACTTTTTAATGTGAAATATTTTGTTATACGTTATAGAAGCAATTATGTTCGATATAACGTTATTTATCTACACATGACAATTATTTACTCCTTTGTTACATAATTAGGGATTTTAAGAGGCCAGAAGTCCGAAACTTTGATCCTCAATATCTCAAAATTGAGAACAATTCTGAAAAGCGGTATTGAACAGAAGATGCTCAAAGTAATTTGCTAAACAATCTACATGTACAACCATATATTGTTTGTTATCTCAAAATGATCTTTCCCAGATATTTCAAGAACGGTAACCAATTTCTAAACACTTATTACCGGTAAACATAAATTCCTTTTAACTGAAATGAAGGAAAACGAGCTGATCCCTCATATAAGGGACACCAGAGGGGTGTATAGTCTTTCATTCATAATTCTTAGATCCCGCCTCCACTTTCAGATATGTTTCGTTGACGAAGATTAAGGGCAATGTCATTCCCTCCTTTCAAAATCGGACGGAAGACCTCCTCGTTGCTCACAACGAGATCGTGTCTAGTTATTTTTCTTTTTTTTTCCCAACCAATTTTGTGTACGCGATTTCTCTAAAACTACTTGACCGATATACATGAAACTTAAGGATCTGATAGATAATGATCTGAACCTTATTGGAATTTTTTTTAATGATGACGTCATTTCCGATTTTGAGATATTTAGAATTTAACGATTTTCAGAGGGCCAAACTTTCAGGGATTGTAGACAAAAGGTTGTAGATCTGACATGTGGTATATACATTGACCTGTGTCCAAAAGCGCCGAAGCTAGCCCGAGCTCGAAAATTACGGTTTAAAAGGCGTCATGAATTTTGGTGGTTTTCTTTCAATATCTTTTTTCTCGATAGTATTTTGGTAAAACATGTAGAACAAAAAAACTTAACAACGTCAAGATCTTTCATATGACATCAAGAAAAAGGGGCTGGCCCTTCAAATTAGGGGCCGAGAGGGCTCCAAAGTCTTTAAGATATAACTTTTCACTGTGAAATATTTTGCTAAAACATGTAGAACAAAAAAAAATTATAACGTTTATAGCATACATTCGACATCAAGAAAAAGGGGCTGGCCTTTAAAATTAGGGGCCATAAGAGCTCTAAGTCTTTTAATGATAATTTCAAACTGTGAAATATTTTGTTATACGTTATAGAGGCAATTATGTTCATCATAACGTTGTTGACCTATACATGACAATTATTTACTCCTTTGTTCCGTAATTAGGGATTTTAAGGGGCCAAAAGTCCAAAATTTTGATCTTCAATATCTCAAAATGTAGGAAAATTTTGAAAAGCAATATTGAACAGAAGATGTTCAAAATAATGTACTTAACAATATGCTACCATAATTTGGTTGTTATCCGGTCCCTTAAAGGAGTTACAGGGTCGGCCCCTAAAACCCCTAAATCTTTTCTAGATATCTAGATATCTCGAGAACGGTACATAATTTCTAAACAATTGTTGAACAAAATGTGTTTAAAATGACAAGAGCTTTATTTTGACATCAAGTTAAGGGGCTGGCAATTCAAATTAGGGGCTGAGAGGGCTTTAAATTCTTTTAATGATAACTTTTAACTGTGAAATATTTTGTAATACGTTATAGAAGCAATTATGTTCATCATAACGTTATTGACCTATAAATGACAATTGTTTACTCCTTTGTTACGTAAATAGGGATTTTAAGGGGCCAAAAGTACGAAATTTTGATGTTCAATTTCACAAAATGTAAAAAAAATTTAAAAAGCAATATCGAACAAATGATCCTCAAAAAATATGCTTAACAGTCTACAAACCATAATTTTTAGCTCACCGAGACGAAGTCGGGGGGAGCTTTTGCTATACTCCCGGCGTCGGACCTGGTTAAGGTTTTTGTTGCAGGTCCTGTATTAAAGTTATTACTTGTCCTATCTTCACCAAACTTGCATGGATGATGCATCTGGACCTACTTATGGACTTGGATGCTGAATCAGGACCATGAGTTTCAGATGTTTGATGATGCTGGAGGAGGTTAAGGTTTTTGGAGCAGGTTTAAGTTTTTGGTGCAGGTGCCCTTTGATAGCAATTTCTAAGTTACCACTGGTCCTAACTTTACCAAACTTGCATGAATGGTGCATCTTATGATACTGATGCACCAGACATGCTTTAATGTTCAATCTGAGCCATAGGTTTCAGATGCTGGATGAGGTTAAGGTTTTTAGAGGGGGTTAAAGTTTTTGGAGCAGGTGCCCTTTGATGATTATATCTTAGTTATTACTGGTCCTAACTTAACTAAACTTGCATGGATGGTGCGTCTTATAATACTGATGCACCAGACATGCTTGAATGCTGAATCTGAGCCATAGATTTCGGATGCTGAATGAGGTTAAGGTTTTTAGAGCTGGTTAAAGTTTTTGGAGCAGGTGCCCTTTGATAATTATATCTTAGTTATTACTAGTCCTAACTTCACCAAACTTACATGGATGGTGTGTCTTATGATACTGATACACCTGAAAGGCATGAATGCTGAATTTGACCCATATGTTTCGGATGCTGGAGGGAGGTTAAGGTTTTAAGAGCTGGTGTTTTTGGAGCAGGTGCTCTCTGATGATTATATCTTAGTTATTACTGGTCGTAACTTCACCAAACTTGCATGGATGATGCTTCTTATAATACTGATGCAACTGGCAAGCTTGAATGCTGAATCTGAGCCATAGGTTTCGGATGCTGGATGAGATTTGGTTTTTTGGAACATGTCACATATTCTATAGATAATAGCTTGCATAGTTGATTTAACTATAATATTAATGAACCGCAGCGGTAGCTTCAGATGCAAAGCCTGATCAACATAATCAAGGATGCTAAAAAAAATCTCTTACCTCATTCAAACCTGCTTGATAGATGTGTTTGTTGTTTAATGATATAGTATGATTCCTATGATATAGTATTGTATGATATAATACACTATTGTTTTATATGATACAATATTATTTCATATATTATATTGTAATAAGTAATATGATATGAAATGATATTGTATCAATTTTTTGGTACATTATGGTATGATATTGTATCATGATATTGTTATGTATAGTTTTGTATATTATGATACAATATTGTATAATTTGATATTCTATTATATACTTTTTTAACACATGATATTATTTCATATGATATTGTAACATATAATATTGTATCATATTATATAATATTGTTTAATATATATCGTATCATATGATACGATATTGTATAATAAGATATTGGTTTATATAATATATTATTATATCACATGAAAATGTATTATATGATATTGTATAATATGATATTGTATCGTATAATACAATATAGTATAATATTATATTGTATGATATAATATAGTACTATATCACATGATATTGTATCAATTGATATGATACAATGTTGTATCTAATTATATTGTATCTTATGATACAATATCCTATTATGTATCAAATATGATACGATATCATACAATACAAAAACATAATATAAAATTATACAATATAATATCATATTACGATATTGTGATGTATTATGTGATATGATATTGTATCATATAATACTTTAATGTATCATGTATTATATATTATGATATTGTATTATGTGATCAAATTCAATAATGTATAACACGATACAATATCGTATCATATGTTACAATTTCATATTTGATCATTATTTATTACAGTATTTTATTGTATTATATGATATATACTGTAAGTATCATATGATGCAATATCGTAGTTTATATTATTGTATTGATAAACATTGTAACATATAATACCGTATGAAATGAACATATGATTATTATACAATTTTTTAACATATGATATAGTTATACAATATTGTATCTAAACAGTATCCATGTATATCCAAGATCATTATTAACTATGATTTTCATATAATATGATAAAGGTGGTCTCATAAAGGTAATGCCTCGTCTCGGTGAGCTTTGTAATCTGTGTTTACCTATGTTTTTGCTATCCATTCCCATTAAGGAGTTACAGTGTCGGTTCTTAAAACTACCTTTTATTTGATTTGAAGGAAAAGGAGCTGATCGCTCAAATTAGGGACCCAGAGGGGTCTACAGTCTTTCATTCATAGCTCTTTTAGTCCCACCCACATTTCCAGATATATTTCGTTAATGAAGATCAAAGGGCCAAGGTCATTTCATCTTCTAAAAATCGGACGGAAGACCTCCTCGTTGCTCGCAACGAGATCGTGTCTAGTTAAGGAGTTCCGTTTCCAACGGAAGACCTTATTGTTTTTGTTCGGTTCCTTTTTCCCTATTATTATTATTAGGGTCTTCCGTTTCCAACGGAAGACCCTTTTGTTATTCTACGGTTTCTTTTTCTTTATTATTCCTTTTTTTCTTTTGCTGACTTTTTTGGAGCGTTATTTCTCAACAACTATCCGACCGATTTGCACGAAATTTTCAGGACAGATAAAGCATCATCGGCGCTACATATTCTTAAATTTTCAAATAATGACGTCACTTCCGGTCTCAGATATTGACGATTTTGTAAATTTTTAAGGGACATTTTGTCCACGCATATCCTCTGAAACCTATTTCAGCTTTGGGAGATCGGGAGGAACAACCGTTTATACTAGAATCTGGTTTAATCTAATCAGTACAACTTTAAATATCAGAGTGAGGTGCGCTGTTATACCCCTTATGTTTTAGAATTGAAATTATTGTACAAGGGTTAAATCAGACTCCTTCGGATTAGTTCAACAGAATTCGGTGCAACTGGTGCATGTTTCAGCATTGGAAGGTCTTGAGGAACAACCGTTTGTACTAGAAACTTACTTAAATTACTCAACACAACTTCCAGTTTCGGTTTGAGGTGCCCGATTTTACCCGAGTAGGTTAAGCCAGATTCTAGTTCAAACGGTTGTTCCTTACGATCTTCCAACGCTGAAACATGCACCAGCTGCACCCAAATCTGTCGAACTTATGCCAAGATGACCGATTTCACCTCAATATGATAAATTCAACTCTAAAAAAAAGTGGTAAAATCGGGCACCTCAAGCCGAAACTGGAAGTTGTTTTGAGTAAGTTAAGTAAGTTTCTAGTACAAACGGTTGTTCCTCAAGACCTTCCAATGCTGAAACATGCAACAGTTGCACCGAATTCTGTCGAACTAATGCGAAGGAGACCTATTTAACCCTTATACAATAATTTGAATTCTAAAACATAAGGGGTATAACAGCGCACCTCACTCCGATATTTAAAGTTGTACTGATTAGATTAAACCAGATTCTAGTATAAACGGTTGTTCCTCCCGATCTCTAAAAGCTGAAATAGGCACAAGTTGCACCAATTTATGTTTAAAGTGTATGGAGCAGAGCGCATAATCGCTTATCTAATTTATTCAGCTGAAACTTATTGGATATACGAACGCACACGTAGCATAATCTTGGACTTTCAAACGTTATTAGAGTCTAATTTCTGTTGTACACAAGTGCTTCCCACAATTTTATGGAGCTGAAACAGGCAACATTGTTCCCATAATCTGTGGAAAGCTTGTAAAAAAGACCCAATAAACACTTCCAGAAATAATTGAATATTCAGATATATGGGGCTATAATACCTCACATTTATAATAATGTCGGACATGAATGGTTAAATTAATTTAATTGTCGATGCAATTGTCTGTTTTGCATATTCTTGTGCAAAGAAATGCAGCATTTTTACAAATGTAATAGTGTGTGAAGTGGATTGAATAAACCAGTATAAGAACAGTTGTTTACCAAATTATAGGGGTTATAATAACGCAACTGTAGACTAAACTAGGACTTGTGCTGATTAACTGTGACTTATTTATGACAAAAACAGATGATTCTCACGATTTCACAGGGTAAAAAAGGCACTGGGAGCAAAGGTTCTTGTAGAAAGTATGTCAAATGAACTAAACAACCCCTATAGGATTAATTGCATAAATCATTAGGGGTATAATAATAGAGTACATTTCGCCGAAACTGGAAGTTGTGTTCAGTAGGATAAACCAGATTCTAGTTCAAACGGTTGTTCCTTACGATCTTCCAACGCTGAAACATGCACCAGCTGCATCCAAATCTGTCGAACTTATGTCAAGATGACCAATTTAACCTCAATAGGATAAATTCAACTCCAAAAAGAAAGTGGTAAAATTGGGCACCTCAAGCCGAAACTGTAAGTTGTGTTGAGTAAGTTAAGGAAGTTTCTAGTACAAACGGTTGTTCCTCAAGACCTTCCGATGCTGAAACATGCACCAGTTGCACCGAATTCTGTCGAACAACTTATGCGAAGGAGTCTGATTTAACCCTTGTACAATAATTTCAATTCTAAAACATAAGGGGTATAACAGCGCACCTCACTCCGATATTTAAAGTTGTACTGATTAGATTAAACCAGATTCTAGTATAAACGGTTGTTCCTCCCGATCTCCCAAAGCTGAAATAGGCACAAGTTGCACTAATTTATGTTTAAAGTGTATGGAGTAGAGCGCATAATCGCTTATCTGATTTATTCAACTAAAACTTATTGGATATACGAACGCACACGTAGCATAAACTTGGACTTTCAAACGTTATTAGAGTCTAATTTCTGTTGTACACAAGTGCTTCCCACAATTTTATGGAGCAACATTGTTCCCATAATCTGTGGAAAGCTTGTAAAAAAGACCCAATAAACACTTCCAGAAATAATTGAATATTCAGATATACGGGGCTATAATACCTCACATTTATAATAATGTCGGACATGAACGGTTAAATTAATTTAATTGTCGATGCAATTGTCTGTTTTGCATATTCTTGTGCAAAGAAATGCAGCATTTTTACAAATGTAATAGTGTGTGAAGTGGATTGAATAAACCAGTATAAGAACAGTTGTTTACCTAATTAGATGGATAATAATAACGCAACTCTAATCTTAACTAGGACTTGTGCTGATTAACTGTGACTAATTTATGACAAAAACAGATGATTTTCACGATTTCACAGGGTAAAAAAAGGCACTGGGAGCAAAGGTTCTTGTAGAAAGTATGTCAAATGAACTAAACAACCCTTATAGGATTATTTGCATAACTTCAATTCTAAATCATTAGGGGTATAATAGAGTACATTTCGCCGAAACTGGAAGTTGTGTTCAGTAGGTTAAGCCAGATTCTAGTTCAAACGGTTGTTCCTTACGATCTTCCAACGCTGAAACATGCACCAGCTGCACCCAAATCTGTCGAACTTATGCCAAGATGACCGATTTCACCTCAATAGGATAAAACTCTAAAAAAAAAGTGGTTAAATCGGGCACCTTAAACCGAAACTGAAAGTTGTTTTGAGTAGTTAAGTAAGTTTCTAGTCAAACGGTTGTTCCTCAAGACCTTCCAATGCTGAAACATGCACCAGTTGCACCGAATTCTGTCGAACTAATGCGAAGGAGACCGATTTAACCCTTATACAATAATTTCAATTCTAAAACATAAGGGGTATAACAGCGCACCTCACTCCGATATTTAAACGGTTGTTCCACCCGATCTCCCAAATCTGAAATAGGCACCAGTTGCACCAATTTATGTTTAAAGTGTATGGAGCAGAGCGCAGAATCGCTTAACTGATTTATTCAACTGAAACTTATTGGATATACGAACGCACACGTAGCATAAACTTGGACTTTCAAACGTTATTAGAGTCTAATTTCAGTTGTACACAAGTGCTTCCCACAATCTTATGGAGCTGAAACAGGCAACATTGTTCCCATAATCTCTGGAAAGCTTGTAAAAAGGCCCAACAAACAATTACAGAAATAATTGAATATTCAGATATATGGGGCTATAATACCTCACATTTATAATAATGTCGGACATGTACGGTTAAATTAGTTTAATTGTCGATGCAATTGTCTGTTTTGCATATTCTTGTGCAAAGAAATGCAGCATTTTTAACTGTGGCTAATTTGTGACAAAAACAGATGATTCTCACGATTTCACAGGGTAAAAAAGGCACTGGGAGCAAAGGTTCTTGTAGAAAGTATGTCAAATGAACTAAGCAACCCTTATAGGATTATTTGCATAAATCATTAGGGGTATAATAATAGAGTACATTTCGCCGAAACTGGAAGTTGTGTTCAGTAGGTTAAACCAGATTCTAGTTCAAACGGTTGTTTCTTACGATCTTCCAACGCTGAAACATGCACCAGCTGCACCCACATCTGTCGAACTTATGCCAAGATGACCG
The DNA here is from genome assembly GCA_020458035.1 of Magallana ariakensis. NCBI lineage: Eukaryota > Metazoa > Mollusca > Bivalvia > Ostreida > Ostreidae > Magallana > Magallana ariakensis. The sequence goes on from CM035813.1 coordinate 46,056,743, forward strand.
ATTTCACCTCAATAAGATAAATTCAACTCTAAAAAGAAAGTCTTAAAATCGGGCACATAAAGCCGAAACTGGAAGCTGTGTTGAGCTAGTTAAGGAAGTTTCTGGTACAAACGGTTGTTCCGCAAGACCTTCCAATGCTGAAACATGCAACAGTTGCACCGAATTCTGTCGAACAACTTATGCGAAGGAGTCTGATTTAACCCTTGTACAATAATTTCAATTCTAAAACATAAGGGGTATAACAGCGCACATCACTCCGATATTTAAAGTTGTACTGATTAGATTAAACCAGATTCTAGTATAAACGGTTGTTCCTCCCGATCTCCCAAAGCTGAAATAGGCACAAGTTGCACCAATTTATGTTTAAAGTGTATGGAGTAGAGCGCATAATCGCTTATCTGATTTATTCAACTGAAACTTATTGGATATACGAACGCACACGTAGCATAAACTTGGACTTTCAAACGTTATTAGAGTCTAATTTCTGTTGTACACAAGTGCTTCCCACAATTTTATGGAGCAACATTGTTCCCATAATCTGTGGAAAGCTTGTAAAAAAGACCCAATAAACACTTCCAGAAATAATTGAATATTCAGATATATGGGGCTATAATACCTCACATTTATAATAATGTCGGACATGTACGGTTAAATTAGTTTAATTGTCGATGCAATTTTCTGTTTTGCATATTCGTGTGTAAAGAAATGCAGCATTTTTACAAATGTGTTAGTGTGTGAAGTTGATTGAATAAACCAGTATATGAACACTTGTTTACCTAATTAGATGGGTTATAATAACGCAACTCTAGACTAAACTAGGACTTGTGCTGATTAACTGTGGCTAATTTATGACAAAAACAGATGATTCTCACGATTTCACAGGGTAACAAAGGCACTGGGAGCAAAGGTTCTTGTAGAAAGTATGTCAAATGAACTAAACAACCCTTATAGGAGTATTTGCATAAATCATTAGGGGTATAATAATAGAGTACATTTCGCCGAAACTGGAAGTTGTGTTCAGTAGGTTAAACCAGATTCTAGTTCAAACGGTTGTTTCTTACGATCTTCCAACGCTGAAACATGCACCAGCTGCACCCAAATCTGTCGAACTTATGCCAAGATGACCGATTTCACCTCAATAGGATAAATTCAACTCTAAAAAGAAAGTGGTAAAATCGGGCACCTCAAGCCGAAACTGGAAGCTGTGTTGAGTAAGTTAAGGAAGTTTCTAGTACAAACGGTTGTTCCGCAAGACCTTCCAATGCTGAAACATGCAACAGTTGCACCGAATTCTGTCGAACAACTTATGCGAAGGAGTCTGATTTAACCCTTGTACAATAATTTCAATTCTAAAACATAAGGGGTATAACAACGCACATCACTCCGATATTTAAAGTTGTACTGATTAGATTAAACCAGATTCTAGTATAAACGGTTGTTCCTCCCGATCTCCCAAAGCTGAAATAGGCACAAGTTGCACCAATTTATGTTTAAAGTGTATGGAGTAGAGCGCATAATCGCTTATCTGATTTATTCAACTGAAACTTATTGGATATACGAACGCACACGTAGCATAAACTTGGACTTTCAAACGTTATTAGAGTCTAATTTCTGTTGTACACAAGTGCTTCCCACAATTTTATGGAGCAACATTGTTCCCATAATCTGTGGAAAGCTTGTAAAAAAGACCCAATAAACACTTCCAGAAATAATTGAATATTCAGATATATGGGGCTATAATACCTCACATTTATAATAATGTCGGACATGTACGGTTAAATTAGTTTAATTGTCGATGCAATTGTCTGTTTTGCATATTCGTGTGTAAAGAAATGCAGCATTTTTACAAATGTGTTAGTGTGTGAAGTGGATTGAATAAACCAGTATAAGAACACTTGTTTACCTAATTAGATGGGTTATAATAACGCAACTCTAGACTAAACTAGAACTTGTGCTGATTAACTGTGGCTAATTTATGACAAAAACAGATGGTTCTCACGATTTCACAGGGTAAAAAAGGCACTGGGAGCAAAGGTTCTTGTAGAAAGTATGTCAAATGAACTAAACAACCCTTATAGGATTATTTGCATAAATCATTAGGGGTATAATAATAGAGTACATTCCGCCGAAACTGGAAGTTGTGTTCAGTAGGTTAAGCTAGATTCTAGTTCAAACGGTTGTTTCTTACGATCTTCCAACGCTGAAACATGCACCAGCTGCACCCAAATCTGTCGAACTTATGCCAAGATGACCGATTTCACCTCAATAGGATAAATTCAACTCTAAAAAGAAAGTGGTAAAATCGGGCACCTAAAGCCGAAACTGGAAGCTGTGTTGAGTAAGTTAAGGAAGTTTCTAGTACAAACGGTTGTTCCGCAAGACCTTCCAATGCTGAAACATGCAACAGTTGCACCGAATTATGTCGAACAACTTATGCGAAGGAGTCTGATTTAACCCTTGTACAATAATTTCAATTCTAAAACATAAGGGGTATAACAGCGCACATCACTCCGATATTTAAAGTTGTACTGATTAGATTAAACCAGATTCTAGTATAAACGGTTGTTCCTCCCGATCTCCCAAAGCTGAAATAGGCACAAGTTGCACCAATTTATGTTTAAAGTGTATGGAGTAGAGCGCATAATCGCTTATCTGATTTATTCAACTGAAACTTATTGGATATACGAACGCACACGTAGCATAAACTTGGACTTTCAAACGTTATTAGAGTCTAATTTCTGTTGTACACAAGTGCTTCCCACAATTTTATGGAGCAACATTGTTCCCATAATCTGTGGAAAGCTTGTAAAAAAGACCAAATAAACACTTCCAGAAATAATTGAATATTCAGATATATGGGGCTATAATACCTCACATTTATAATAATGTCGGACATGTACGGTTAAATTAGTTTAATTGTCGATGCAATTGTCTGTTTTGCAGATTCGTGTGTAAAGAAATGCAGCATTTTTACAAATGTGTTAGTGTGTGAAGTGGATTGAATAAACCAGTATAAGAACACTTGTTTACCTAATTAGATGGGTTATAATAACGCAACTCTAGACTAAACTAGAACTTGTGCTGATTAACTGTGGCTAATTTATGACAAAAACAGATGGTTCTCACGATTTCACAGGGTAAAAAAGGCACTGGGAGCAAAGGTTCTTGTAGAAAGTATGTCAAATGAACTAAACAACCCTTATAGGATTATTTGCATAAATCATTAGGGGTATAATAATAGAGTACATTCCGCCGAAACTGGAAGTTGTGTTCAGTAGGTTAAGCTAGATTCTAGTTCAAACGGTTGTTTCTTACGATCTTCCAACGCTGAAACATGCACCAGCTGCACCCAAATCTGTCGAACTTATGCCAAGATGACCGATTTCACCTCAATAGGATAAATTCAACTCTAAAAAGAAAGTGGTAAAATCGGGCACCTAAAGCCGAAACTGGAAGCTGTGTTGAGTAAGTTAAGGAAGTTTCTAGTACAAACGGTTGTTCCGCAAGACCTTCCAATGCTGAAACATGCAACAGTTGCACCGAATTATGTCGAACAACTTATGCGAAGGAGTCTGATTTAACCCTTGTACAATAATTTCAATTCTAAAACATAAGGGGTATAACAGCGCACATCACTCCGATATTTAAAGTTGTACTGATTAGATTAAACCAGATTCTAGTATAAACGGTTGTTCCTCCCGATCTCCCAAAGCTGAAATAGGCACAAGTTGCACCAATTTATGTTTAAAGTGTATGGAGTAGAGCGCATAATCGCTTATCTGATTTATTCAACTGAAACTTATTGGATATACGAACGCACACGTAGCATAAACTTGGACTTTCAAACGTTATTAGAGTCTAATTTCTGTTGTACACAAGTGCTTCCCACAATTTTATGGAGCAACATTGTTCCCATAATCTGTGGAAAGCTTGTAAAAAAGACCCAATAAACACTTCCAGAAATAATTGAATATTCAGATATATGGGGCTATAATACCTCACATTTATAATAATGTCGGACATGTACGGTTAAATTAGTTTAATTGTCGATGCAATTGTCTGTTTTGCATATTCGTGTGTAAAGAAATGCAGCATTTTTACAAATGTGTTAGTGTGTGAAGTGGATTGAATAAACCAGTATAAGAACACTTGTTTACCTAATTAGATGGGTTATAATAACGCAACTCTAGACTAAACTAGAACTTGTGCTGATTAACTGTGGCTAATTTATGACAAAAACAGATGGTTCTCACGATTTCACAGGGTAAAAAAGGCACTGGGAGCAAAGGTTCTTGTAGAAAGTATGTCAAATGAACTAAACAACCCTTATAGGATTATTTGCATAAATCATTAGGGGTATAATAATAGAGTACATTCCGCCGAAACTGGAAGTTGTGTTCAGTAGGTTAAGCTAGATTCTAGTTCAAACGGTTGTTTCTTACGATCTTCCAACGCTGAAACATGCACCAGCTGCACCCAAATCTGTCGAACTTATGCCAAGATGACCGATTTCACCTCAATAGGATAAATTCAACTCTAAAAAGAAAGTGGTAAAATCGGGCACCTAAAGCCGAAACTGGAAGCTGTGTTGAGTAAGTTAAGGAAGTTTCTAGTACAAACGGTTGTTCCGCAAGACCTTCCAATGCTGAAACATGCAACAGTTGCACCGAATTATGTCGAACAACTTATGCGAAGGAGTCTGATTTAACCCTTGTACAATAATTTCAATTCTAAAACATAAGGGGTATAACAGCGCACATCACTCCGATATTTAAAGTTGTACTGATTAGATTAAACCAGATTCTAGTATAAACGGTTGTTCCTCCCGATCTCCCAAAGCTGAAATAGGCACAAGTTGCACCAATTTATGTTTAAAGTGTATGGAGTAGAGCGCATAATCGCTTATCTGATTTATTCAACTGAAACTTATTGGATATACGAACGCACACGTAGCATAAACTTGGACTTTCAAACGTTATTAGAGTCTAATTTCTGTTGTACACAAGTGCTTCCCACAATTTTATGGAGCAACATTGTTCCCATAATCTGTGGAAAGCTTGTAAAAAAGACCAAATAAACACTTCCAGAAATAATTGAATATTCAGATATATGGGGCTATAATACCTCACATTTATAATAATGTCGGACATGTACGGTTAAATTAGTTTAATTGTCGATGCAATTGTCTGTTTTGCAGATTCGTGTGTAAAGAAATGCAGCATTTTTACAAATGTGTTAGTGTGTGAAGTGGATTGAATAAACCAGTATAAGAACACTTGTTTACCTAATTAGATGGGTTATAATAACGCAACTCTAGACTAAACTAGAACTTGTGCTGATTAACTGTGGCTAATTTATGACAAAAACAGATGGTTCTCACGATTTCACAGGGTAAAAAAGGCACTGGGAGCAAAGGTTCTTGTAGAAAGTATGTCAAATGAACTAAACAACCCTTATAGGATTATTTGCATAAATCATTAGGGGTATAATAATAGAGTACATTCCGCCGAAACTGGAAGTTGTGTTCAGTAGGTTAAGCTAGATTCTAGTTCAAACGGTTGTTTCTTACGATCTTCCAACGCTGAAACATGCACCAGCTGCACCCAAATCTGTCGAACTTATGCCAAGATGACCGATTTCACCTCAATAGGATAAATTCAACTCTAAAAAGAAAGTGGTAAAATCGGGCACCTAAAGCCGAAACTGGAAGCTGTGTTGAGTAAGTTAAGGAAGTTTCTAGTACAAACGGTTGTTCCGCAAGACCTTCCAATGCTGAAACATGCAACAGTTGCACCGAATTATGTCGAACAACTTATGCGAAGGAGTCTGATTTAACCCTTGTACAATAATTTCAATTCTAAAACATAAGGGGTATAACAGCGCACATCACTCCGATATTTAAAGTTGTACTGATTAGATTAAACCAGATTCTAGTATAAACGGTTGTTCCTCCCGATCTCCCAAAGCTGAAATAGGCACAAGTTGCACCAATTTATGTTTAAAGTGTATGGAGTAGAGCGCATAATCGCTTATCTGATTTATTCAACTGAAACTTATTGGATATACGAACGCACACGTAGCATAAACTTGGACTTTCAAACGTTATTAGAGTCTAATTTCTGTTGTACACAAGTGCTTCCCACAATTTTATGGAGCAACATTGTTCCCATAATCTGTGGAAAGCTTGTAAAAAAGACCAAATAAACACTTCCAGAAATAATTGAATATTCAGATATATGGGGCTATAATACCTCACATTTATAATAATGTCGGACATGTACGGTTAAATTAGTTTAATTGTCGATGCAATTGTCTGTTTTGCAGATTCGTGTGTAAAGAAATGCAGCATTTTACAAATGTGTTAGTGTGTGAAGTGGATTGAATAAACCAGTATAAGAACACTTGTTTACCTAATTAGATGGGTTATAATAACGCAACTCTAGACTAAACTAGAACTTGTGCTGATTAACTGTGGCTAATTTATGACAAAAACAGATGGTTCTCACGATTTCACAGGGTAAAAAAGGCACTGGGAGCAAAGGTTCTTGTAGAAAGTATGTCAAATGAACTAAACAACCCTTATAGGATTATTTGCATAAATCATTAGGGGTATAATAATAGAGTACATTCCGCCGAAACTGGAAGTTGTGTTCAGTAGGTTAAGCTAGATTCTAGTTCAAACGGTTGTTTCTTACGATCTTCCAACGCTGAAACATGCACCAGCTGCACCCAAATCTGTCGAACTTATGCCAAGATGACCGATTTCACCTCAATAGGATAAATTCAACTCTAAAAAGAAAGTGGTAAAATCGGGCACCTAAAGCCGAAACTGGAAGCTGTGTTGAGTAAGTTAAGGAAGTTTCTAGTACAAACGGTTGTTCCGCAAGACCTTCCAATGCTGAAACATGCAACAGTTGCACCGAATTATGTCGAACAACTTATGCGAAGGAGTCTGATTTAACCCTTGTACAATAATTTCAATTCTAAAACATAAGGGGTATAACAGCGCACATCACTCCGATATTTAAAGTTGTACTGATTAGATTAAACCAGATTCTAGTATAAACGGTTGTTCCTCCCGATCTCCCAAAGCTGAAATAGGCACAAGTTGCACCAATTTATGTTTAAAGTGTATGGAGTAGAGCGCATAATCGCTTATCTGATTTATTCAACTGAAACTTATTGGATATACGAACGCACACGTAGCATAAACTTGGACTTTCAAACGTTATTAGAGTCTAATTTCTGTTGTACACAAGTGCTTCCCACAATTTTATGGAGCAACATTGTTCCCATAATCTGTGGAAAGCTTGTAAAAAGACCAAATAAACACTTCCAGAAATAATTGAATATTCAGATATATGGGGCTATAATACCTCACATTTATAATAATGTCGGACATGTACGGTTAAATTAGTTTAATTGTCGATGCAATTGTCTGTTTTGCAGATTCGTGTGTAAAGAAATGCAGCATTTTTACAAATGTGTTAGTGTGTGAAGTGGATTGAATAAACCAGTATAAGAACACTTGTTTACCTAATTAGATGGGTTATAATAACGCAACTCTAGACTAAACTAGAACTTGTGCTGATTAACTGTGGCTAATTTATGACAAAAACAGATGGTTCTCACGATTCACAGGGTAAAAAAGGCACTGGGAGCAAAGGTTCTTGTAGAAAGTATGTCAAATGAACTAAACAACCCTTATAGGATTATTTGCATAAATCATTAGGGTATAATAATAGAGTACATTCCGCCGAAACTGGAAGTTGTGTTCAGTAGGTTAAGCTAGATTCTAGTTCAAACGGTTGTTTCTTACGATCTTCCAACGCTGAAACATGCACCAGCTGCACCCAAATCTGTCGAACTTATGCCAAGATGACCGATTTCACCTCAATAGGATAAATTCAACTCTAAAAGAAAGTGGTAAAATCGGGCACCTAAAGCCGAAACTGGAAGCTGTGTTGAGTAAGTTAAGGAAGTTTCTAGTACAAACGGTTGTTCCGCAAGACCTTCCAATGCTGAAACATGCAACAGTTGCACCGAATTATGTCGAACAACTTATGCGAAGGAGTCTGATTTAACCCTTG